>OZ005649.1:183514246-184114246 GCA_963930645.1 Salticus scenicus
ATCGAAGAAAGCAAATACATTTGACCTTACCATTCTTAAATGCCTGAAGAAAAGTTCGAGGTAATTCGTAAGAACGTAAGTTTTCAGTTCTCGTCCTTTACGAGTTTTTTTTTTTTTTTTTTTTTTTTTTTTTTTTAAATAGTAAAATCTGCTGTGTAGCTATAAATAGAAATTAAAAATAGCTATTTATTTATTACTCCGAATGCGGGAAAAATTTCAAAATCAAACTCGAAATGTACAAAACTTGGCCTGATGCTGTTTGCGTGCCCATAGATAAAAGTTTTTTAACGAAATCATTTTTAAATCCATGAAATCGATGAAGGTTGTGAATCAGTGAAGGCTTTGCCTGCTTCGCTGGTCACTATATTTAAAGGAAACTCTTTTCTATATCGCTTTATAAACAAAAACTCTGTATAATATTTCTCTAACGTGGACCAGTTACGATTATATTTTGTGAAACGATAGGATATTGTCAATAACATACGCGAAGTAAAAAAATAATAAACAAGTAATATTTAAGCACGCGGACTCGGTTCAGTGATATAATAAAATAAAATGACGACATTTGTCTGATTAGATCATTTTATTAAAAAAAAAATCTTTAAAAGTTGCAACTTTACAATCCTTACAAGCGTCATTTTAAATCCAACAATACTTTAAAGATATAAACAAAATGTGAACTTTTTCATAAATTGACTAAAAACCGCAATAATGAAAAAGATAATCAAAATAGCTACTAAGTGTTAAAAAAAAAAAAAAAAAATAATAATAATAAAAAAAGAATTGCCAAAATGAATAAATAATAAAATAAAAATAAAATAGAAGGGATCTCCCCAACATGGCGGCAAAAATTTAAAAGTCGCCATAGGGGTCCTTTATTAAAGCTATCTTACCCGTGGAAAGCTGGGGGGGAAAAAAAAAAAAAAAAAAAAAAAAAATTGGCAACAATTAAAAATTTAAATGTCTAATTTTAAAGCTATTACCAGGTTATTATTTTCATATTTTAATTAATTTCAAAAAATCTAATAAAAAATTCGAGCTTTGAGGTGCATCAGAACAGGTCATAACGAACCATCATGCAAATTTGTGTAGCTCTGCAATCAGCCATTTCCTTAAAAAGCTCTGGATATATATTACATATACTCGGTGCGTCCACACAGAGACAGACAGAGTCCAAGGAAATCTCTTAGCCATTTATTTATATAGATTATTTATCATCATTATTTTCTTTTTCTGTATTTAAATCTTACTAGGTATGATTTTGGCAATTTGTTTTATTTTTTCAACTATAGATGGGTATGACTGTATTTTTAGTGACAGAAACAGCCATAATTGTTATTAAAAAAAAAAAAAAAAAAAAAAAAAAAAAATCTCATCATAGTTTGATATAAAATATCTCTTCTTGATTTCACCGTGTATAAGTTACAACTTTTTCCTCTCATTATATGTATATGCATGAATTAACTTTTCCAATCTGCTTAACTTATTTAACTGTATAACATCAGAAATCTTGGATTTAAAAAATTAAAAAATAATTATGTCACTTTCCCCATATGTATTTTAATATTCTTATTACGGTTTTCATGTAGACAGAGGAAATAATTTAGGCAGTAATTTCTTAAAGAAGAGCATTTGAAGTTTTCTTAAAATTGTACTTTGAAATAATTTTATGTGTTATGATTTTATAACGTCGCTCTCATGGCAAAGAGGCGTAACTTAAAAAAAAATCGCGATTTTGTGTTTAACCGTTTTCTGAAAAGCACAAGGTGGTATCTATGACCAGTCAAAGTGGCATAACTCAATTCTTATTGGTCGACTAGTTATAAGGGATTTATGATTTAAATTGCAGTATACTTTTTCCTCTAGCGTATTTGGTAGGGTTGGGTTTTTGCCGGCAAAAATGCATTTTTGCCAGGACAACGGCAAAAAGTGGGAAAAACCAGGCAAAAATAGAAAAAAATGGAAAAAATTAGGAAAAGTGAAAAAAATAAAATTAGAACATCACTATCTCTTTCAATTTTCACCCTTTACACTTTGCACCTTAATGAAAAATTTTTTTGAAGATTTTTTAATGTAGAAAGTAATTATAATTAATTAATAATAAATAATATATAACCAGGGCCCGATAAATTCCGGGTGCCAGGGTGACTATAAATATCCATTGGAGACCACTTACGGCAGACTGACAAAAAAATTTTATGCATTTACAATATTTTTTATGTATATTTTTCCTTTTCCTACCACCTTCTTGTCTTCATATAAAAGATGACACTGCTGATGTATTGAATGAATAATATGAGTTTAATGTTTTCTATAAAAAATTAACAATTATTTCTGTTTCTGAAAAATGTTTTTCCATGAAAGATGTTTTTCTATATTTGATAAATCTTCTTACAATTATACTGGTATTTTCCATGGTAACATCTTTGTGTTAAACAAGATTCTAGCATCATAAACACTATCTAAAGCAAACTATGTTCGATTTTAAAGCGAGAAAGTTTAAACAGTATGATGCTTATCAAATGGATCCTCTTTAAAGGAATTTAATCCTGAAAAATTAATAGTTAAATAGTATTTTAAAGCCAAAACTCAAACGCTCTTAGTCTCTTAATATATTTGATTATTATGTCGAAGGTAAAAACAGTATTTATTTCTGTAGGGACTTTTTAAATAAAAAAAAATAGTTATTTTCTTAAAAATTTCCTTAGTTCACATTTTTAACTGAATAGTTCATTTAATCAGTGTAAAATAATATATGAATTACCTGCATTAATTATACAATTATGAAATATTGTCCCTAAATTCTCTAAGTTTTGCTGTGAGTATTGTCATAGAAATAATTCGCTATTTCTGGCTCCTAAGTAGAGGTCAAGACTTACAATTTTTGTAAGTGGCCAGTGGCCACTGAACATGATTAACTCAGTGGCCACTCCCGAATTGACGTTATACCTGATATTCACACATATAATTAAAAAATATACATCTATATACAAACATATAAAGGCGTAAAACACAGATGATATGGTTGGAAAATTAAGAAATAGTGACTTTTATTGTATTATTTTAATAATAATAAAGAAAAAAAAATTACGCACTTCCACAGATTAAAAAAAAAAAAAAATAAATAAATAAAAATCTTTAAACATTGTTTGAAAATAAATATTTTTTAAAAAACTTTCATACTTCTCGAGCTTAAAATTTTCAATATCTGAAATGAAAGCAGGTGGGAGAAAGACAAAATTGGCTGAGAAATCAAATCATTGAAAAATGATTCGACTTTTGAGAGAAGATATGATCTCGTTTGAATTTCCTTTGAGTGTTTATGATTTTATTCTTATTAGTATTTTAAGAGTGAGTTATAGGGAACATATAGGGAAGTTATAGTAGCATATAATGCAACTTTCAAACGCTATTAATAACTATAGTATTAGAAAGAAGATTTTAAAGTTTTAGTAATGAGGAAAAATGTATGGACTTTCGTAATTAAGTATTAATTTCATTTTGATACAGAAAACAGCAGGCTATAATGATGACACTAAGAAAATGTTATTTCTCATACACAATTCGTGTTTTACAAGAATATTTACTTTGTCTTATTGAAAGAGAAATATAAAAAAATGATTTATTTAATAAATTTCACCTAGTGTGACATCTCCATACGGAAAATTGATGTGATTAGCATTAGAAGAAAACAAAATTATTTTGAGTCTGGGGGAAAAGGGGGGAGAGGGGGAGCGGGGCAAAAAAATCTTTTTTGGCATATTATCCGAGATTAAATTATATTAACAGACATGCAATTGATAAAATTAGAAATTAGCTGAAAATTTTTTGCTAACATGATTGTTTGGTTAATTGATTGAACATTGATAATGTCACTTTTAATAAATTAACTACCTAAACATACATATATATATAGCTTTCTATCTACATTAAACATTTCAGGATTTTTTTCATTAGCACAAAACAATTCTTTAATATTATTGCAATAAGTTTTATATCCACATAAAACCTTATTAAAATTCCACGTCAACAAGAGAAGAAAAAAATCAAACAAATATAAAATATGATTTTTATGTATGTACATTAATCATACATATTTAAAAAAGCTACAGTAGTTAATTATCAGTTTCAATATGCATAAAACCAACTGAGCAGGGTTTAAACTGCCATTAGTTTTTTTTAGCATTTTGCTAAAAAGTATCATATTTTGCTAAAGCAAGTCTGTCAGAATTTCGCAAAAAAGCTAAAACTGAATAACTGTATAAAATATCTCTATATAATAATTCAGATATTTTTTTTTTTTTTTTGTAATATTTGCAGGCAAAAACTACGAAAGGACTGAAATTTTTGGGAATCCTTATTTATATCAATTTGGATTTATTTTTAATTTTCAATATTTGAATTTAAATGCAAAAATATTTAATAGTATGTTAGAATTCAGAATTTGCTTCATCGAAGCATTTTTAGCACTAGTATTTCACGATTATCTACCACTACACTTTACTTGATTTTTAAATTGCTTTTTCATTTTAAACATATGATATGAATACCTCTTTTTCTATTGATAAAATCAAAACATAGTTTCCCTGATTCATATTTTTAAAGTCACAAATATGGATGCTTGGTTAAAATCATCAATGAACAAAAGGAATAGAAAACAAAACTGAGGATAACAAAGCTAAGTAAAAGAAATCAATGGTATCCAAAGAATTAACTTTCGAAAAAGCTAAAATAGTGCTTGCCTATTTTCGCTAAAATGCTGAAGTAATTTTTTTTGCCAGGTTAAACCCTGCAACTGAGTATTAATTTTCTTAAATTGATTTAGAAAAAAGTTTCCTACCTGAAAAATTTAGTCTACATTTTTTCCCTTGTTTAAACATTTGGAATAGATATTAAATATAAATATTTAATTTAATTGAGAAAAAATAAGTAGATTTATCAAGTTCAATAATGAAGTTTAAAAATAATTACATATGTGAGAAATATTGAGCACTTCTACCACTTTATTGTTTCTAGAATTAATCACTGATCACTATCTACTATCTGGAGATGTGGGGGGGGGGGGAGAGTAAAAATTAATTACATGGGTAGGAAATATTAAACTTTTTCAGTTCTACTTCTAGAATCTAACAAACCAAGTTTAAAATGAATATGGATATTTATATTGTGGATGGGGAAAGACTGGGAAACAAAAGAATTCTGCAGAACATCTGATCGCCGATCACTAGTTGGAGATAAGAAAATGGGGGGAGGGGAAAAAATAATTACATGAGCTAGAAATATTTAACAATTCTATTTCTTTATAGGTTCTAGAATCTCATTAAGCAAGTTTAAAATGAATATTGACATTTATGTTGTGGATGGAGAAAGATTATGAATTGGGTGGCTTTCTTAGCGAATTTAATCGCCGATCGTTCATGGGGTTTCTTTTTTTAAAACGGACGATATCCGCGATTTTTTTTTTTTTTAAAGCAGAAGATGTTAATTCACTAAATTCCGCAAATTAGGGGGGGGGGGGATCACAGATTTCCGCGAAATCGCGAAAAAATCGCATGTCTGATTGGCGATTACAGCAATTTCTTTGGATCGCCACTTTTTCAAATTAGGTCGCCACGTGGCGAGTGGCGACCGCGAATCTTGACCTCTACTCCTAAGATATTAAAACTTTTTCAGTCCCTGAACATAACCATAAAAATAAGACTACAAAATTATATTTTCATTTTATTGAAGTAAAAAAACTTAAGAAAGACATATTCAGAGAGAGAGAGAGAGGTTACATGCAATCTATATTTCAATTCCGAAAAATGCATGGTCAGTGACTGACTTGCAAATTTTAGACCTGCTGAGTCAATAATTGACTCGATATTTGACCCCCCCCTCCCCCACTGTAAACAAAAATGTGTAGTATATTGGAAAACACAAATATTCTAGTAAGTAACTATTGTAGAATATTTTTTAGAAAGGTAATTTAAATATTTTAAAAAATGAAAAAAATTATGTTAATTGTTGATGTTAAAAATTTCATTTTAAAGAAAATTTAGAATGCACTATTTTAATGATTTACAAAAGAATCAGTTGATCAAGAGTAATTAAATCTCTGATTTTAATTCCTTAAAATTATGATTTAAACATTAAAATTATGTAATTAAAATCCTTAAAACCCTGTTTGAAGTACTGGTAATTTTTGCCTCTGGCAAAAATTGTGGCAAGAACTATTTTTGCCGGGACGGTTTTTTCCACTTTGGCAAAAATTGGCCAACCCTGGTATTTGGTATTTGACAGCTTTTGGGACCTATAGTTGCAATGAATTGCGTCTCGAATTATCCATGTTATATTAATTCACAATTGCATCGCACAATATCTTGTATATTTCCCCTAACTCATTATTTGTTAAAAGGAAATTTAAAGATATCAAATCCGTAAAAATACATATATCAAAAAACATAAGAATACTTGCCTGAATATAGGATTAATTGAACAAATCTAATATAGTTAAATTTATAAATATTTAATGGGAATATAAGCCTATATATGAAACCGTCAGTGGTGCCAAATCAAAGGTGCGAAGGTCCCTTAAGTGTCTCAGACAAATAATATAGATTTGAGTACTTTCAACCACTTAATTGATTATTAAAAAAAAAAAAAAAAAAAGCCTGAATTATGATTATCTGCTGATCAATCAATATTAAAAATAGACCTCTCTGATGGACTAATTTTCTATGGCACAGTGGGCGCTCCTCTTGGAGATGTTTTTGTATCTAGTTAACAGCTTTTCAATCATGTTAAACACTCAAGCAATTATGTAGAAAATTGCACATATATCTGTACTGATAAGTATAAAGGATTTAAGTCCAAAAATGTCGATTTTGAGTTAAGTACATAGTCAGACTCAGAAAAAAATTCTCTATCGATTGGTATAAAGGATTTAATTCTATGTTATTTAGTCTTTGAGAAAATCCAATGGTAAAAAAAGGACCAATTTAGAAATTTACCATTCGTGTACGGTATAAAATATTTAATTCAATTTTTCCCGTTATTAAATGAAGGTTGACAACCACTGAATGGTATAAAGGGTAAAAATCAACGAAATACCTTTTCCCTAATCCATTCTTCTGATTTGTTTTTAGCTAGTTAAACTTTATTTTTCGTCTCCTGAAAAATAAAGAATATGGACTTAAATCCTTTATACTTATCACTACAGATATATTTTCTTTAGAAAAATTCAGTTTATGTTACAAAACCTAACAAACAATTTTTCATTGTTAAAATCTTTATTCGAAAAATAATAAAATGAAATTTTTAGACAGATATGTTTTAAGATCTGACATATATCTTTCTGTATGTGTAATTGGAAAAATGTTTTAAAACTACAGAAAAAGTTATACTTATTTGTTTTAATTATGTACTGAATATTCTTTTTTATTTTTTCTAGGTAAGTTTTTTGAAAAGTTACTTATATTTTTCTTTTGAAGTTAGAGGTATGTGTTTTCAGTATTTTTAATTGTATTGTTATCCATATTTAAGATAATTTTAAAACGAAGCCTCATGAAATTATTACGCTGCATAAAAAGAAAAGAAAAAGAAAAATCACGAGGTATTTTACTAAAGTGTTATTTCCGTGTATAACACGGTGAAAACGGCATAAAAATCTTTGTACAGGTTAATATTTACGAGTGAGTACCTGGGGAAAAAATAATAATAAAATAAATAACCATTTTACTATAATATAAATATAGCTAAAAAATTAGTCGGTAAAATTCCACAGTATGATTCATTTATGGTTAAACTCAGACGTAAACTCATTTTTATAACCTTTTTTTCGATTTTGTTTTTCTACATACTTATTTTTTTTCTTTTCTTTTCAGGAACGAAATGTTTAGCAATGCATAAATGTAATCTTCGTTTTTATTGTTAGTGATGCAAAAAATTGAATTTTAACGATTGTCAGTTTTGCTGTTATGGACAAATAGCTTCCATGAAATAAAAATAACAAATTTTTATAATTTTAAGATATAATAGTATATATATAAAGTTGGTGTCTTCAAAAAGATATCGAGTTTATTCACATGACTTGTTAAGAGTCGTTTTAATATTAGTTTCAAAATTCTTATTACTATGTCCAAATTCTTGATTTCATTTGGCTTATTTTCAGTATAAATTCTTAAATTACAAAATAATTCAGAAATTTATGGTGATACTAAAGTAACAAATTAAAAATATTAAATGAAAAATTTAAAGATATTTAATTGTATATTATTTCCAATTTAAAAGAATTATATTTGTTTCGAAGAAAATAATCTATAACACTGAAATAATGCTTTAGTCATAAATGGATTTTTTCCCCCGTCCATATTAATATTTTTATGTAGTTATGTTCTCGAAAATTAAATCAATTTCTGGAAAGATATGGCAAAGTCAAACATAGGACATAACAGTGCTTGCACTAGTACGTTTGCAAAAACAAAGTCAAGGGCTAAAAATCATGCTATTTGCATAGATTATGAACACTTTCCAATTGTACATATTCATTGTCTGTATATTTATGAATCTGTATTTTAAAAATTTCAATACGGTTTTTTTATTTCATTCAAAGTATTTGCCACCACCACAAGAGACTTTGTCACTGAGTTTACCCGAATAACTTTAACTTATATTGTCATATAATTTGCCGTTGTTTTAGATTTATCAAAAATTTTGATTCATATAGAAGTATTTGTTCATTATTTTAGTATTAAATAATGCTTATAACAACACACACTTATTATTAATAAATTAAAATGATTTTAAAAAAGAAAATAAATAAATAAATAAATAAATACTCAAATTTCACCTACATTTTATTTCTCAAAATTAAAAATAGAAGAAATTCATCGCATGATTTTTATTTATTTATAATTTTTTTAAATGAGAGAAAAGACTTTTGCACCTTCAGAGATTATTTAATAGATAATTCAGAATATTAAGAAATTTCAGAACAAACTATATCGAATTCAAGCGAAAATTACACCCGTAAACATTAAAACGTAGAAGATAACCGCGACTTGCTCTTAAAAAATATATATCTTTAAACTTAATTTTTTTTCAGTTTATAATTTTTACAATTTCCCATAATTATTTTCATTTTCCCATATGTATTTATTAACTATATATATATATAAATAAATGATAGATACCTTAATAAACTTTAACCTTGGTAGTTTAACATATAATAGATACATGTCAATACCAACACAACAAAAATAAAACTGATAATAAGACATTGCTAAAACTATCACAAAAAGGTTGCGATACATGTTAAGATCCTGTAAGAGACAAAAACAATTTAAATTACTTACGCCCACATGAAAAAAAAGGGCCATTAAACATAATGGCGGAGAAAGTAATTAAAATACTTCAGAATAATAATTCGAATAAAAAATGCTTAAAAGTAGAAGTATTAACACATCAGGGGGCAGGTACTTCATAAAGCTGTGAAAGCTATTACGATTTCGTAAAAGAATATAGCTAACAATAGCAAATTTATATTGTTCAGGCCCCAATCGAGCAGCAAAATCATTTTGAATGAGAAATATGTATATTTAACGCTAAGTATGTTTGTGTGTGTGTGTATATAATGGGATTTAGATTTTCAAATCTAGTGGTGTGTTGCACAAGTTATTTGATTTCAAAATGAGTAAAAGCATTCTATTTATGAATTATGATGATGAATGGAAAAAGCTTGTTAAAATGCAAAATTTTTTGGTTTCGAAAAGTACTTTCTTCTGTCGAATTTACTGTTTAGGCCGAGTTCTGCCACACATTCCGATCTCTCACTTATAGTAATTAATGCAACTCTTTAATGTGTGAGTGACCCCTTTTATTTTAAAAATATTTTTATTTCAAAGTGTACTTCATTAAATAATTAAGGAGATGCGAAATTATCAAATTAACATTACCCAAAATACATTTAGCATTTTTTTTTTTTTTTTTTTTTTTATGTAAAATTTATTTTAGATAAGTAATATATATATATATATTTAATTAAAATGTTTGTAGAGATTATCCAGAATATAGTTTATTTAAATTAAAAATATATCCTAAATTTCCAGACAGTACTGTTCATTTTATTAGGTATTAAATAATGTTTGTAATAATACATTTTAGGTTGATTAATACATTATTTTTTAAATATAAGTCTAAATTTTTACTTGTAAAACTAGTATGTTGTGGCCACCACGAGACTTTCTTCTATATTTTCCTATACAAATTCACTCAGTAACAATAATTAAAAAAAATCTGGAGTGACTCCACTCGACTTTCCGAACATTGAGTAACTAACAGTTTTGTAGATAAAATAAAGAAAGAGGAGTTGCTAAACAAACAAAAGAGAGAAAACCATAATAGAGTGTTTGAGTATTTTTCTCCATATATCATACGAGGTTTTATTTAACGCTACTGAACTTTGAGCCCTTAGATCATAATGATAAAGAATTTTTCGTTGTGTCTCTGTAAAAATCTATAAATGCTAGATTCACCAAAATGCTTATAGTTAGTGCAACAGTGATTTATAATATTCATACAAATTTTCAGCTCAATTGAATAAGGCGTTTAGATGCTATCACACTTTTAAAAATTTAGTCCCATAGGCCATAATGATAAAGAATTTTTCTTTGTGTCCCTGTAAAAAAACTGTAAGTGCTAGATTCACCAAAATCTATACAGTTGGTGCAAATGTGACCTATAACATGTGTACAATTTTTTTGCTCAGATTAATAAGGCGTTTAGACGCTATCACACTTTTAAGAATTTGGCCCCATAGGCCATAATGATAAAGAATTTTTCTTTGTGTCCCTGTAAAAAAACTATAAGTGCTAGATTCACCAAAATCTATAGGGTTCGTACTATGGTGACTTACAATATACGTACCAACTTTCAGCTTATTCGAACAAAGCGTTTAGACGCTAGCGTGTTCACTCACAGACATACACACATACATACACACATACACACATACACACACACATACATACATCATCTCAAAAATAGTGGAAACGGACTCAGGGGACCTCGAAACGTATAGAAACATCAAAATCTCCAATTCGGATTTTTGACATGATTACAATACTTTCCTCACTATAGTGTTCGGAAAGTAAAAAAGAAAGTGGGACTTTGACAAAATTTTGGGTAAAATGTGAAAATTATTCTAAGTTTGTCAAAACACGGAAACCGTGGGACTTTGACAAAATTGGGGGGGAAATGCAAAAATTTGTTGTTTAAGTTTGTCAGAACACGGAAACCGTGGGAGTTTGATAGAATTAAGGGGAGAGAAAAAAAAAAAAAAAAAAGTGGGACTTTGACAAAATTTTGGGTAAAATGTGAAAATTTGTTAAAGTTTGTCAAAACACGGAAACCGCGGGACTTTGACAAAATTAGGGGAAAAAAGCAAAAATTAGTTTAAGTTTGTCAGAACACGGAAACCGTGGGAGTTTGATAAAATTAAGGGGAGAGAGAGAAAAAAAAAAGATTTTTTTTCTAAGTTTTTTTTTCGTAAAAAGTAAAAAAAATCGATAACTTTGTTTCAAATTATCACAGATTTATAGGTCAACCATTCGTTTTAAAGGTACTGACAAGACCTTTCGAAAGATACCCATCTTGAAAATTTTTGCCCTATATCACCCTGTTAAAAATTTAGAAAAAGCGGGATGGCAACGCAACCTGTTAGACGATTTTTACCAAAAGTTGATAGGCACTAATTTATGTCAAGGTGCAACTACATACCAATTTGTATGAAATTCTGTGCAGTAGTTCCAGAGATACAGTTGCCACAAAATTACACACACAGACAGACAGACATTTTCTAAAAATGGTAAAATCGTGTTCTACAACTCTCAAAACGTGTAAATCCATCAAAAACCCGAAATCGAAAATTTTTACGAATCCAATACTTTCTTCTATTGAAGATAGAAGAAAGTAAAAATTAATAAATATAAGAAATTAAACATTTGATTTTATATTAAATTTAGTGTTCATACATAATTATGTTTGTTATACATGCACCAATCTATTAGTTGTGTAGCGACTACTGTGTGTTTGATCTGCGATTCTATTTATTTTTTAACTTTTATTTCAAAGTAAAATTGTATAGTAATTATTGAAATTTATGCTGCTTTAGTATGCGGTTGACCCCTTTTATTTAAAAAATATTTTTATTTCAAAATCAAAATATTCTTCATTAAATAATAAAGGAGACACGGATTTATTAAATTAACAATACCAAAAGTATCTTTAGTATTTTTCCTTAATTAAATTAATTTTGCATAAGTAAATTTTGCTTTGATATATATTAAATTGGAATGTTTCTAGAAACTACCCAAAATAAGTTTCTGGAAAATGACTATTCAAATTAAGAAAATTTCGAAAAAGTATTCATTTTATTATTAAATGTTTGTATTAATATATTTAAGGTTGGTTATTATTAATAAAGAAATACGTTGTATTTCTGACGGGGAAGAAACCCCTCTAAACTCCCACATACTTTGAAATTCCAGAAAATTAATAAATAAGAAATTAAACATTTGATTTTATACTTATTAAATTTATTGTTTATGTAGATTGTAGAATTATGTCTGTTATGCAGAATGCACCAATCTTTTATTCTTATAGTGACTACGGTATGTGTTTCATCTGTCACTTTATTTAAAAAATTTTACTTCAAAATGTTATTAAGGAAACATGAATTTATTAAAATTACAAATACAAAATGTGAAATTATAATTTCTTCCATTTAAAACTAATTTTACAAAACGCATTTCCTTCTATTTTTAAAAAAAATAGGTCATGGGGAAATTCCTCCACCCATTCTGCGTTTTACAAAGCAAGCTAATAAGACAAAAGAAATTAAACATGAATTATGAGGTTTTTTAAATGTATTAAATACATACTCATTTATTCTTCAATATAATTTGAAAGAAATATAGTTACAGATATTAGATTCTTTAAATTACAGATATTTGTTTCTGTAAGCAGACATAGAATTAGAAAAAAGTATTTATTTCCTTATTAAAAACTAATTTTTAGTATTTTCTTATCGTTAGTTCAAACAAAGTTTTGGGAAGAATTTCTATTTAGTTAATGTTTCATAACACGAATAAATACTGAAAATTAAATTGCTATTATTATTATTATTATTTATGCAAGCAACTAGCCTTAAAATTATTTAAAACTTACAAAACATGCTGTATTATCCTTGCATATTCCCTATGTATATATTTATTTTGTAGATTAGAAAATATTTGACAAGACACCCCCCCCCACACACACACACACACTTACGGAATTAGTTTTAAAAAGTGATTTAAAAAATGATATGCTTTTAAATGCTTTTACATAATGTTTTTCTTAAAAATTTTCAACGATGCCAATTTTAAAAAATTTCGCTTATTTATTTATTTATTTATTGAATATTTAACGAAGATTATTTATGATAATGTCCTAACTTTTCAAGTCACACTCTAACTAGAGGTAATAAGATGACCTAAATCAGAATTGCTGCCTAACTTTGAAAAGCATAGCTATATCATCATTTATCATATATGAATATTTTGAAAAACAGAGCCCAGTAGTGCAGTAGTAGTTAGTTTCAACAGTACAGTAGTGCATTATTATTATTATTATTATTATTATTATTATTATTTTAATGTTGCCAAATGCTTTATAATTATGCGCACACAAGCTTATTGAAGCGACATTCAAAATTCTGATTAGCAACCATAGATCTCTTGTATTACAATACTTAACCTTCTCCTTCTCGAGCACGTTGCTCAAATCATATCTCTTAGCTTTCTAAATGATGTTTTTAATAGAAACTTTTGTTTTTCATACTGTATTCTGACATTATTGTAACTGTACGTGTACTGTGACCAATAAAAGAAAAGTTTAAATATGTCATGTAAGAAATTTACTAAAAAAAAAAAAAAAAAAAAAAAAAATGCTTTCTTGGCTTTGAAAAATTTCCAGAAAAACATAGTGGAAAATTTTCCACCCCACATCACTACCCTCTCTACATCATATCATCACGCCGAGTTCTGCAAGAACTCCTTTCCTTCAGGAAGACCGAATTTGCTTGATCCTGCAACACCTAATCAATTATGCTTCTTCAAATTCAGGTGATCTTGACCATCGTAGGCGCACTCCTGAACTTCACGGGATGATGATGAGATAAATAAATTGCTTTTTCTCTATCAGATTAAAAAAAAAAAAAAAAAGTCACAGCCGCTGCTGTTTGTTTTTAACTGCGAATTGGCAAGTAGAGCCAACACCGGCTCGACAAGTGGGTATTGTCAAGTGGGTGTTGGTAGAGCCCGCAGGATTAATAAGCGATGCGAGTCTAGTGGAGTAGGGAAGCCTCCCTTGGGGGTTGGTGAGTGGAACGAGTAGGGCGCAGAGAACCCTAGTGTTTTATAAAAGTGATACTTTTATAAAAAATTTCCATGTTTTCAGTATTATTAAATGAATACTTATATTTGTTTTAATAAACTTCTATTAATTTGATAAAGATAAGCCTTCATTAATTTTCGGAGAATGACTGTTAAAATAGACTATTTTACACTATATATATATATATATATTATTTTCTAAACAAAAATAGATAAAAATTTCACTTTTTTTCCCCCCCTCCTCCCACAAAAGAGGGCCACAAAAATTAAAACGTGAATCAGCCCGTGAGGAGGTTTTCTTAAATAAGTAATTTCTGTCGCGATTTGTGTAATGAGAAATTTTAAATTTCATTCTGTAAATTATCCTAATATGTATGGTGAAAAAAAAAAAGGGGGGGGATTATAATGTTTAATTATTTGTATCAATGAATCTTTCAATGGTAGGATGAATTTGCATCCATAATTTTATCGCGTTATAGATGAACTCATTTGCCATTCATGATTTTCTTACAAAAAGGAAATAGCTAACATTACATTTAAAAATTTTTGAAGTGAAAACTTCTTTAGGCGCGTTGAGAACTTTTGGGTGAACAAAAATCATGAAACTCGCATCATCGTCAGCGAATGTTTTCCATTTGAAGTGAAAACTTCTTTAATCGCGTTGAGCACTTTTGGGTGAACAAAAATCATGAAACTCGCGTCATCGTCAGCGAAGGCTTTCCATGAGAATCGAAAGTGGATTTCGAGATTTCAGCTGATTTACACGCTTTGAGGTGTCCTGAATGGGTTTTCTTTTGTATCTCAGCTACTAATTAAAATATTTTCATAAGTAATACATCATTTGAAAGCTTTGTTGAGTTGGAATCGAACTGTAACTTACAGAAATTTTTACCGCCAGATGGCGCTGTAATATTTTAAAATTTCAAGATTTCAAATTCTAATTATGATTAAATTATTTTTAATACATCATTCGAAAGATATTTTAAAGTTCTTTTATATTATCGAAAGTGGAATTCGAGATTTCACCTGATTTACACGTTTTGGGGTGTCCTGAATCGGTTTTCTTTTGTATCTTAGCTACTAATTAAAGTAATTTCATAAGTAATCAATATTTTTACCTAATATAAGGCTTAGTTCATTTAATTTGGGTAGCTACAAATATTGTGCCGAATCATATAATACAGATCATAAACACTTCTTTACAAACCAAAAATAATTCGAAAATAATAATCTAATAGCTCGACGATACAATTCACAAGTTACTTAGTTTTCACTTCTATCGGCAGTCCCCAAACACTGCTTAGAATTTTTTTTTTTTTTTTTTTTTTTCTTTTCCACATATTTTATTTGATCTGTACAGTAAAAAAATGAAACATTTCACTTTTAAATCTATGTTATACAAAGACGGTATTAATCAACTTCATGTGCATTTTACACTCTGAGAAGGAAAAGTAAGAGAAGAGGAGAGAGGGAACTGTTTATTCACCTAACTTTGGCGTTGTTCCAGCTTGCTTATAGCAGTTTAACAGCATTGTATTTTGTGACCTATTCATTTGTATTAACTGAGCATATTCAGAAGACAATTCTTCAAACTTGGGAAGTACATGATATGCTTGGAAGTTAAATTTTTTATTTAACAGACAAGTAGCTGATAGATCCATTTCTCTGAAAGTTAAATTTTTAGTTAGTAAGACAAGTGGTTTGCAGATTCATTTATCTGAAAGTTAAAATTTTTAGTTAATAAAATAAGTAGCTGGTAGATCCTTTTACTCAAATGTTGAAATTCTTAGTTAATAAGCGACTAGTAGATACTTTTGCTTGTAAGTTCAAATAATTAATTTATAGGAAAAGTAGCTTGTATGTAGCTTAGTATAGCAATTATAAATGCTGTTTTCTTCGTGGTAACCGTTTGATCAGTGTGCTATAAAAAGAGGATTTGTCAATTTGAAAATAATTGTATTCAAGAAAAAAAAAACTTTGAATAGTCACAATAAAATACAAAAACTCGCAACAATTGTTTCGGGTTAAAAGAAAATACTACCCTTCTTCTGGCGAACAAAGTAATCACGAGTGCTGCAAACAAAGATATGTAGTAGCACTCGTGCCTACTTTGTTCGCCTGACGAAGGGTCGTATTTTCTTTCGACTCGGAACAATTGTTGCGAATTTTTGCCTTTTATGGTGACTATTCAAATTTTTTTACTTATTTCTTTTATATTACTTATTCTTTTCTTATTTATTTTTTTCTGTGGTGTTTTTTTTTTTTGTAGTTGTATTCAGAGTTTGTTTTTTGACTTTCAAAAGTGGTGTTTGACATGGGAAGGGTTTAAACCAGAGTTTCGAACTCGCCCACTAACCCCCCCCCCCCCCCCCAAAAAAAAATAAAAAAATAAATAAATAAATAAAATAAAATAAAATAAAATAAAATAAAATAAAATAAAAAAATAAATAAATAATAATAATAATAAATAATGATAAATAAATAATAATAATAAAAGCAACGGGCGTTTTTTTTTTTTTTTTTGGGGGGGGGGGGGGTTACCCACTGAAAAAACCAAGTAAGTTTTTTAAATATAATAAAGTTTTTCACTTATATATATTATTTTTTATTTGACGTTATTATAATATAACCCTATCTACATAACATAATATATCATATTAGCGATATATAAGCCAGTTTGATATTATATAATTATTTTTCAACGTCTGTGTAAGAAAAAATCCTTTCCTTTCATTTCTATCTGCAATATCTCTTTTGAATGGAACAGTTTTGAAAAAAGAAAGATGAAAATAAATGAACTCAATCGCACGTCATTTTTTATATTTGTAAGTCCTGAAGTAATTAAAAAAAAAAAAAAAGTGTAATAATTTGCCTAAAATTCTAAGGATTCAACAACAAATATTTCGACCATATAAAATTTGATACATGCAAAAAAATGGGGTTCTTTTGTTTTCCCCTGAAAAACTTGAAATTCATAAAAAGCAGCCTTTTTAAAAGATCTAGTTTTATATAAAAAGGATCTTTTTTAAAAAGTTTTCCGTGTTTCCAAAATTATTTTTAATAATTGCCTATAACTTGGTTCAATGAAACACTGTTAACTTTATAATAAACATTTATATAGAATGACTCATAAAATGGTAGCGTGTGCCGTGCCCCCCCCCCCCCCCCCACCCACACACACACACAGAAATAAATACAAATTTCACAAAAATATTTTCTTTTTTACAAAATAGGCTTGAAAACTTAAAACCTGGATCAACTCCTGACACGTAAGTGTAGAATGCAGGCAGTGATGTCTTTGTTTTGTGATCCTCTATTAAATTAGTTTCCATATATTTGTAAAATCAATATCAACAAAAATTTAAAAATAGATTTTCTAATTACTTTTTTTACTTTACCTATATAAAAATATATAATTATTTGTGCTAGGAAAATCGTACATGGAAGGATTAATATATTTTGATTTTGTTACTAGTTTTGATTTTACACAAAATAACTTAATAATAAGAGTTCATTTAACGAAATAAGAGTTCATTCTTCAATTTAAACCGAACCAAACATTAAGAATATGAATAAATTAAATGATATTTTAATTTAATTTTTAATTAATTATAATTACTATTATTTTATAATTTTTTTTTAATAGTCTAAAAGTGTTTCTCTTTTGAAATAAACTTAAAATGACCCAATAGTGTTATTCTAGGTTTAATATTAAACACCCCCAATTAACCCCCCGAAAAAAAAACTCCATTAAAACCGAAATAAGCCCAAAAAACTCACCCGGGTCTGGCTTTTAAAAAAAACTCCTGGTTTAAACCATCAAAAACTACTACAAAATTTTTTGAGATGAACTTGAATTTGCTATTAGATGGAATACAGATATATATGCAAGAAACTTATGTAGTCCTCGCAACGAAGGCCAAAATTTGACGAATAGAAAAAAAAAAAAAAATCGTGTGTTTTTGAAATTTTGCATACGCATAGCAGAGAGGGTCCTGAACAACATACTAAAAGTCCCCCCCCTCCCCCCCCGCGGAGGGCAAGGGGGGCACTTTTCAACCTATCTTTCCATCCACTGCCATTTTAAAAGCGCAGTTTTGCATCTAAACAAAAATTCTAAATATCAGAAGATAAATAAAACTTCCAAAAATATAACTGTTGTGGAAATAAAATTCTCCATGCAAACGATTTTTTCTTACTGCGAAATAAAATCGTCTAAAAAATGTGCGAACAGCCTCTGTAGTAGAAAAAAAAAAAAAAAAAAAAAAAAAAATCGTGTAGTTTTGAAATTACATACTCATAGCCAAGAGGGTCCTGAACAACATACTAAAAGCCCGTGGTGGGTGAGCGGGGGGCAAGGGGGCACTTTTCAGTTTTTATGTAATATATTAAAAACTATCGCATTTAGAGAAAAAATGTCGATTACAAAATTAATCTACGTAAAATTTCCTACAAAAATGTATACTACATTTTGTTTGTATGATCAATAGTTTAGAAGATATAGGGGGATGAAATAACACATTTTCTTGAAAAATTCTTTTTTGCAATAGTAAAATCAACTAAAGTGTGCAATTAAAAAGGTTCTTATCAAATATTTTCTAATGTACAAAACAAATATATACGTAGGGAATATGCAAGGATAATATTGCATGTTTTGTAAGTTTTATATAATTTTAAGGCTAGTAGGCGCAAGTGGCGGTTTGAGTAAAAATCCAGATAACGAAGACCCAAAACCGATCAACATTTAAAAAAAAAAAAAAAAAAATCGTGTAGCTTTGAAATTGAGCACAGTTATAAAGTTAAGTGTCCTGAACAACATAGTAAAAGTGGGGTGATCAACCATGGGGGTTGAGCGGGGGGCATTTAAAGGGGGCATATTTCAGCTTTTATTAAGTAACTATCGCATTTAGAGAAAAAATGCCAATTACAAAATTAATCTACGTGAAATTTTTTACAAAAATGTATATTACATTTTGTTTGTATGATCAATAGTTTAGAAGATATAGGGGAACGAAATAACACATTTTTTTGAAAAATTCTTTTTTGCAATAGTAAAATCAACTAAAGTGTTTAATTAAAAGGGTTATGGTTAAATATTTTCTAATGTCCAAAACAAATACAGTTACCGCCGCTTATTAAAATCACATTCGTTCTGAGGCAAAGTGATTTTATTAAGCGGCTGATTTTTATATCCGGCGAACATTCCTGCCCTTAAGGAAAATGTATTATTTCCCTGAATTTCGAAAGAAACTTCAAAAGGTAATGAATAATATAATTAGTAAACAATATTAATTAATTTTTGGTAGATAATTAACTAATTGTTTCTTCAATATAAGTAAATTAAACGCATTTTAAGTTCCCGTACCCTTTCGTTAGAGGAAAATCATCATTACTTTATCCAAAGTTCACGCTGTTTTTATAAATTTAAAATCTTTCCGTTTAAACCTCATGAATTATAGTAATTTCAAAATAAGAACTAGAAATTGCCTTCTAATAATTAGGGAAAAAATTCATTACAAATCAAATTTGTATTTTATTACTGCGCTTTGAAAAATACGTTCCTTGAAATTGTTACGGAGATAAGTTGCGGGGCGTGTTTAATTTGTAACTGTGCTGCAAGTATAAAATCTTGAACAATGAGCGATAACGGAGGGTTTGTTGTGCTTTAATTTATTTTTCTATTAAAAAAAAAATAATAGTCACAATGTAAATAAACAAATTTTTAGTGTTCATAAATGATATTTTTGGCTGCTGAGAAGATATTTTTGAGTTTATTAACCGGCGATGCTGATTTTATTAAGCGGCGGCTTTAAAAGTAGTTTGTATTGATTTGATTCCGGTCCTGGCGATTTGATCAGATTAAGCGGCTGATTTTATTAACCAGTGATTTTATTAAGCGGCGGTTACTGTATATGCATAGGGTATATGTAAGGATAATACAGCATGTTTTTGTACGCTTTAAATAATTTTAAGGTTAGTAGGCGCAAGTTGTGGTTTAGGCGAAATTGCTTTTTAATCCCAGACTTAAAAGAGGGGTGATAAATTTGAGGCCTTTGTTTGTCTTTATACTTGTAGTCATTTCATTTTAACATATTTTTTTCTTCTGGGGAGTCATTTCAGGCAGTACAAGAAAAATGCTTTTGATTCATAAAAAAAACTTTTTTTATTATTAAAAAGAATTACTTTTCAGAAATTTAAAACACTGCAAATGAAATGTCCTAAAACTATGTCAATATATAAAAATGAAAAATTGTCATATAAAATCAGTCTTTGAAATCATTTTATAGGCAAATCTATTTTTTTTTATTTTTTTATTTTTTATGTTATTTACAATAGTAACATAAACTATAGTTCGTAATTAAAAGGGTTCGGGTTAAATATTTTCTACTCATGCAAATAAATAGCTATATGTGCGTGTGCGCGCGCAATGCGCCAAGTTTAAAGAGTGGAAGTCAAAATATACAAATCGAAAAACTCCACTTTTCTGTAAGATATCCGTAAGATACAAAGCAACCTTTATATTTTCTTAACTATTGATCATACTAACAAATGTAATAGGCATTTTCTTGGGAAATTATACGTAGATTAATTTTGTAATTGACATTTTTTATCTAAATGCGATAGTTTTCAAGATATTTTATAAAAGCTGAAAAGTGCTTCCTTTAAATGCCCTATGCCCCCCCCTCCCCCCACGGTTGAGGACTTTTAGTATGTTGTTCAGGACAGGACACTTTACCTTATAACTGTGCTCAGTTTCAAAGCTATACGATTTTTTTTTTTTTTTAATGTTGATCGGTTTTGGGTCTTTGTTATCTGGATTTTACCTAAACCTTGCGCCTACTAACCTTAAAATTATTTAAAACGTACAAAACATGCTGTATTATCCTTACATATTCCCTATGCATATATTTATTTTGTACATTAGAAAATATTTGACCAGAACCCTTTTAATTACACACTTTAGTTGATTTTACTATTGCAAGAAAGAATTTTTCAAGAATGTGTTATTTCGTGTCTCTATATCTTCTAAACTACTGATTATGCAAACAAAATGCAATATACATTTTTGTAGGAAATTTCACGTAGATTAATTCTGTAATTGACATTTTTTCTCTAAATGCGATAGTTTTCAAGATACTTAATAAAAGCTGAAATGTGCCCCCTTTAAATGCCCCCGCTGCCCCCCCCCCATGGTTCGGGACTTTTAGTATGTTGTTCAGGACACTTAACTTTATAACTGTGCTCAATTTCAAAGCTACACGATTTTTTTTTTATGTTGATCGGTTTTGGGTCTTCATTATCTGGATTTTTACTTAAACCGCCACTTGCGCCTACTAGCCTTAAAATTACTTAAAACTTACAAAACAGGCTGTATTATCCTTGCATATTCCCTATGTATATATATTTTTTTGTACATTAGAAAATATTTGGCAAGAACCCTTTTAATTGGACACTTTAGTTTTTTTTACTATTGCAAAAATGAATTTTTCAAGAAAATGTGTTATTTCATCCCCCTATATCTTCTAAACTATTGATCATACAAACAAAATGTAGTATACATTTTTGTAGGAAATTTTACGTAGATTAATTTTGTAATCGACATTTTTTCTCTAAATGCGATAGTTTTTAATATATTACATAAAAACTGAAAAGTGCCCCCTTGCCCCCCGCTCACCCACCACGGGCTTTTAGTATGTTGTTCAGGACCCTCTTGGCTATGAGTATGTAATTTCAAAACTACACGATTTTTTTTTTTTTTTTTTTTTTTTTTTTTTTCCTACTACAGAGGCTGTTCGCACATTTTTTAGACGATTTTATTTCGCAGTAAGAAAAAATCGTTTGCATGGAGAATTTTATTTCCACAACAGTTATATTTTTGGAAGTTTTATTTATCTTCTGATATTTAGAATTTTTGTTTAGATGCAAAACTGCGCTTTTAAAATGGCAGTGGATGGAAAGATAGGTTTCCGCTCTTTCCAAAGATAGTTTTTAGTGAAATCTTTATGAAAAGCATTTATCAGGAGAAAAATGGAAAAATGTTGCAACAACAGATGAATCTTGGGTCTATTTAAGTGGTTGCAATAAACAAAGGTCAATTTATTATCTCAAAAGTGGAGAAAAAAAAATTTGCTACATGGCTCAAAGCATCAAAAGACAGTTTTTCTAAAGGATTTATGATTGCCACTGGTTTTTCATACAAGCGCAAGATAAAAGCAAAAAAAATGTGACAAAAATGTCATAATCAACTCTAAATACTCTCAAGAACATATTTTAATTCCAATTTTTAAAAATGAAAATCCAGATCTTTATCCACAATGCTATCAATCCGTTGAACTGTATCAAGACAAAACAAGCAGCCACACATCACAATCCGCAATTGCTTTTCTAGCAAAAAATGGAACAAAAAACGGGAATTAAAACCATACCCTTCACTGACATTCCTG
Source organism: Salticus scenicus (assembly GCA_963930645.1). Classification (NCBI taxonomy): domain Eukaryota; kingdom Metazoa; phylum Arthropoda; class Arachnida; order Araneae; family Salticidae; genus Salticus; species Salticus scenicus. Next base: position 183,537,105 of record OZ005649.1, read on the forward strand.
CTAAATCTTCTGATGTATCACTGTTGGATTTTTGTGTTTTTCGACTCTTAAAATCAACATTATCCAAACACCGACCTACAACGCTTTGTGGACTCTGGAAAGCCGTTCAAGAGGAGTAGAAAAACATACATAAAACTCGAAATATGAGTGAAATTGCTTCGGTACACTCCATCAAAATCGTCTAAAAAATGTGCGAACAGCCTCTGTATTTTGACTGGAATAATGAGGTACGTGGTAAAATTCAGAAATATTGAATTAAAAAAAATATGATATTGAAATTTATACTTGTGTATTTTTCCCCTTATATATAATATGTATGGTTATTATGTAGTAGTTAATTTGAATTAAAAAAAATATTTATAAGTATGATTGACATCAGCTTGGTGATATAGCAACAATTGTTGCCGAGCTATTAACGTTATGCATATTCACATATTGACAATATTGAATACATATTTAGCTAATACAAATTAATATTCATCTCTATATAGTATACATTACATTATCCAAGTATGCGTCTCAACTAAATATTAAGTTAAAAAATCCAACGAATTGGAAACACTGTATAAAGACCAATAATTGGTACGTGAACAGGAAGCATTTAACTTTCTTATTGTCTCACGTTAGTTATGAATAATAATAATAATCTATATAATATTTCTCTAACGTGGACCAGTTTCAATTATTTTTTGTCGAAACGATACGATACGCGAAGATAAAAAAAAAAATAATATTTATACATGGACAATATTTAAGCACGCGTACTTAGCTCAATGGACTAACAAGAAAAAATGACGGCATTTGTCTGATGAGAATATTTTACGAAAAAATGTATTTTTAACAGTTGTTTCATCAGAATCTTTGCAAGCGTCATTTTAAACCTAGCAATATTTTAAAGATATATACAGAATATGAACTTTTGTGTCATAAATTGACTAAAAAACGCAATCATAAAAAATATAGTCAAAATAGGAATTATTTTATTTTATTTATTTAAAAAAAAAGACAACAAAAAATTATACCAAAATAAAAAATCATCGCCAACATGACGGCCAAAAATTAAAAGGCGTCGTTCGAGTCCTATTAAAACTGTACTGCCTGTGGAAGTATGAAAATTGGGTCGTAAACCATAAATTTTATTTTGAAACTTCTCTTTGAATGATTTTCATATTTGGATTTAATAATAATTTGGCTTCTGGTAAATTAAAATTTTAATTAGGTGGTGAAATTAGTATAACATTTATGAGTTTCAAAATTGTAAATAAGAATAGAAATAAAGTGCGGATATTTCGCACGGGTTTGCTAGTAATAAATAAAATAAAATAAAAATAAGATTATTTAAAGTAAATTTCTTGGTAAGAGAAAGGTATCATTGCATATTTTGAATGCACATAATAATTAACATTTCATATAGTAATATATTAGTATTCAAAAGCGTAAGACTTTGCTTCTTATATAGTATATATATGTATACACACACATAACGATGATATAGCAGTATTTTCTGAAAAACTCCAAGTTACCTATTTTTTTTTTTTTTTTTAACAGTATAAGTATTGATAAACAATAACATTATTAACAAACAATTTAATATTTACCTATAAATAAAATGATGATTACATTTTTTTTTTTTTTTTTTGGACAGTTTTTGACATAATGATTATCTATCGTCACATGTCAAAAACTTGCCAATCCTTGATATGTTAAAAATTAAGGAAAAACCTCGAAAGTTTATGGGGTAAAGAAAATTGAGTGGCATCAATATTAAAAATAAATAAATAGAGAAAGTATTATCCGCATACTGCAGTAGAGGTCTGCACGGGTCGAAATTTTCAAGCCCGGGCGCGGCCCGGCCCGTTGGAAAGGTTTGCTTACCCGGCCCCGGTATGAAATCGAAAAATTCGACCCAGGCGCGGCCAGTTTCTTTTTTACTAGTGTACGGCCCGGCCCGGACAAAAAGCGATAAGATCAGGCCCGACCCGGCCCGGCCCGATTCAAATATATGTAAAATTACAGGAAAAAAAAAAAAAAAAAAAAGCTTATCTACGAAAAAGATTTTTAGTGTGTTTTGCAGAAGTTTTATATAGCTAAGTAATAGAATATTCTTTAACAAACTGCTGAATGTTTACAAGATATTTATATATAAACGGTATTTCTTTATTACAGACGTACAGAAGGCATAAAGACAGACAGAAAGCCAAATCGAAAATATTAGCATTTCTCAAACAATATAGGAAGATATTTAAAATGGTTAATAGTACTAAAAATACACTTTCAACCACTTCCTGTTATATACCGTAATGTATCCAAATTTTTCATGTGATCCGGTAAACAAAACTTTCATGCTAATTCAACCATATTCAATAGAAAAGATGCTTTTGCACATGCTAAAATTGATGCTACTTTCATCCAGTGCCCCGGAGAAAAAAAAAAAGAAGCTGGCTATGCAGCCAACATAGAATTTCGACTAAATCAATTTATGCATTTCGAATTAGGGTTGATTAAATTTATAATCTCGGATTAAGGATTTCGAACGAGTTTATTTAAATTCAAATTTTTCAACTTTTACTTAAACACAAATCAGGATATAATTAAATGAGAATAAGTTTAAATCTACTTACCCCTCTGCCAGCAGTCCGGGATTAGTAAAACTAGTACTGCTAATACATAGACTCTGAAACCTACGATATCCTTCAAACTACACTTTATTTGATACATGACTGATTTAATATTGATTATTAATATTTAAGAATGATGAATGGAAATATTATGAATACGATTATAAGATTTTTAATAGTTCAGATTCTATTGTTCCGAGATACCTTGTACCTCGTCCGGATTCGAAAAAGCGACTGAAACAAAACTGCTCAGCGCCGTTCTAAATCAGTTCCTATGTGCGCACCTTCTCCTTCTCTTCCTCCCCGACATCCTCCGGGGGGGGGCTGAGCATGGCAGACTGGCAATCCGATTCACCGGTCTTGTGATGACTCCAGATGGTGTCTTCAGACTCACAAGTCGAATGATGCCATCCTCACCAGGATGGACTTCCAGAATTCGGGCAAGGGTCCAGTGTGCTGGCTGAATTGAGGGTTCTAAGACCAGGACTAGCTGACCAGGTTGCAGATGTGTATTGCCGCTCGTCCACTTTCCTCTTGATTGGAGTGCCGTCAAATAAGACTTGGCCCATGTACTCCAAAATTGCTTCTTGATCTGCTGGACGAGTTTCCACCTGGAAGAAAAACTGGTACACAATGGATTAGGTTGGTTAAAAGAGTGTTCAGGAAGCTGGAGAAGCGGAGCCCCAATTAAGAAATGTCCTGGTGTAAGCACTAAGAAATTGTTGGGCTCGGTGGAAAGTGGGACTAAGGGGCGAGAATTTAAGCAGGCTTCAATGTTACTTAGAATCGTAGCACACTCCTCAAACGATAGGCAACTGCCTTTACATGCTTTAAGTAAATGGCGTTTAGCCAATTTAACGGACGATTCCCATAGGCCGCCAAAGTTAGGCCCGTAAGGTGGCATAAAATGCCAATGAATTTGTCTATTTGCTACAAATTCCTGAATAGTGTTGGTTTTTGAAAGTGTCACGAGTTTCTTCAAATGGGCATGGGCACCAACAAAGTTGCGTCCGTTGTCAGAATAAATGTCAGTTGGATAGCCTCGACGCGCTATGAATCTTTGTAGGGCATATAAAAAATGTTCAGTTGCTAAGTTCGTGACTAATTCGAGATGAATTGCCTTGGTGCTCATGCAGATGAATAGACAAATATAGGACTTAAATTTTGTTTTTGTTCGTTTATGTTCACACTTTGTTTGAATAGGGCCTGCATAATCAAGGCCAACATGTTGAAATGGTCTACAAGGGTTGACTCTTGCACTGGGAAGGTCACCCATCATTTGTTGAATTGGGGTCGGTTGGACTTTGGCACATGTGACACATTTACGAAGCTCTTTTTTCACAGTGGATCTACCATCAGGAATCCAGTAAGACTGGCGAATGAGATTTAATACTAGGTCGACACCTCCATGAAGACTATACGTGTGAAAATGTCTTATTAATGTCGATGTAAAAGGGTGATTCTTAGGTATGAGTATTGGATGTTTAGTATCATAGGGCAGAGTGATGTTTCTATCAATTCTACCTCCCACTCTCAATAGATTTTCTGAATCAAGAAACACATTGAGGTTTTTTAGTTTACTGCTGTTTGCCACGGGTTGGCCGCGCTGCAAAAGGGCGATTTCTGAAGCAAAGGACCTTTGTTGGACGAATTTAATAACCATTTTTCTAGCTTCTGAAATTTCTTGTACTGAGACTGGTCCTTTCAATTTTGTAGCATTTCTAATATTATTTATAAATCGCTTCATAAATGCAATTACACGAAAAAGTTTATTACTTGATGAAAATTTTGAAACCAAATCCTCTATAACGGATTCTTGCTTTGGAATTGACTCTATTAGTCCAGGAATTCCCACAATTGTACATGGGACTGAGGTAGCAATCTTGGACTCATGATCTGAGACCGGAATCTTTGACCAATCAGGTCCAGACCACCACAAGTTAAAAAGGTTTAATTTGTCGGGTAACAGCCCACGGGTTGCACAATCTGCTGGGTTAAGTTTGCTTGGTAAGTGATGCCATGATGTGGGGTCTGTGAGAGCCCTAATTTTGGTTACTCGGTGTAGGACATATGTGTTGCCCTTTAAGGGTGGATTTAAGATCCAACTACGGGCGATTGTTGAGTCTGTCCATAGGAGAATGTCCTCAACCTGATAATCCAGCGAGCTCTGGACGACTGCCAAAAGTTCCGAGAGTAATACAGCCGCGCATAGCTCCAACCTAGGCAAGGTAATGGGTTTTAAAGGAGCTACACGGGTTTTAGCTGCAATCAATTTTAAAGATGAGTTCTGACTTGGGCGTATATAAATTACGGCAGCATATGCCTTTGTGGACGCATCACAAAATCCCAGAATCTGGAAAATAGGTTCAGACTTCAGGTCTAAAAATCTGGGTACTGACATGGCCTTAAAGGAAGCAATTTTTTCATAAAATTCGTTCCACCTGGTTTGAATGTCTGGTGGTAAAGGATCATCCCAACCAAGTTTTAGCTTCCAAACATCTTGTAGAAGCAATTTTAAAAGAATAGTGGCAGGGGATAACAGACCCAAAGGGTCGAAGATGCGTGCAATTACGGACAACAATTGTCGTTTAGTTTTAACGTTTTCTTCTGTGTTGACGCCAACCTGCAGTGTATCCGATGTTAAATTCCAGTTTAGTCCTAAAATACGTTGGGATTGATCGGGGTTTAAGGATAATTCCTGATTTGTTGATTTTAAAGGTTCTGGGACCTGAACTAGAGCTTCCACATAATTTGAAGCCCATTTTCGCAGCTTGAAGCCCCCAGCATTAAATAATGCCTGAAGGTCTGTGACCAATGATTGAGCGGCTTCGATTGTTTCAGCCCCTCCAAGGAAATCGTCCATATACAGGTTGTTGCGGGCAGCCTGCACAGCTACGGGAAAATTGGGTTCTTCATCGTTTAATAGCTGTAATATGGTACGCAGGGCTAAAAATGGAGCACAGGCTGTGCCATAAGTAACAGTGTTCAATTTATACACTCTGAGTGGATCTGAAACATTGGCCCTCCAAAATATTCTTTGAAAGTGTGTATCAGGCTCTGCGACTAGAACCTGCCTAAACATCTTCTCGATATCACTCGAGAGGGCAACTTTATTTAAACGAAATCTAATTAGATTGCTAAAAATACTGGATTGGAGTTTTGGCCCTTTGTACAAATAGGAGTTCAGGGATTTGCCATTTGTAGTTAAGGCCGACGCATTGAACACTACCCGTAGTTTTGTAGTGCTACTATTTTCATTTATAACTCCATGATGGGGCATATAATAATAGGGTTGACGATTAAGCTCTTCAGCCTTTAGTAAAGTCATATGACCTAAATCGGAGTACTCACACATAAACTGAGCATACTCCTTTTTTAGTTTGGGATTCTGTGCAAATCGATTTTCCAGTTTCTTAAACATTTTTAGTGCACAGTTGGCACTTTCCCCCAAATCTATCTCATCATGGAGGGGTAATTTTACAACATAGCGGCCTTCGGGGTTGCGCTTGGTGGAAGATTTATATAGTTCCTCTGCCGGATCGGTTCCGTTTTCACTCTTAGAAGATATTATGGGCTGATTGTCAAAGAAATCGTTCAAGTTAAGGCAGAGAAACGATGAGCTATATGTTGATTCTGGTTCCATTCCATCCCTTGAGAGGGGGCCACTGAGTAAATACCCAAGTGAACTGGGAATGGCAGATGGTTCTCCTGGCCTTCCCGATATCGGTGTGCCACAAATTAGTGACGCAAAAATATCTGCACCTAATAAAACTTCGATGGGTTGTTGCTTGAAGAAATTCATGTCCGCTAATTGAAGATTGTTTGTATGTGGCCAAGACGTCGTTTGCACCCGGAAATTCGGCAGAGGGGCAGTAACCCTATTTACTACTAGCGCTTTTAAGTTCCTATACTCGTTAGCGAAATATGGCGAGAATGAGAATTCCGTAAAATTTAAAACAGTTTCTGCGGAAAGACCGTTTATGCCTATAAGTCGATGAGAAGTGCCAAACAAAGGCAAATTTAGCTTCTCAACGCAGTCCTTTGTTATGAGACTATTTTGTGAGGCACTATCAACTAACGCCCGACATTGAATAATTTTGCCGTTAGGTGACCTAACCTTTATAAGGGCGGTAGCCAATAACACCTTTAGGTTACTAAAATTTGCATTAGATTGTGAACTATTGGCCACCGACGTAGTAACAAGGCCGCCTCCCTGATCTGCAGAATTCTGTGTATAAATGTGCAGAAGAGTGTGATGTGAACCTGCACATACTTTACATTTAATATTAATTCTACATTGACGCACTTGATTAGTTCGCAAACAATTTTCACACAGTGATTTTGATTTAACTAAGTCCCATCGCTCTTGAACACTAATTCGATTGAATTTGGGACATTTAAACAATTGATGTACTTGAGAACAGGCGACGCATTTATTTTCTTTGACTAGTATTGAATTATTGACATAAGATTTTTTTACACTACTACCTTCTACTGGCTTCTTAAACATTCCTGGTTTATTTTCAAGCTTTGTTTGACTCGAAGCTTCCCTCTCTATGAATGTACGAAACGAATTTAAATCGGGAATAGTTTGCGTATTCTCTAGACTGAGCTCCCACCTATGCCTAACGGATGAGTCCAATTTTGAGATCATGAAATTTATAAGAATAAGATCGCTAAGAGGATTAGATTCCAATCCGAGGGTCGATAAATTTCGCACCGCTTCGTTACAAGTATCTATTAAATTGAAAAACGATTTAGGATCATCCGCTTTGTTTACTTTTACTGAAAAGATTTTATTTATTTGAGTTATAGCTAATTGACGTTTATTTTCGTAGCGCTGAGTAAGAATTTCCCAACAGTGTTTAAGATTTTCCGATTGTAACGAAAATCCACGAATAAGTTTTGATGCACTACCTCTTACACACGATTGGAGGTATTGTAGCTTTTCAACCTCACTAAGGCTGTCATTATCCAGAATAGATGATTTAAATAAATTTTTAAATGACAACCAAGATTCATTATCCCCGTAAAAATAAGGAATTTCAAGTTTAGGGAGACTAATATGCGAATTAACAGAAGTCCCGGGTTTGGTACGTGCATCATTATTTACATTTGGAGTATTTGATTGCGATTTACTCTCTAATACAATGGATAATTCTAACAGAATGTCCCTATTCTTTAACACCTCTTCAGAGTTTTCATCGTTTTCCTCTTCGGAAAAATTTGTAACTATATCCTCGAATTTAACCTCCAGTGCATTTACCTTATCTTTTAAGATTTTTAATCTGGCTTGATCGCCTTTATCACAATCATTGACTTTCGATTTTATAAATTCTATTTCTTTAATTACATTTTCAAATTTTATCACTTCATTAGATTTTGGGAACAACGCACTCTGTTCGGTGTCATTCGCCCTTGTTTTTCCCTTTCTACCCATCTTATGAGTAAACTAATTACAAACAATTAAATTTAAATATGAATTAATCGATTGAATTAAATTATTCTGCAGATCAGGAAGTAAAACAAAACAAAAATATAAGAACAAATGAAAAGAAACACACATAATAGAATAGTTCCTTTTTTTTTTTTTTTACTGAAATAAATAAACTAATAAAATATTAAATGCACCCTTTTCATTCTCATACACTCATTTATTCAACAATTACTTAACATGAAAGTTTATTTCTGAAATTCCAAACCAAAACTTTCGGTTTGAAACCCAAACTATTTTGAATTACGTTTTCTCTCAAAACCAAACTTTTAAGTATGCATGAAAACGAAACTACTTAACTACTTTGAATTACGTTTTATATCAAAACAATTTAACTTTGTATTAATGATTTATTTCCACAAATTAATTTTAATTTACTTTAAAGTTCTTATACAGATAATTTAATCCTACGTAAACAAAAGAAATTTTTTTTTTTTTCAATTTTCAATTTTTAATTTTTTTTTTTTTAATTTAACGAATTAAGATTAATTATCTAATTAATAGGTAATTAAACCTCCGTGAATCGACGGACCACTATGGCTATGCAGCCAACATAGAATTTCGACTAAATCAATTTATGCATTTCGAATTAGGGTTGATTAAATTTATAATCTCGGATTAAGGATTTCGAACGAGTTTATTTAAATTCAAATTTTTCAACTTTTACTTAAACACAAATCAGGATATAATTAAATGAGAATAAGTTTAAATCTACTTACCCCTCTGCCAGCAGTCCGGGATTAGTAAAACTAGTACTGCTAATACATAGACTCTGAAACCTACGATATCCTTCAAACTACACTTTATTTGATACATGACTGATTTAATATTGATTATTAATATTTAAGAATGATGAATGGAAATATTATGAATACGATTATAAGATTTTTAATAGTTCAGATTCTATTGTTCCGAGATACCTTGTACCTCGTCCGGATTCGAAAAAGCGACTGAAACAAAACTGCTCAGCGCCGTTCTAAATCAGTTCCTATGTGCGCACCTTCTCCTTCTCTTCCTCCCCGACAGAAGCCTTAGAGGAAAAGTTACAGTGGAAGGATTTTTATAGCCTTCTTACCACCTAAACACTACAGACCATAGAAAACAAAGCCTTATATACAGTAACGTATCTAATTTCTTTTGTTTGTTACATGTATGCAAACTGGTAGTAACATGCATATTATTTTGAAATGGAAACCATTTAATATTACTTTAAATAAATTATATTAATTTCGAGACATGTTTAAAATATTTGCGGAAAATCAGATCGCGAACAGTCAAGCTGATAGACAATTAAATTGTAGTTACAGACACCTTTTAACAAAATAAAATTTTATGTGACATACCAGACTGGTAAAATTATGTAAAATAAATGACTGAAAAAGTATATTTTATTATTTTCCTTTTTCGTTGATTAACGAGGAATTTAGAAAAAGATTCGGGCCGGGCCAGGCTCGGGCTTAAAATTTCCTCCAGGCCCGACCCGGCCCGAGTACACACAAAAAATATTGAGCCCAAGGCCGGCCCGGCCCGTGTAGACCTCTATACTGCAGTTTCAGTAGGTTTAAGCATATTGTCGTCAATTCAGAATAAGTTTTAGTCATAAAGCTATAGAGATATTCTATACCATGGTTTTAGTATACTCCTAAATATACCATGGAAGCGGATGTCTGAAATGGATGGCCACTGGTTAGGGAATTTTAAATGAATCTGTAAAAGTCTGGGAGTAGTCAGGGAATTTCGACATTTTTTTTTTTTTTTTTTTTAAAGCCATATTTGAAAGTTTATTATTGTAAATTGCTAAATTGTTCGCAAATTTTTGTGAGAAATAAACAGCACAAGTCAGGGAAAAATCAGGGAAAATGATGAAAAATAGTAATGAAGAAGACAGGGGAAATTTGGAAAAGTTCTAACACTAATAGAGTTGAAGGGATTCAGAAAAATTAACTAATGGGAAATTGAGAAACTGTGCTATTAAAAAAGGTAGGTAAAAATTAAGAAAATGCGGATATTATTATTATTATTATTATTATTATTATTTAATAGGATTTCCAACAATCAGACAAGGATGTATCGCAAGTCAAACTTTGTCGTCTCAAAATGTTTCCTATTTTTCCCCCTCTATAGATAAAGATGGTGGATTTATTAAATGTTGTTTTTTAAATGCGTATATATGAGATATTTAAAGAAAAGAAAATTGACAGAAGATGATTAATAATACAGTCGAAAATGCCCTATTTATTGGCTACTCCGAATTTTTGGTTTCCAGATATTTAGCTTTTTACTGTATTATTGTAATTCTGTGTAAGACTGGTGATAGAAGTCTGTGCAGCAGCTACCCATTGCAACAAACAGTGTTTTGCATTAATTCTGATCATGCTTCTCCTTATTGAACAAGATTGTTGCATGTTTCATTCACCTGGCAACATAAACTTATAATTTGTCTTCATTTGAAAATTTTTCTGATAAGCATTGGGAGATGCCACTTCGTCACAGTGGTTGCTTAGTTTATAGATGTGTATCATGATTTAATTTCATGCTTCAGAAAGATTGTCTAAACGTTTTCTATTCTAAAATTTCTATTTTTAAGAATTGCAAGCTGGGAATAAATATTTTCAGTTTTAAATGGAAATATTTTTGATAACGTAATTATTTTTGTGGGATTTTCTTTAGAACTGTTCAGATTTTTTTTTTTTTTTTTTTTTTTTTTTTTTTTTAATAAAATTTTATGGTATTTAGAGAAATGTTTTAAATAATTTTAAATAAAATTTTTGCTGTTTTAATTATTCAGTTTACTTAACTTCCTTCTTAGCTTTCCCTATTATTAACTCGTGTAAGATAATAGTTTTTGTATGTAAATAAACTTACAAAACTTACTGGATTTTCAAGAAAACAGTTATTTATCTCCCTCATTTTATGCTTTCGATACGTGTGTGGGAATTCACGGAAAATCTTACCAGCCAATATTTTTTATTTTCCTTTTTATAATAGGCCCACCAGTGGCCGAGCGGTTCTGCGCTTTAAAGCTGGTAGATAGGAAGTGACGGGTTCGATCCCATATCGCGTTCATCGACCTAGCCGTTCGGAGTTTTCCGTGGTTTTTTCCGAAACTCGCGTAAATACGGGCTGGGACCCCTTAGAAGACCCCCACTGAAGGTGTCTCACCCATAGGCCTAGGACCCTAACGTAGTCACTCGACCGTAAATCCTACAACCAACCAACCTTTATGTAATAAATCATTGGAATTTTTTTTATTTTTCTATATTTACTAATTATAAATTTAAATATTGAAATTTATATTCACTATGATTTTCTTTCTTTTCTAGCAATTAACTCATCCAATGTCCTATTGTATAATAATTTTATATTTTGTAATTTCTTTTTAAAAAAATTTGCATTAAAAAATTCAAATGAACTACAACATTAATCCTTATTAGAAATCTGTATAAAGAAATAATGAAAGTTAAAATAATTAAAACCATTTAATTTGTAGAATTTGTTGCTCGAATCTAAATTTTCTGAGCAACCTCTGTTTAAAGGCCACCTAACCTGAAGGGCTAATTTTCTGTGGCACATTGTGTGGCGCTCTTAGGGAGCTTTCGATGTATTTAAATTTGTATTACTTTTCTCCATGTTATTCTACCGAAAACTTTTTTCACGCAGCTAACTTACTCCGTTGAGTTCATTTTTTTTCCCCTTCTCCTCTTCAACTTTCTTTTCTCGCCATTTATTATAAGCTTGTCTCGAGAGTTTGACCTTCTCAAAATATGTGCGCGAGCTAAAAATATAGTGGCTTTATTTTTTCGGGGGTACGTTTTGTGGGCGAAAATAGTCTTTCCTTCCTTATTATGAGCAGCGTTGGTAAATAAACAGCGACTCCCGAACGGCGCCGGACTTTTTTCACCACCACTAACACCAACCACCATCACTTCCCTTTTGTTACTTAGTTTAATTCCAGCAGTTGGTCCTCATTCAAGTGACAAGATTTCTGCGAGCACGAAAAAAAGTGACAATAAGCAAATAATTGGACGTAAATGTTTGTGCTGTGCGGCTAAATATTTCAGACGTATGGATTTGTCAAGTGTAGCTGTCAGCCCACTGTCACGCGAGTAGCTGTTGTCATGTGAGACGGCAAAAATTCGTTGAGATGGGCCAACGCCTTGGTGTTTTTAGTTTGTTGGCTTACTTGTTTGTGTCTTAAATCTCACAAATCTACTGAGAGGGTTTTATTTTGGTGATTCGTTTTCGAGTTGACTGCCGTATATCTGAGGTGTATGAACTGGCGTCGTTTTCCGAGCTTTTCAAATTATATCCCTACGATTAGCTGTTTTTTTTTTTTTTTAACTTATATAACTCGATTGCTGCCGCTTTTCACGTGTGATCCTTTCTTACGAGTGATCCTTCTGAACTCGCATGAGGCATGACACCTGACATCCAACGATCCTTATTGTTATTTAATCATCGTTTTAATTGAACAGTAAAACCGTAATTTTTCACCAGTAAAATACATAACCATGGTTAATAGGGAAAAGTTATTTCATGAATGTTTTATGTTGTTTCATTTGAAAGTTATTTCATCAAAATTCCTTGATCTTAAGCAAAATTTATGAATATTTAAAGTTTTAACTTTTCTTTTTTTAAAAATGAACATGTATTTTCTAATATATTTGGTAGCAATGGTTCTTTCTCAAGACCTTTTCTATATTGATGCAAAAGCTTTGTGTCATGAGAATCGGTGTTTTACACTTAATGGTCATTCATGGTCTCTTTCAACACTTACCTACTATTTTATTAAAAAAAAAAAAAAAAAAGACTCTCTCTCTCTCTCTCTCTCTCTTTTTTTTTTTTAAGTATTTCAATATTTTTTTTTCCTTCTCTCCGAGATATTGTGATAATCTCAATATTTCTTTTAAACTTAAAGCTTTGTTAACTATAAGTGCCTTTGAACCATTAAAATATATTTCATGAGTTGCTTAATTAGACTATTGTGATTAGCTAGTTCGCTATTCTAGTAACAGTTAGAAGAATCGATAACAATGCTTTCTGATATATGACATGCTGTTTTAATTTGACAAAGAGGGAGGGGAAAAAAGTAACTATCTTTAAAAAAGAAAGAAAGAAAGAAAAAAAAAAATTAATCATAAAGAAATAATACGTAGAGTTTTGTTGGGTTGTAGGGTAAAGCCGATTGACTACACGGAGATCCTAGGCCTTGGTAGAATGGCTTCCGTGATGTGGGAAGGGGTAGTTTTAGAGGATTCAAGCTCGTATTCATGCAAGTTTCGAAGAAAACCAAAGAAAACTCTGAATGGCTAGCGCGACCTGCGATCAAACCAAATACCTACTATCTTTCTAGCTCGAGAGAGCAGAATCTCTCGCTCACTGGTGGGACGTATAATTTATACAAACGCATTTTTTTTTTAGTTCATTACTAATAATTTTAATAATATTTATCTATGCAATTTCTGAGACATTTTAACATGATCAATGAAAAAAAAAAAAAAAGTATAACGAAATATTGTATTTTGTTTTTGTAAAAATCGGAGTTTCTAGAAAACATTACAAGAAAAATTCCGTATTCTCCACGTAAAAAATCATTCTAGTAAACAATAATATTTTCGGATTTCACACTGTAGAGGAGAGTGAAGTTTTGTAATCATCTGAACATATTTCATACAGCGTTCGACTTTCGAATCTGGCTATGACAAAACATCGCTGTGATATTTTTCATTTATTTTAAATGTGGGAGTGTCTAGAATAGTCAAACCCTATTAAAAAAAAAAAAAAAAAATCTATTAATTTAATTTTAGAGTTTTTTAGAGAAAATATTAAAATATATGAAATTTTGCTATATTTACATTAATTTTTTCGTTTAATTTTTTTTTCGGCTATAACATGTACAACAAATTAATTTAAATTATTTGTTTGAAATTATATAATAGTGGAAGATATTTTACTTTTACAAGAAATGTTTTATTTTACTTTTAATAAAGTTTTTTCAGATATACGAGGCGTGTTTTTTAAGTAAGTACCGTTTTGGAATTAAAAAAAGACGTGCAAAGATATCGCAATAATTTTATTTTTACATGAAAGCCTGTACCTTAATCTACTTTTCTACAAAATTTCCGTGAATATTGAGGCACTTGTCATAACGTGGCACCAGTTTTTGAATACCCTCCTCATAAAATTCTGCCGCCTGACTTGTTAACCACTGTATCACAACTGTTTTGACTTCGTTATCGTCTTGAAGACGCTGACCACCCAGGTGTTTCTTCAAGTGCAGGAACAAATGGTAGTCGCTGGGCGCCAGATCAGGGCTGTATGGAGGATGATCTAGAGTTTCCCATTTAAAAGATTTGATGAGATCTTTGGTCCGATTAGCCACATGTGGACGGGCATTGTCATGCAGCAAAACGATACCCTTACTCAACTTGCCACGTCTTTTGTTCTGGATTGCACGACGCAGATTGTTCAATGTCTCACAATAAGACGCTGCATTGATTGTCTCATTACGAGGCAGAAACTCCACTAGCAATACTCCTTTTTGTCCCAAAAAACTGTGCACATGATTTTCCGGGCAGAAATTGTTTGCTTAAACTTCACTCTTTTGGGTGATGATGAATGTCGCCATTCCATGGATTGTTGTTTTGATTCTGGTGTGACGTAGGCCACCCATGTTTCGTCACCAGTAACAATTTGGTCTAAAAAATCTTCACCTTCATTGTGGTACCGCTCAAGGAAAGTCAATGCACTGCCTAAACGTTGGGTTTTGTGCAAATCCGTCAACATTTTTGGAACCCAACGTGAACACAATTTCCGGTAATTGAAGTTCTCGGTCACAATGCGATACAAAACACTACGAGAATATTGAGGAAACCAGTCGCACATTGATGAAATTGTAAAGCGTCTGTTTTCTCTCACCTTTTCTTCCACTTTCTGCACCAAATCTTCATTAACGACCGAAGGACGCCCATTCCGTTCTTCATCATGCACATTTGTGCGGCCATCTTTAAATGCTCTCACCCATTTCCTTACCATTCCATCACTCATAATGTTTTGTCCGTAAACTTCACAGATCTCACGATGAATATCGATCGGTTTTACGCCTTTAGCACTAAGAAATCGTATAACAGCCCGTACTTCACAATCGGCGGGACTCACGATTGTCGGAGGCATCTTAAACACTCAGTAAACAACGTATACAATGAAGAATCAGACTGTAATGGCGTCAGTGCGTAGACAAGGAGATGTAGGTAACCAGCGCGCATGCGCGGAACGCCGACCGTAGCGCTGCGGCGGCGGAATCGCAAAACGGTACTTACTTAAAAAACATGCCTCGTATTTTCTCTGAATAATTTAAACATCAACAATTCAGTAAGTTTTCTGTAATAAGATTGTCATGAGAAGAAACTTCGGATAATTTTATTTAAACTTCGATTAGTTCTGTCATCTTAACCCGTTAGTAGTCGCTATAGACAGCGCCACCTATTACAGATTGCGCACTTTTTATTTAACTCGCACCAATAATTTTAAAAAATGAAGTGATCAACATTTCTTCGATTTTATTCGCGTTTTATGTATATCAAATGCCACTTCTAAAAAATTTTGGTGGCTATTGAATAAAAAAAATCTGGCAAAACTGAAGGATGGGCGGCAAATCGACCAACTAGCGACTACTAACGGGTTAAAAAAAAAAAAAAAAAAAAAAAAAATCTAACGTCTTGTTACTATCACTAAATTTGTCTATTTTTTTATACAAATTCTCGCAGTGCAAATTATTTATTAAAATTATTATTTATCAAAATTCTTTTACATGATGAATACAAACGATTTTTACCTCAGAAAATGATAACATTAACTATCAAAAGAAAGTCAATTTTGTGCCCTACAGGTGATATCTCAGAGAATGCAATTTTTTCGCTTTTTCTTTTTTTTTTTTTGGGGGGGGGGGGGTTAATTGAAATTGAAAATAAAAATCGACTTTGTTTCATATTATCACAGATCTGTATTCGACCATTCGTTTTACATGCATCTAAGAGTTCTTTTAAAGAACACCCAAATTTTCAACCACAGGGGAAGTTATCTTCATGTGTGTATAAAAATTTGATTTTGGTTAACTATTTCTATTATATATATTAATATCAAAAATCTGGTTTAAAAAAAAAAAAAAATCTTCATTAATACGAAATTTTATCGTATACTGCCATATTGAAGTTCTGAAAAATATATGGCAGTACCACATGTTGAGCGATATTCACCAAAAACTAATTAGCACTAATTTAAGGCATGGTCCAATCAAAAATAAATTTATATTGAATACCGTCTATTGGTTCGTGATATACAACGTCCAAAAAAATTTAGTAACCCACAGGCAGACAGACAGTTTCTAAAAATAGTCAAATCGTGTTTTGGATATATCCATTCGTGTAGATCATCGAAAACCAGTGGTAAAAAAGTTTCTCGAATGCAATACTTTCTTCTTATGTATACAGAAGGAGGTAATAAATTAAAATAATATATGTATGTGTAATTTATTTACAAATGTTTTAACCAAACACAACCAAAATATTCAATTTATGCTAAAGTGTGTTTGATCATGTATTCAAATCTCGAAAAAATTTTAAGCAGTTGTCCTATTGAAACTGACATTTGTAGCCATTTCTTTATATAGCCTAATTTTCCTGTTGTTTAAAACAGCCGATTTCAAGCTATAGCTAAAAGGGGAAAACAAATAAACATTCAACTAGAAGAGCGACTACCTGCTGTGAAGTATGCTTTCACCTGTAATGAAATGAGTGTCTGTGTAATAATACAATATAATCCTTCGTCGGTTACTTACTCATGTGCTAACACAGTATAGCTAGCGACCGGATTATTGCTTTCTGACCACATCCTGTATTTGATTTGCATATTATAAATAGGTATGTAACCCGTTATCAAGTCAATGAAAATACAATCAGTCTTCTGCACCTAACATCTACTTTGCCGCCCACATGTTTTTAAACAGTGATTCGCGTCTTTGCCATTTGTGGTGGTATAGATCCAGGTTTTTATTTTTATTTTTTTCCCTCCCACGTGGCTGAATCTTTTTACTCATCAATTACTATTAATATTTATTATTATTTTGTAATAGTTTTATTTAACCCTGTTCTTTTATTCGTGCTTAAGTTTATTATTGATTTTTTAGAATAACTTTCTCTCTGAATATTTTATTATTTTTCTTTTATAATTCTGTTTGTCAATAAAAATTACGTTTCTCTAACTGTTTTTATTTTTTAGAAAATTTTCTGTATACTTTTAACTCAAACAAGTACAAAAAAAAAAAAAAAAATCTAACATCAGTGTAAAAGGTAGTGTAACAATTCCTTGTAGGAGTTTCATTAAATATTAAGTATATTTAAGTACCTAAAATTTTGAAACTAATACAGTAATGTAATTACAGTGAAAAATCTCCCTAAGAAAGCTACCCACTGTGCTACAGAAAATTGGCTCTTTACAGATGCCTTTTTTTTTTTTTTTTTTTCCCCAAAATAGTGGTTGTTCTGAAAATTTTAATTCGCGCGACAAATTTTGAAAATTAATTGGTTTTAATTGTTTAAATTTGCATTATTTGTCTGTCCCATTTAATGTCAGCATTGCATACGCAAAGCATTGCAGGTAAATTGGTTAGCTAAATAATCAATGGTAAGATATAAAAATCGTGTTTTCAAGCTTAAACTCTAAAGATGCGCACTTATTATCATTATTTTATCCACAAAGTATTATTGCGAAAATGAAGATTAAATTTAGTTATACGGTGGTAAGTGGACAATTCAAGTGCACGGTGGGTGATCCTCTTTAAGAGCGGACAATACCTAATATCGCCGGCAGCCTTGGCCCATGTTATTCTATGGAAAAATTTAATTACATAATTACTCATTACCTAATGAATATTTTTCAATTCTGTTTTCACATTTAGAAAATTCATAAGCGTTAAATTAGTACTTGTTTTCCAAAAATTGATTTTTTAAAATTTTAGTATTTCATTTTGCCATTAGAAAATGAGAAAAATGCATTTTGTGAAAAATCGCATTTTTGAACTCAAAATTAAAATGTTAAAAAAAAAAAAAAAAAAAATGAATTTTTCAAAAATGAGTACTCATTTAACGGTTATGAATTTTCTGACTGCGAAAACAATTTAAAAATATACTTTAGGTAATGTGTAATTGTCGCAACAAATTTTCCCATAGAATTACATTGGCCACGGCTGTCCACGGGATTAGGTATTGTCCCCTCTTAAGGGAATTTCACTGTTTTCCTGACCATTCATATTACTTTCGACAGAAATTCAGGAGAATGTATCATTCGAAGGCGTGTCATAATCGATGCGTAATATGTTCTATATTCTATATCGTTTCCTTGTTTCCTTTCACACGTCCTGCGACAAAATGAATCAAACTAAAACAAGGCCATTCGCTCGTCATTGGTGAATGTCCGACCTTTTTCTCAAGAGACTGACCACGACGGAGGTCGTATGCAACTGCGCTCTTTCTGATGATAATTTGCAACCTGGAAGTCAAACCTTTTATTGTTTTTGTCATCTTACCGCTTGATTTTCATCTGTAAAGACCATTTGATGCGTCTGTAAAAATTAAAATTACGTTTACCATTTCTGCTGAACCTTAGGAATGCGTTTCAGAGTGGGGGGGATGGGGGGATATTTTGGTGTTTTATTTCTGTTACCATATTACCTTTTCCATTTATTGAAATTTGATGCATGCTTAACGGTAAAATAAGTTTTATATCTTTAGGCAATTTGCATTTAAGAAAAACCCTACGGCTATGCTGAATAGTATTCTCAAACATTTTCAATAAAAAGAATAGTAATAATAATAATAAAAAAACTTCTTTTTTTTTCGAAATTTATTTTTTATTTTTCACGACCCCTTTTAAATAATACAATCAAATTTTGTGAGCAAAACACCATAAATTACAAAAACATACAACAGTACTTGGATGCTACCTCTGTGGCGTGGCTATATATTTATGCATACACTAACGGGGAGAAAAAAAAAAAAAAAAAAAACGCATTGCAGAAAATTTACTTAACCTTTTTATTTGTAATAGGTTCAAAACTAATTATTGAAACAAATAAAACTGTCATGTATGCATAATACCAAAGATATAAAATGATACCCATATATACATTTTCAGTTTAGTAATTCGCTTTATTACACTTTACGAAGTACTCAATATATGAAATAAAATTATTTGTTAGATCGAAACCAAAATTGAATAACAAAAAAATAATAAGTATAAGGGAGAGTGGGGCACTTGGGACCATGGCCCACATCAGGACACCGTAAATTTCAGCTTTGATTTTGTAAGTAGGAATTAGTTTTCTTAAGGACATCATAGTGGGCAGCATAGTGTACTCGTCAGTGTTATCTAGAATTTCTCACATTAGCAGGTAAATATTAATCCAGTTTTCTTTGTTTTGAAAGATTCAAAGTTACATTAATGAGTGATTTCATAAATAAATTTCTTGTGCAAGAAATGAGATAATTTAAATCTGAGCATCTGGGAATTAAAATATGAACTTTCATAATAATTTTAATGTTAAAAAAAAGCATTGTACTGCTAAGCATAACTTTTTGAGAGTTACATGATAAGGATCCGATTGGGGCAGGTTGGGGCACTCTCTCAACCTGCCCCACCACTATGCAATGCAAAGAAAGCAATATTTGCACATACTTATATAAATTTATTGAGACTTTAAATGTGCTAAAATTGGGAAAATGGTTGTTATTATTAAGAAAATTGTTTTTTCTTTGTAATTTAAACGAAATCAATTTTCGAATGTAAAATACATGTGTAAATGTGATATACTACAGTGTATAGTATATAAATGACAGTGTATAGTATACACACTGTCATTTATTAGGCCCTAAATCTATAAATAAAGATTTATTAATCAATTAAAGTTAGTATTTTTTATGCATTAAAGTTTTATTGTCAATGTCCCAAACTGCCCCACCCAATGGGGCAGGTTGGCACATTGTAAAGATTTAAGTGAAAAGAATTAAGGACTGTTTATAAATTAATAGGTGAGCACGAAGATGCATACGTAATTTTAATAATTTGTGTCAAATAAACTTCCCACAGACAACTTGTGGCAGGGTGCTTTATCTTGAAATATTGTGGTTGTGAAAGAAGTTTGAGATACTTCCAAAATAGTTGCACAGGCACCCATTTTTATAATGATCAGGTATTTTTTCGAGTTGACCCGTTAGTAGTCGCTATAGACAGCGCCACCTATTACAAATTGCGCATTTTTTATTTAACTGCCACCAATAATTTTAAGAAGTGATGCGATCGACGTTTTTTCGATTTTATTCGCGTTTTATGCATATCAAATACCACTTCTAAAAAGTTTTGGTGGCTGTTGAATAAAAAAATGTGGCAACATTGAAGGATGGGCGTCAAATCGACCAACTAGCGACTACTAACGGGTTCATCGATACCTTGAGCATTAAAATTTGTCCTGTTCCTTGAAAAAATATGTACCCCATGTGTTTTAAAAGAAATTATTTTGTTAAACACCATGTTTAAATCTCATCCAAGTCCTAAACATGTTACGAATAAATTTTTTAAAGATTGTCTCTTCAACTTGCGGTCATCTCATTCGGAAATGCAACATGGCCGCACAAAGCCGAATTTCTAGTTTAAATGGCTAAAAAGTTCTTTATCTTGTTAAAAACCATCTCACCAATGATTCATTAACTTTTAATTATTTTGCCATCTCGCGCATTGAAACATATTTTGCTTTTCATTCAGAAATTGATACTTTATGGTAACGTTGATTGCTTTATCCTTGGCTTTTTTTTTTTTGTTTGTTTGTTTCTTACAGGTGTATATATTTTTTTCACCGGCTGAAGGGTCTTGCTTGATTGTTTCATTCCGAAATAATTAATGTGAGTTATTTGGAGTTTATAGTATTTGCTTAGTATATTTTTAATCTTTATCATCATTGAATGGTAGTATTTAAGCACGCATGCCTTTTTTCGGATAGGAAATTTTCTTATAGAAATTTGTTTACAAGTTTTATCACAGAGATACTTTGAAGTCGAATGGGTATTTTACTGTAAATGCAGAATATTGACATATCTTCTTCAAGTGGGTTTGGCTTTTCGATATAAGGTCTTTTTTTACACATAAAAGCACAATTAGATCAGAATTTGGAACTTGAAAGTGGATTCTGAAAACATCCATGTTTGAAACGAAATTCAGACGAGACATCTTGCAACTGAAGGTAACGCAGCAGTTTGGCTATCGTAAGGGCTGTCTGTATGGGAATCTTCAAGACAACAGTGATCGACGTCGACAGTAGACGTGACTTTTCGATCCCAGATCGCGCTCGTCGAGTAGCCGTTCGGAGTCTTCCGTGTTTTTCTCTAAAACTTGCATTAATAGGGCTAGAACCTCTTAGAAAGACACCCCCTCCCCATGGAGATCACTTCCACCAATACTATGACACTAGCACAATCACTTGGCTTCAACCCAGTTGTGATGTAATGTTTTCTGCTGTTATTATTATCATCATCTTTTCATTATTTTGTTCATTTGAAACGCGCGCAAGGGGAAACTATGGATAAAATTTTACTTTCTTTATTTCAATGTATTGCTGTAGTTATGTCGTAGTCTCAAGCTTTTTACCCGGGAGAACAAGACTTCTATTATTAAGGGAATTATTTTATGCGTTTGAAGTGCACGCATGGAAACCATGGATAAAATTTTACGTTCACTATTTCAATAGATTACTGTAGCTGTGTGTAACATTAGTTTAGAAAGTTACACCCCCGAGAAACTGTAGGATTTAATTTTCCTTCATGTTCTTTTTATATTTACTCACTCTCATGATGGCAACCTGATGTTAGGTTAGCGTACTGTTGCGCATTTTTTTTTTTTTTTTTTTTTTTGGCGAAAATATTGCAAAAGTTAAATTATGTTAGAGTTTTCTCGTATTTTTTATATTTTTTTTTATTGATCCCCATGTACCTCCCTCCTATTCTATCTCTTCTTTTATTTAGCGTGTGTGTGTGTGTCGGGTGTAAGTTGGTCAAAAGGTGTAACTGTTTTTACCCACTTTCTGCGATTTTTATGATAACTATATCTCAGTGTTAATTGTATTAAATTGCATCAAACAACATATGCAAAATCTTTATTATGAGAAACTGTATTGATTAAAATTTTGTACGTGAGAACAGTAAGTGCTGCTATACAAAGTGATACAGAAGAAAGTTTTGTGATGGCTAGAGCCTACTAGGTTTTTTTTTTTTTTCTTTTTACCCTAGCGCGATATTGGATTTAAATTATAATACTGAGAGACAATTTCTTTCGAGAATAGTGAATATTTTCTGAATAATCTGTGAAACAGTTTGAAGGAATGGCATTATAATAAGAATTGGCTCTGGATGTACAGCTCAGCGACCTCGAAGTCTTCATATCCTGTGCTTGACATCTTCCTGTTTCCTTTTCTTCAGTTTTTACTGTATTGTTTTATCTAACGCTTTTGTTTGATTTCATTTCAAATCTTGAATATTTTTTTGCCTTTTTTTCGTTTAAACTATTTATTTTGAGGCTCTCTGTTTTTTTAAATCCTCTCGACAGTACAAAAGTCTACCCGATACAAAATAACGAACAAACACAACTTCTTTACATTGCAGAAATATATTGGGAGAAACGTGAGTGTAGTTTTTTTTTTTTTTTTTTTAAGCAATTAGTTTATGGGTTTCTTTCATCAGGCATAGTGTATGCGTATATCAGTTGACTAACAACTAGATGGTTCGGAAAATGATTTTTGCGTGTGATTTCAAAGTTTGTTGGATTCTTCATCAGTACTGTCAGTAATAAAAAGTTGACTTTCTATAAAATTATTAATATTTGGCTGTATTCATTATTACTATAATCTCAGCAAATCTGATTTTTGACTAATATTTAATTAACCCTATCGAAATATAAACTATCATGACATGGGGTTCACATTGACCCCATACTTACAAAGCACATATTTAATATATAGTTTAAATATCTTAATTGTTAAAAATGGTCTTGTTAAATAAACATAAGGTGTTAATAATAATTAAAAAAAAAAAAAAAAAAAAAGAAAAGAAAAAGAAAAGAGGATTGTAAAATAAAAATACAAATAGTTTAGAAAACTAAGTTGTACTGTTATTAAACCCTATCACTATATCCTATCGTAATATACCCCATTATTACTTGAGATTCAAACGGACCCCACATTATAAAGCACATATTTAATACGGTAATGTTAAATGGTCTTCTTTTGGCTATCATAAAAGGAGTTTAAATATCTGTTTAAATATCTTTTTTACTCCTTTGTAAAGTGTCTAAATATTCTGGATCTTGGGGTCTGCTGAGACCCCAGGACACAAAACTGAGGAATCTATATTTTAGATTAAATAGATCCTAATATTACTTTATGTTTCAAATTCTTACTCTGAGTGTGAGTTAAACACAATAAAATGAAAATAAGATGTCACTGCTTGTGACTTCTCGGATAACGTTTTTTAGCCACTTGTTAAAAGTGCCTATGGGTCCACATTAGAAATCTGCGCGGACCGAAATTTTGAGGTCCAGGGACAAAAAACGATAAAATTAGGCCCAGCCCGCCCGATTAAAAAAATGAAAAATAACGGGGGAGGGGGGGGGGGAAAGCACGCTTTTCTACGAAAAAGCTTTTTAGTATGTGTTTTGCAGAAGTTTTATATAGCCAACTAATAGAATGTTCTTTAACAAAACTACTGATTTTTTACAATACAATTATATATAAACAGAAATTCATTATTACAGACGTACAGAAGGTACAAAGACAGACAGAAAGACAAATCGAAAATTTTAGTATTCATCAAACATAGAAAGGTATTAAAAAAGGTTAATGTTATTAAAAATGCACCTTTAACCATTTCCACTTATATACCGTAATGTATCCGATTCCTTTCATGTGATCAGGTAAACAAAACTTAAATGCTAATCTAAATATTTTCAATAGAAAAGATGCTTTGCGCATCCTACAAATGATGCTAATTTCATCCAGTGCACTGGAAAGCAAAGGAAAAGTTAAAGCGGAAGGATTTTTATATTCTGCATACCACCTAGACTCTACAGACCATAGGACACAGAGCCTCATAGACAGTAACGTATCTAATTTCTTTGTACATTTGTACAAACTAGTGGCGTGCATACTGTTTTGAATAAGAAGCCATCTAGTATTACTTCAGGCCGTAAGCCCGGGCGTTTGCAGATCCCTAGTCCACATGGACCCCACCGCAGCTCATAGTGATAGGGTTAATTTCAATCTGAATAATTTTTTTATATGCAGTTGTGCTTCTTTATTTATTTCATTTTTTTAATACACAAATAAGATATAAAATTTCTATTATAAAAATCTCAGTGTAGGGAGAAAAAAAATGACCCCAAGAAATGCAGTAAATTATCTTAAGTAATTCTTTCTCTTGCAAAAGTTTTTAAAATATTTTAGCACTGGCGGTATTTATTTATTTTTTTTTTTTTTTTTTTTAGTTTTAAATTTAGGTAAAATATTTTAAATACGCATAAAGTACAAGTTTATACTTTTGCTTTTCAAAATTCTGTAAAATAAAAAAATTTCATTAAAAAGAATAAAATATTAGAAAAATGAATTCTAAGTTTCAAAGCCTGTGTGTAATAATCGCAAGACTTCCATTACTACATGTACCATAAAGTCCTTTTGGAAATCATGCGATCACAGGGATGGATTCAGGTTTTAATCTTTGTGGTACATTTTGGGGGAAAAAATGAAACACTTTTTCCCAAAATATAATATTGGGTTATAAATATATTATTGGGTTAAAACATTCCATTTAGCTGTTACTCTGAATAATGTTTAATATTTAGTTGATAGCGTTTCCTTGAACCAAGTACAGGCAGTAATTTGAAATATTACTGAAAAGGTGGAAAAAATTATTAAGAATAATTTTTATAAAATGAAATTTTGTGAGAGGGTCATTTTTATGAAACAGAATTTCATGAAGGGACAGCTAAAGGGTCCCAAATTTTACCTTGATCAGAAGAAATAAAATTCACTTAACTAATTAGGACACTTAGTAATTTTCCAGAAGTATCAATACATACATCGTGAGGAAATTTAAAAGGAAATCGATATAGCAAGTTTGAAAAAAAAATCGGTATAACCGCCTATTTTATTTTTTTAATAATATTTTTATTTATTTATTTATTTATTTATTTTAGAAACCTACTTCCGCGATATAAAATTGACATACCTAATCAGGACTCCTATCAATTTTCGTGTAATAACCTACTAATAGATACGAAAAGAAGTTAAAAAAAAAAGGATTTTATTGCAGATTTAAAAGAAATCGTTAGAGTCGTTTTTGAGTAACATTTTCGATTTTCATCAAAACTTGGCAAATCCACGTGTATACTCCGAAACCAACTAATAAATAAGAAAGGATATCTGGAAAGGAGTTAATATAGCAAGTTTGAACAAAATCGGTAGAACCATTTTTTGAGACATCCACAGTCGAGATCTTAAAATTGACTTACTTCATCGGAACGCCTATAAATTTCTTTATTCCCTCTCTCTCTCGTAATGGTCAACTAATATATACGAAAAGACATCTAAAAGAGGATGTATATAGTAAATATGAAGAAAATCATTACAACTGTGGAGGTACCAAATACCCACTTCCGCTTGCATTTCTGGCTTTCAAAATTTCACTAAAACTTGGCTAACTCATCTGTATACACGACCTGATTTAACTATAAGTATATATCTTTTTCGTTTTGGAGATGGGGTAAAAGGTCCCCCCCCCCATTCACCCATACACATACACACTGACCAATTTCCAAAAATTACTTTTTTGGCTCACATGATTTTAAAATATGTAAATAAGATAAAAACTCGATATTATCAAAAGTTTAGCCCCAAGCTTCCCTTTCTTTATAAGGGTTCTATCGCCAACTTTAAATCACCGAATAATTAAGTAACCAAAAATGGAAATTTATAATAAGGTGTTTTAATACTGCCCTTAAGCTCGAATATACAATATGTACAATGAACTGTAATGTATTCGAGTTATTTTGTGCGGCACTGTAAATAAAATAATATAAATTTTAAGCAAGCAATTTTTAGCGATACTGTGTTTCAATTTCATTTATAAATAATTTAATGAACTTAATGAAATTAGCCCGAATAAGACGTGATGTATTTCATACTTCTCTGTGAGAGAATTATAAGCATCATATTTATTAATGATTGATATATTAACAAAATAGTTTAACATTTTAAAAAGTAATTTCAATTAATTTGATTCCATAGACTGCAATATAAGGGTCGTTCATTGTAAAAGTGAATTATCTCCTTGTAAATGAATTTTGAAATAACGGGTTTTTTGTAAATTTATGCGTAGAAAAAAAAAAAGAAAAAGTCAAGCTTCTGTAAGTGTTGTCGATTTTTAATGTTTGATACAGATCAGAGTTATACGAATTTATAATTTATATTAAAAAGAATTTGAAGTAATTTAAAAACTTCATTTTTATATTAAATATTTAGAAGTTTTAGTTTTCTGGAAAAAAAAAACAAAAAACAAGTAATGTCATTTATGGGATTTTTAATGCAATTATTGGAGTTTTTTCACTTATAATGAAAGATAAATGAGATACAATTAAGCAAAAATATGGAGTTACACCACTTTTATAATGAACCGTCCATTTAAAAATTCTATTTTGTATCTTTGCACAAAAGTCCTAGATACTCATAAAAAATTTATACACCTCATGCGAGGACGACCTATAACATGCTTACCATTACTTAAAAAAGAAGCATCCTTTTTGCACTGAAGACGGTAACGCTTTAGGCTACCGAAACAGCTGTATGCATTTGCAATATTTTTCTTTGGCGTTTCTGACGTAGTAGTTTATTCGGGTTTTAATATTCCAACGCCAAGTCTCCTGTTATTACTATTGTATTTCTCAGGTTATTTAATTTAATAGCTAGTTCTTATTAGTTATTTTAGATTTAAGTGGCATTTAATCGTCTGGTATTCTTTACTATATATATATATTTCTTTTATGCATCATATATGTATATAAAAGTAAAATTCATTAAAAGTATCATTTATAGGTAATTTTCATTATAATGAACCTCCACACTTTTCTAATTATTACACCATAAACGAATGTGAATTTGAGTGGATCGCAAATTCATTATTCATTGTATCCGAGATTTATTAAGAGCCATATACATGAAGGTACATAAAAATAATAATTTTACATCTAAGGGACAGTGCTGAAATTATACCACTGATATACTCGAATTCCGTTTTAACATAGTATTTCCCTATAATTGCTACTGATGTTCATTGTTTTCTGTCTATTTGATAGTTATTATTGCTTTTAATCGTTCCTTTTGGTTCACCTCAATTGAGCAGTTTAATTGCTTTGTTCTGCGTTCGTACCAAATGATAGGGCTATTGTGTGTATTTGGCGTAAGTAATGTCTGGACACTTGTTATTGAATTTCCGCTCCCGTCTAATCTCCTAAACTCACTTCCTGTGTTTCCCGACATTTAAACTTTGTTTTCTAGTCATTGTTGTGTGTAAAATATCTTTGTTCGTATTGTTCTGCAAACGTACTTTTTTGATATCACTTGCCTCTCTTATTTAACCTATTATGGCTCATAATAAGTTCTTTCGTTGAACGCTTTGAATTTTATTTATTTTTTCCACTGTTTAATTTTATAGTTTACAAAACTTGTATTTGAACTAGGAAATAATCTAATATATAGGGGAGACCCGTGTATTCACGGGTGGCCGCTTTTTTTCAATGCCCCAAAACAGACCTGTTTAAAATTATCAAACTGATATGTACGTATCTTTAGGACTGATTACTTCCACTTGGGATTAATATAAATTCGTAAAATAATAAATTCCGACAAATAAAACTTTTTTTTTTTTTTTTAACTTCACTCATGGCCCTAGGTACTACACCCATACCTGGGGCCAGATCGCAGTTTACCTAGGGTCGCTTTTTTTCAATGCCCAAAAACAGAGCCCCTGACCTGTTGAAAGTCATGAAACTGTGGGGAAATACTATAGTTGTTCCGAAACTTATTTTACGTTTACTTATTTTATTTTATTTATTTTATATTTTTAAGAATTAAATTTTCTGAATCTTTGCTTAAAGCTAGCTTTTAAAAGTGTTGTCCCATAAAAAAATATAACATTTATTTTCTGAAATCCTTAATAACGTATATAAATAAACTTTAAAATTGAAAAGAAAAAAAAAAAATCTTAGTTACAAATTTACTTTAAATCCATAAATGTATTGCTATCGCCAATAAAGTTTGCTTGGCGAGAATTTCGCCGGCGTAAGGAAAAGTACCTTCTCTCCTATCTACTTCTTTCATTAACGAAGAATAAAATCTATAAAAATTTTAGGTAAATTTTTTCTTGCCATAATGAGAAGTATGAAATGTATCATGGAAATGTCTAATTCTGTAATGTTAAAAAATTATCAATGCTAAATAGGAAGATCTTTCGTTTATAATTGAGTTTGAATTTAAATCTAAATATTTTTCTATACCAAAATCTATCCAAAGTATTTTAAAAAACGTTTTCAAATAAAAATAATAAATACACTTTAGTAATGGTAAAGAGAAACGCGGTCAGTTATACAGACACGACATTATTTCGTTATTCACACACACACACACACAAAAAAAAAAAAAAAAAAAGAACAAATAAATAAATATAAATATTGCCAGTAATAAAATTAATTTTCTAAAAGTAGAAAAAAATATGTTTGCGGAATTTATTTTATTTTTTTAAACCAGTGATAACATTTTTATTTCGCTGTGGAGAATGACATCATTGTGGAAAATGATGTAATAAGAGAAATTATTTCTTTAATGGCAAATAGAGCACCTTTATAAACCCGAGGTTTTCTATTAATAACTTCGTTAATGATACAGATTTCAACTACCTGAAATGCCTTCCTTGAAGTATTGGGAACACATTGATACCTCCCATGATGCAGAGCATTTTCCCCTCCGCGAGAAGATGCTGTCGCAGGCAAAAAAAAATTGACGCCAGCTACAGAAACTTTTTTTTAATATATAGAGATAATAATTATCATGTTGTTGCCTTAATTACAAACACAGAATTTTTCACTCTTTCTTTTTTTTTTTTTTCTTTGGGATATTCTAATAGAATGTTTTTTTCTTGGATTTCTAGATCTCCCTGGTTTTCGGCCACATTTTTCTTTGATGTACGAGGTTTTCGTAGGTTCATACCTGTTCAAGCATGACACAAGAAAAGATGTTTGATGTTGAAAGTTTCGAAATTTCAACAGGACATGAAACAGAGACATCCAGTTCTATCATTGTTGGTTCACTTTCTTCCTGGAAAATCTTTTTTTGGAAATTTATGGAGGGATCTTCTCTGTCGGTCACATTTGAACTTAAATATTCATCCTCATTGAATATGTTTTGATACACTGGTCATATGCCAGATACACGAAAGCCTGATAGAACGTTTGCAGGAGTAAAGGCTGATAGGACTTGCCAACATTTTTAGCAACGTCATATATAGTGATTGGTTTTCCAGGGTTTGCCAGCATCCAATTACTACAGGCTGTACTGTAGTATTTCTTAAAAGGTCCAAACACACCTCTGTCTAACGGTTGAAGCTTATGATTGGTGGAGGGTTGAAGCAATATTCCTTATAAAACAATATACTTCATTTAATTATACAAGTTTTTCAATTAAATTGTAACAACATGAAGAATATGATTGCAACTGTACTTAGGGCCATCTATGGTCCTAGGTACAAGGCAGCTTTGTGTCTCTAGGTACAAGTTTTGGTAACTTTATTCAAAATGCCTTCCACTAAAAAATCATCATTCAGAGAGGACTAATTAAATATCTCATTTATAACAAGCAAAATTATACATTAGAAATGAAAGAAAAATATTTGACTTACCTTTGTAAAATAACAAAAGAGATGAGCTGCAAAATTTTTCTTCAAACCATGCAAATTCTTTTACTACATGTAACTTGTCAAAACTGTCTCTTCAAAGGTTCCAAAGTAGTTGTAAAAGTAGCAATTGGTGTTGTTTATTGTGTTGTAAAAGTAGCAATTGGTTGAATTGTGGATATCGCTGTATAGCAGCGTCACCTGTTGAGAGATTGACACAAAAAATTGATAGGAACTAAGCTATGACAAGGTGCATCTACATATAAGTTTATGTGCAATTCTTTGCCTTAGTTCATGAGATATAGCCTTCATGTAAATTGTGGAAATTGCCGTATAGCAGAGCTATCTGTTGAGCGATGGGCACCAAAAATTGATAGGCAGTAATTTATGTCAAGGTGCATTTACATGTAAATTTTTATGTAATTATGTGCAGTAATTCCAGAGATACAGTCGCCACAAAATTTTTGCCACACACACACAGAGACACGAACTGATATTTTCGAAAGATAGTCAAATCGTGTTCTGGACCTGACCGTGACTCTCAAACCGTGTAAATCCATCAAAAACGGAAGTCGAAAATTTTTACGAATCCAATACTTTCTTCTATTGAATATAGAAGAAAGTTTTAAAAAAATTAGCAATTTACGCTTTTTTTTTTTAATTTGCAGAATGTAACTGCAAGGTTATTCTGTATTTCTTTAATTTATATAAACAGTAGTCGAGAAAGATTTATAATACTTTTCTAATTTTCATACAGTTTCTACAAAAGATACATATTAGTTTCGTTGAAGTATGGATCTATTTTTCTGTCGGATATCCGCGGACATGGAGCTCCGAAACATGTCTAGTATATACAGAATGTTTAAATCAGTTACAGAGTTATAAATATGCCTACAAATTTATGTTTATAATTGTAAAAAATATTTTGAAAGGTGTTCTCAAATTGACCCGACTTTTTGAAAACTAGACCCGACCCGAACCTCAAGAAAAAAAAAAAAAAAAAAAAAATTCAACCCGACCCGAATCCGATCCGCAAGATAAAAATTTTTGTCAACCTGACCCGATGCAAGCTTATTTCTTCTGCCTTAAATTACCTTAGAAGGCGAATTTTGGTATGTTGGTGTTGATTAAATGTACGCAGTATTTGCTTTGGTGGGATTTCGCGAAATTTGTAGCTTACTGCTGCCAGGGGTTGCAAAAAAGCGAGTATGACGCTGTTGAAGGCAGGGGCGACCCGGACCCCTCATGTTGCGAACGGGAAAACCACTACCGAACGCAGCGGGAACTTTAACTTAGGTTTCGACGGATTTCAACGATATTTTTTTTTTCTTTCCTTTTATTTTTTGAGATTTTATTAATAATGATACGGAATTTTGAGAATTAACTTAAATATAGTGACCAGTGTAGCGGACAAAGCCTACTAGTATAGAACAATATAGAAAATGTACGTTTTTTTTTTTTTATGTATGAAAGTAAATGTAACTAATAATTTATCAAAAAATATTAAAAGAATAGAAAATATTGTTTTTAATGAAATAGAGCACTTTTCTCGGTGTGCGTAAAATTATTATTTTTATTTTAACCTTTTATGTCTAATAAACTGAACTCTTTCGTTGAATGCCTTGAACTTTACTTATTTTTCCACTGGTTGTTTTTAATGGTTAACAAAACTTGTATTTTAAAGAAGATCATCTTTAAAAAAAAAAAAATGTTACCGAGAAAACATGACCTGGTGAAAATTCTACTTACACAAAACATTGTAAGAAAATAAGTAGAATGTCGTTATGATTTATTTGTTTACATTTTTTAACCTCTCTCATAAATCTCTTTAAGTGACCAGAACGTTGTTTGGGGGCAATATTTTCTATTTCAATGAGTTCTTAAATTGAAATATCAACTTGGAGAAGGTGCGTGAAAGATAATTATTTTCCTAATTTTTGGTTATGGAAATCTTTTTTTTTTTTTTTTTTCTTTTTTTAAATAAGAAAATAATGGTTTGCGTTGTCACGTATTTTTACTCGGAAGTAAAATATTTTAAAATTTAAATTGAAAAAAGCTGCTTTTAAAATGTAAATTAGCATTTGAAGTATAAAATTAAATTTCAAATCAGATAAAGGTACTATTATTGTATTATCCGTGCTGTTGTTGGTAATCGGAATTGCAGCTAACATGCCCTCGGACCTCAGATAAAAAATCTATTGTAAATTTTTAATGTCTGTTTATTCTTTTTTTTTTTCCCCTTATGGCGTATATATTATCTCGTTAAGTTTTACATTGCAATCCTATGAATATACATTATATATATATATATATATATATATATATATATATATATATATATATATATGTGTGTGTGTGTGTGTGTGTGTGTGTGTGTGTGTGTGTGTGTGTGTGTGTATATAAAAGTATAAAATAATATCCGACTGCATATTGTCGACCAAACATTTAAAAAAGCTAGCGGCTTAACCACTTCGGTGAAAATCAAGGATTTTATTATTATTATTATTTAAGCATGAAAATAAATCTTAAAGGCTAGTTGAGAGAGAAAAAAAAAAAAAATTAGTTTCACTGATTACCTGCTCTTCACAGGGAGGAAAAACGTTACTGGACATAAGCCTATTTAAATATTTTCCTAAAAACCAAACTTTTTTTTTTTTTATGATTTTTTTTTTTTTTATTTTATGATATCGTCCCCCGCTGTATCTCTCTTTCTATACCTATCTGTATATCATGTATATATTTGTATTCTTAGTAATTGACAGTCTTGTATGTATAAATATTTGCACCGAATTTCATGAAAAAGATTACATAGCATATCGGAATTATTTTGTGTAACCTTGTAAACTAATTGTAGTGTATTTCGTCATTGTATTCCTGATAAAATCTATTGGACTGTTGGTAAGTGACGTCACGTCCAATCAATGATCTGTTCATTCCTTTTTACGTTTATCTCTGCTAGAACAGATCGCAGTCTTAAAAATGTAGTCGTTCATGTTACTTGTATTTTTCATATGTAATTGTCATAGTCATCTATTAAATTTTGTGTGTTTAAAATGAAACGCCTCGTCATATCCTAGTTATGGCTTATAAATCTTCTCCTGCCTATAAAATATTAAAATGGCGACGAGATGAAAAAGAAAAAAGCAAAAAGAAGTTTTGCTCTTCAACATTTTAATAATATCTAATTCAAGATGATTAAAAATGCAATCTATAGTTCTTCATAAAGAAAATTGATATTTCGAAAGTAACGAAAAGCGATCGGGAGACGGGCAGTTGGTGAGTTTTTGTCTGCTGTCGCGGAGGAAGTGCATAGGCGCCATCCATAATTAGTTGTCTACGATTTTTTATTTTTTCGGGAAAGAGAAAAAGAAAGGTATTTACACATTTATTTTATTTTTTTTTCTTTCTGTTCTTTTATTAGATTGCATGTTTTTATTCTTAGTACTAGCATAATTTTATTAAAAATGTTTCAGAATTTTAAGGAATTCAATGATTCAATTGAATCTTTTGAGATTTATGTAAGGAGACTGGAACAGAACTTTATTTTGTTTGATATTAAGGATGAAAAAAAAGTTAGTGCCTTAATAACTCTTATCGGACCGAAATTATATAATTTACTTACAAATTTACTGTTCCCAGATCTCCCTGAATCAAAAACTTACACTGAATTAGTAAATGTCTTAACAAAACATCTATGTAAAATTCCAAACAAAATCAGTGAACGCATTAAATTTAGAAAATGTTGTCAAGGAGATAACGAATCTGTGCAGGATTTTAGTGTTCGTTTAAAGAAACTTACAACACATTGCGCGTTTACAGGCGATTCGCTGTCAGAAAATTTGTTAGAACAATTTTTACGCGGATTAAAAAATGAAACAATCCAAAGCAAATTAATGTCTCAGGTTGAAGATTTAACATTTGAAAAAGCAGTAGAACAAGCTGTAACTATGCAAAGTACTGAAAACGACATGATAGAATTACAAAATAAAAATTTGAATTTGAATAAAGTTTCTGTTAGTGTTAGGAAACCAAAACAAAATTATTCTCAAAATAACTTAGTAAGTAAACAAAACGTGAACAAAACAGCGAGTGCAAATAAAAGTAAAACTTATTGTTATCGTTGTGGAAATAGCTCTCATTTAGCAAATGTTTGTAAATTTATTAATGCAGTTTGCAATTTTTGTAAAAAACGCGGTCATTTGAGTAAGGTGTGTCGGAACGCACAAAACAATGTTACTCAAAAGAAAAATGTAAATGTTCTTGATACTGTAGACATTTTGTCATTACAATCTGAAGGCACTAAACCTATAAAAATTTGGGTTTTGATAGAAAATAGTGCTAAAGCAGAAATGGAGCTTGATACAGGATCGGCGATATCCGCTGTACCGATAAATCGTTTTCGGAGATTATTTCCAGAACATAAAATGTTTCCTGCTGATGTACAATTAAAGACAGCCACGGGAGAAATTTTTCAGCCCGAGGGATTTGTTAGAGTAAATGTAACTTACGAAAACAAAACTAGGAATGTTAAGTTATATTTAGTTAAAAAAGACAATTTTCCTTTATTGCTAGGTAGGGATTGGATAACTACATTTAATATATTCCCAAACAATTTACAAACTGTTCCGGTAAACAAAGTACAAATCTCGGATAATTTAAATAATTTACTGAATAAATTTCCGGATTTATTTACAAATAACGTAGGTGAAATTAAAAATGTTAAAGCTGAATTACATTTAGAGAAAGACTCATCACCAATATTTTGTAAATCGCGAACAGTTACGTATGCATTAAGGAATGCGGTAAATGAAGAATTGGAAAGATTAGAAAATGAAGGGATAATAAAAGCTGTTAGTACGAGTAAATGGGCAACACCTATTGTTCCGGTGGTAAAACCTAATGGGAAAATTCGTTTATGTGGCGATTTTAAAGTCACGGTAAATAAATTTTTAAAGGTTGACAAATACCCGCTACCAAAAATTGAGGATATATTAGCAACTTTAGGGGGTGGATTACATTTTACAAAAATTGATTTAAACCAAGCATACTTGCATTTACCGGTAGAGGAAAATTCACAAGAATTACTTACTATTAACACTCCTAAAGGCTTATTTAAATTTACGCGATTACCATACGGAATTGCCAGTTCGCCAGCAATATGGCAAAGAACTATAGAACAAATTTTAAAAGGTATAGAGGGTATTTCAGTTTTTATTGACGATATATGTATCTCAGGGGAAACTGATGAAATACATTTAGAGCGATTAAAACAAGTGCTAGAAAGGTTACGTGAATATAATCTTAAAATAAATAAAGAAAAATCTTTTTTCATGAATGATGAAATTACATACTGCGGTTACAAAATTGATAAAAATGGCATACACAAAACGCAAGAAAAAATTTCTGCTATTTTAAATGCTCCAATACCTCAAAACGTAACTCAAGTAAAAGCGTTCCTAGGCTTAGTATCTTACTATTCAAGATTTGTTCCTAAATTATCTACGATTGCTTATCCTCTAAATGAATTATTACGTAAAAATGTAAATTTTCAGTGGACTAAAAAATGTTTAAATTCATTTAATGCAATTAAACAGGAAATTACTTCCGAAAGGATTCTCACCCACTTTAATCCTAAATTACCCTTAATTTTAGCCACTGATGCTTCTCCTTATGGAATTTCGGCAGTACTTTCGCATACAATGCCAGATAACTCCGAAAAACCCATAGCTTTTGCTTCTAGAACTTTATCTTCTGCAGAAAAGCGGTATAGTCAGGTAGATAAAGAAGCGTTATCAATAATTTTTGGTGTAAAGAAATTTTTTCAATTTTTATATGGTAGGAGATTTACACTGTATACAGATAGTAAACCCCTAGTTTCCATATTTTCACCCGTAAAAAGTATTCCGGTACTTTCGGCAGCTAGAATGCAACGATATGCATTATACTTACAGACATTTAATTATGATATTAAATATAAAAAATCTGCAGAGCACGGAAATGCCGATGCTCTATCACGTCTTCCATTACGTAGTGAAGACTTACTGCTGCCGTCGTCCGATTCGCTACAACCAGAAAAAGTGTCACCAACTTTGTCGCCAAATTTATTTGGCAACCTTGATGAAACCGATTGTTTATTTATTCATCAAATAACTTCGTTACCCTTAACTACAAAGATATTATGTGCAAGTTCTAAGCGAGATCCAACATTGAAAGAAATGTACCGACATTTAATATCAGGCACACAGATGCCAAATTACTTACTTTTCGGTCATAAACAAGAAGATTTTTCTATACTAAATAATTGCATACTACAAGGGAATCGTGTTGCAATTCCTACTGTTCATAGACAAAAAGTGTTGGAAGATTTACATTTTGGCCATTTTGGCATAGTAAAAATGAAAGCACTGGCACGTAGTTTTGTATGGTGGCCAGGTATTGATAAAGACATTGAGAATTTAGCAAATAACTGTTCTGTTTGTATTAAATTAAAACATAATCCTCCTAAAACGGAAAATCATCACTGGGAATGGCCTACAACACCTTGGAACAGAATACATGTAGACTTTTTTGGTCCAATGATGGGGAAAATGTTTTTAATCGTAGTAGATGCCCACAGTAAATGGACAGAAGTGTTCATTGTTCCTAATACTACTGCTGAGAACACTATAAACTGTCTTTCTTCGCTTTTTGCCAGATATGGCTATCCTGTGTCCCTTGTGTCTGATAATGGGCCACAATTCATTTCAGAACAATTCGAAAATTTTCTACAAAGTAAAGGCATAAAACATAGTTTAACTGCACCATATCATCCCTCTACAAATGGTCAAGCCGAAAGATATGTCCAAATTATTAAAAAAGGATTGAAATCCTTAAGTTCAGAACCCGGAAATCTCCAATTTAAGTTAAACGAATTTTTATTCCAATACCGAATAATGCCTCATATTACAACAGGGGAGAGTCCCGCATCATTATTTCTGAAAAGAAATATCAGATCAAAATTAGATTTGCTTGTACCAAATGTTAAAAATTATGTTGAAAACAAACAACATAAAAATGTTTTTAACAAGAAAAAAATAAGAGAATTCCAAATAAATGAAAAAGTTGCAGTACGCAATTATACATCAGGAGACAAATGGAAAATAGGTAAAGTAATTACCAGATTAGGTAAACTACATTACAAAATTCAAGTAGGTTCATGTGTATGGAAAAGACACGTTGATCAACTGAAAAGTGTAGGTTCCAGAGTACAAGTGGAGGAAGCTACAAGTCCTGGTGCAAATATTTCCATGGTCCCCGATAGCAATAGTCCACACCTACAAAGCAATGGAGAATCTAAGTCTGGTAGGAGGCCTGCCATGATACCAGATCCAGCGCCAACCGATCCTGTCAGTACACCAGATCCATTGCCAACCAATCCTTCCACTACATCAGATCCAGTTCCAACCGACAGTAGATCTGTGTCTACAAAGCCTGGTGAAATTGACTGTGATAAAAATATCAACAGTACTGTAAATAATGAACTAAAATCTGAACATTCAAAACTTAAAAATGCTAATTTGTCTTTTTCTGAACAGGTTGTAAGACGATCATCTAGAGTAAGAAAACCTCCCATCAGGTATGGTATACGGAATTAAGGGGAGGAGAGTTGTAGTGTATTTCGTCATTGTATTCCTGATAAAATCTATTGGACTGTTGGTAAGTGACGTCACGTCCAATCAATGATCTGTTCATTCCTTTTTACGTTTATCTCTGCTAGAACAGATCGCAGTCTTAAAAATGTAGTCGTTCATGTTACTTGTATTTTTCATATGTAATTGTCATAGTCATCTATTAAATTTTGTGTGTTTAAAATGAAACGCCTCGTCATATCCTAGTTATGGCTTATAAATCTTCTCCTGCCTATAAAATATTAAACTAATTATCAATTCTATGCCCACACTTTTTCACCGAAAAACATGCTTTTACAATTCCAGTAAAATTCCATTACATTTAATGGGGGTGTAACCATGTTAAAATACAAAGAAATATCGACTATAGACCGTAGTAGTACGAAATTCTTTTATGTATCCCGGAAAAGTAGCCGTAATTATTGTATATGGCAATAATGAGAAAACACCTAATAAAGTATAACTTATTAATTTTTCAGATTAATTTGACATCATTTGGATGATTACAGTACGTCATCGGAATTCTTTTGTGTGGTCCCATAAATAAATTATTTAGTCTATTCATATCGTTTTTAAGAGTAAACATGCTTTTAAGCATCTTTACAATGTATGTTAATTCCATTCTTTTCAATGGAGCATAAACGCATTAACACCCGCTTAAATAAAAAACTGTCCATGGGCTCTAGTCACGAAATTCTTTTCAGTGTCTTTGTAAACAAACCAAAAACATTGTATACACCAGTGAAAACTATTCAGCTTATTCTGCGGTTTTCATTAATAATTGTTCCAAATTTAACATAGTTTGGATGATTACGTGACATTGTCAGAACACTTTTGTAAGGTCCTGTACATTAATTAGAAAGCCTAAGAGCACATATTTTCTTCGAACAACATAAGTTTAAGCATCTTACTCACGTACACTAATTTCATTTTGTTGATTGCAAAGTAATGATGTTAAAATGCGTTTAAACGAAATCCACCCCATATGCCGTAATGTTAAGAATTTTGGCGTGTCCCTGTACACAGTTTATAAACAATATAGCCATAAAAAATTATACAGCTATTTCTATGCAAAGCTTGAACGTGTGTGCCAATTTGCAAGTCAATCGAAGGATTTTTACGGCCGCTATTGCGGTACATATAAATTCTTCCCATAGTCCGTAATGATAAGAAACACTTTGGCGTGTCCCTGTACACGAACGACAAATGGAATACACACCTAACACTATACACAGCTATTTCTGTTGAGCTCATGAACATGTGTACCAAATTGCAAGTGAATAGTGTGATTTTTGCGGGCGCTATCGCGGTATATACAAATTCTTCCCATAGGCCGTAATGATAATAAAAACTTTGGCGTGTTCCTGTACACAAACTACAAATGGAATGGACACCCAAAACTATACAGCTGATTTCGTGGGGATTATGAACGTAACAAATTTCAAGTCAGTAGCGTGATTTTTGCGGCCGGCACACACACAGACGGACGGAACTCAAAATCTTTTTGAGTCTCAATAGAGATCCTCCACTGACGTTTCGGCAATAATTTCTTTATTTTCTGTTTCTTACTGGACATTTGAAAATTAAACAAAATTTGTTCTTTTACTCAATATTCACTGTAATATTAGAGATTGAGTTTTTAATCATGCAATATAATTTTAAAAAAGTACCAGGAGCCGATCCAGACAAAAATTGTGTTTTTGGGACAAAATTGGGGCAAAAATTTGCTGCCTCTTCACAAAATTCTAATTGATAAAAAGAGGGCTCTACAAAATTCAAATTCATAAAAACGGCCTTTTCACAAAATTTCGTTTTGTAAAAATGATCTTTCCAAATTGTAATACGTTTTTCAGTATTATTTCAAGTGATTAGTTGTACTTGGTTCGATGAGACAATATTAACTTGGAATTTAAACATTGTACAGAAAGATTGCTGAAATTGAAGGTTTTTCACACACACACACACACACACACAAAAAAAAAAAAAAAAAAAAATCACAAAAATATTTTGTTTTTACAAAAATGAGTCTAAGAGTAAATAAATAAATAAATCCTGGATCGACCTTTTTTGAAATTCTAGGTCTTTATTTATTTATTTATTTATTATTATTGTTATTATTTAGTTTGAAATTTGTATATAAAATCAAGAGGCATATTTTCAGGTATCCCAAGTAGCAAAATTGCGTAATTACGGGCTAGGACCCCTTAGAAAGACCCCCCTCCCTCAGACCTAGGACCCTAGTGCAGTTAGTCGGCCTTAATCCCCAGAACCCAACCAAATATAGTTTTTCTTTCAACCCTTGATCAAAGAAGAGGTATGTTGTGTCTGTGGCACTGTAGCTCCCAGACAAATAAACCGATTTCATAGCCCTTTTTTTATAAAAATAAATATGAAGGTAATTTATTTGGAATGTTTCTTCGGCACGGTCGATGACAAGTGTGTTCTATAGGTTTTTTTTTTTTTTTTTTTTTTTTTTAATTGATTCAATTATTATTAACCACTTTGGATTAAAATTTTGAAATTTGCGAACCATTAACGTTCAATATCATTTTAAATGCTAAATGATTGATTTTAAAGAAAAAAAAAAAAAAAAAAATTCCCCTTAAAACTCGCGAATTTTTAACCGAATTTGGTCAGAAAGTAAACATATGCTGTAAATTTTGATTAAGATTGCTGAAATTTCATACAAGCTTTTTAGCATTCAAATGTAAAAAAAAAAAAAAAAAAAAAAAAAAGTAGTAATAATAATAATATTGATAATAATAGCTTTTACGAAATTTTGTTATATTTAATATTGATACATTTCAATTGTATGCATTTATGGATTTTTTTTTTTTTTTTTTTTTTTTTTTAAATTACACGTAATCTTTTCAAAATCGTAATTAAAGGATTCTCCCCCCCCAAACATTTTACAAAAGAGACAGATTTTTCACAGATTTTTCTAGTTACTTTATCAGCGTATCGAGAATCGCCCTCGCGTTTGTTCGTGTGCATGAGAATTACTATTCATGAAATGTTAGAGTAATAATGAATTAAATTTTGTATGAAGTATTTCAGATATTACAGTAGAGGTTTTTCGGTTGTTTTACACTGACTGTTCCTGGTTTCTTTTAGTCTTTTCTAACCTCAATATTTGGATACAGCAACAAGAAAATGAACTCGCAACTTTACGATTTATATAATACTCCGCTTATAGACTTTCTTTTGTATTGTTTATCCTTACGTATCGGCGGTATGATTTGCTTATTTTTTATGTAGCCTAAAGGGAATATCTTATTGTCTCTCCGTTAAGTGAATACCCTTGCATACATCAATGCTTTGACCTTGGTGTTTGGTACGTAATTTTTTCAGCGTTGAGAGCAACAAAAATGAGCTGAAATTCGATATTTTTGCGAGCCATTAAGGTCGTCTATTAAAGTATAGTGTGAAATGGCAAAATTTCTCGAATGGAAAAACTTCCCCCAGCATCCTTTCTATCCTTCTTTTGCAAAGATCTTTTCATCATTCTTGTGTAGCTGGTTTGACGTTGAAAGCCTTGAGACCATGAAAGAAAAACCTGATCCGAAATACTGGTTGTGTCAACTAACTACTGCTCATTTTTCCGCACAACACTCGATTGGAAGCTGAAATAATCGAGCAGATCGCATAAAAAATATATATGAAAGACAATCACCAAAACCACAGGCCTGAGGGATACGTCCTCTACGTCCGGGATCAACTCCGTAGACCCCCTTCAGACAGGCTTTATGCAGGTGCGCATCAAAGGCCTGTTGCGCCCTCATTATTACTTTAAGCGAATTTATTTCTCCATCTTCTTTTTTTTTCTTTTCTCACTACTACAAGAAGTGTTTTTTGAAATGGTTTTTTTCCGCTTCTTATTATCTGTTGGTGCCAGTCAATAACCCTTCATTTAACTGTCAGTAGCAGTTTGAAATGGTGTTTTATTCTAACTGTTTATTATTAATATGTCTTCAATTTTTTTTTCTCTCTCTGTGTATGGCGCTGCAGGTTAGCATGGCATTTCGTAGAAAAATATTACAGACAATACGTCTAGTTTTTTTTTTTTTTTTTTTAAATATATAATTCAATAACCGTCTTTTATATGTATAAAAATCAAAACTCTCTCTTTTTTGACCAATCGCCTGGTTTTTAATTATAAAACAAATTTTTAATTAGTTAAGGATTTCAGAAATATTTAAGTGCAAGTATCACTTGTTACAGGTAAATCAGTTCTGTGATAGTATTACATTTTCCTCTTGAAAAGCTGTGCTGTTTAACATGTTCACGCTGGCGTGACCCACCGGTGGGTCACAGCTACAGTCGGCAGCAAAAGTATCAGAGCACTAGCAATAATCTCTGCCCCAAAAAAAGTACACTTAATACTGCTTTGTTAAATAAATCCTTGTCAAGTCATGTTCTTAGTCACTCTAAGAACATGATTCGACAAGGATTCATTGAACAAAAAAGTTTTAAGTGTACTTTTTTGATATCGGAATTATTGGCTAGTGCTCGGATACTTTTAAGAAGACTATGTAAACGAAATACGCCGGCGTGAACGTGTTAACTTATTTCGCTCATAGCTTTGGACCAGATGTAACCAAAGTGGATGATTTCTCTCCATCTTTGCAATCATATG
The DNA here is from genome assembly GCA_963930645.1 of Salticus scenicus. NCBI lineage: Eukaryota > Metazoa > Arthropoda > Arachnida > Araneae > Salticidae > Salticus > Salticus scenicus. The sequence goes on from OZ005649.1 coordinate 183,579,551, forward strand.
AATTCTGGAAAATTTTGCTCGAGATTATAAATTTGAAATTAAAGAGAAGATTCTTAGGGGTACTGTGGCTGAATGATTGGCGGTGTGGCCTACAGTTCCCTGCTGCCAGGTTTGAGTCCCGGTTCGTGGAGGGGTAGGTAATCTCCATGTGTTCAGAATCTCCTTTTAGCTGTAGATTTTTGGCCTAATCAGACCTAGTGAGCAAAAAATGACCATAGAATGACAAAATAAACCAACGGCCACAAAAATCATTTAGCTGTAGAGGAGAGTAGGAGGAGTGAATCTATTAATAAAATTTAATGCTTTTTTTTTAACTATAAAATGTTCGAATTATTCATTTATCTTACATGTATTATGAATATTACTTCTAGTGTCATTTTCATTAACTGACCATCGGGTTGAAAATCATGGAGTAAACTATTTTTCACACGTTCTTACAGTTAGAAAAATAAAAATAAATAAGTAAAGTGCAGGATGGTTATAATTAAACTTCCCCTATAAACATCATCCTACAGCGCAAACGGCGGGTGAACGGAATGCAACGAAATTTGGTATATAGACTACACACGAGATGCGCTCGCGGAATTTCGAAAAAAAAAAAAAAAAAAAAAATCTAAATAGAAATTTATATATACATACTTTCCAAGTTTTCTTGATTTCCAAGAAGACTTCCCGATTTTTGTGGTTTTTTTTCTTGCTTGCTGTCGTTGATTTTCAGATTTTCCATTATTTCATCTTTTTTGCTTCCAAAAAAGAAAAAAAAAAAAAAAAAAAAAAAAAAAAAAAAAATCTAACTAATATTTATAAATTATGCATAAAAATCTTATTTTCTTTATGCATAAATTTTTATCGATGAAATTTATTCCAAAATAATAATCATATCTTGCAATAATAGCTTTTACAGTGCTTATTCCTCATAAAACTGGCAGTGTACACATCTACAAATAGGACAATTCTCCCGTGTTTGTTTATCAGAACAAAAAAAAAAAAAAAAAAAAAAAAAAAAAATTGTGGATTATATAATTGCTATCTTGAATAAAACATTAGTATATTTTTATTTAACCTGAAGAATATTCCTTTAAAAATTTAGTGCTGTTAAGAAACAATATATGCATATACAATAGAATTTACTTTTCTAAAGAAGTCTGACATAAATTCACATAATGTTTACTGCATTATTTGTTCCCCAGGTTTTAAATGTTCAAAACTAAGCTTATTGGCTTATTTTAGAATTGATACCTGCTATATGAAGAAAATCTTTTTTATTTTAATTAAATCTTCCTGTTTTTTGAGCTCAATCTTCTTGATTCTTACCACAAGAAGTTTGCAAGTATGTATCAATATTTTTCTTTTTTGAGTTCCAAATAGAAGGTAAACCAAATGAATAAAATTCGAATTTATTTATGTTTACTTATTTAACTGTGAGAACGTATGAAAAATAAGTTACTCCATGATTATTTTGTACTATATCGTTACAAAAAGCATACTAGTGAAAATGACGCCAGGAGTAATATTCATGACGTGTATAACAATGATGGGAAATTCATTTTTTTTAAATCAAATTTTTTAACGGTTTGAATGTTTCTTTCAGATAAAGGAGACTTTCGTTCAACTTTTACTACTCCTCAATTCGATAGTTAATAATCTATTTTCAAATATATAAAAGTTTTTATTATTTGGAGATGCTATTATAAGTAAAGAAATAAAATGATAAAACTTTTAAAAAGAAAAAAAAATTTTTTTTTTTTTTTTTTTTTTGAAGAAGTAAAATGTTTGTTTTCCCTTTTTAATAATTTTAAAGTTAAGAGAGAATTTTTATTTATTTTTCCGATTGAACTAAATATACAGCATTAGCTAGATTTGTCCTGATTAAAAAGTGTACCAATTTCTGTAGCGATCACATGAACGGATAGCGACCTATTTAAAGAGAAACACAGCAAAAAATGACGACGCGAAATGTCTAAGTGAAAGCAACAGTCTTGTTTATTACAAAATAGTCTGATTTCTTGTAATGTCTAATATATATAACATCTTGATTTATAGCAGTAAGCTAATATTCGAAGTCAAGAAGAAATATACACACAATATATATGTATATACATACGTAGATAGTGTAGGAAAAATATGTAGGTGTAGGAAATTGTGTAAAAAAAAAAAAAAAAAAAAAAAATGTATTGCCCCCCCCCCCTTTATTCTTCCTAGCTCAGTGATGCACTTTTATTCTTATTATTATCATTATTATTATTTACAAGTTTTCAATGCATTTTGGAAATAAAATAGTAATTTCTCTGCACTCACAAAGTGAATCATGAAGGCCGTAGCCAGAGGGGGCTCAAACTTTATTACATGATATTAAGTGTTAAAAATGATGTATAACTACTCAAAAATTTTCCACAAATTTGCAAGTTTCGGTGTTCGAGCTGGTGTTTAAACCCCCCTTCCCCGGCTACGGCCTTTTGAATCATTGTGCCTGATCTATAGTTGTTCACATCTCGGGGGTACATTTAACAAACTTTTGTTTTATATGCTAAACTAATATGAACTACTTTTTTCCCATCCTAAAATAACACTTTCTAATAATATTTTAGTCTAAAAAGTTTAATATAAATATTTTTTAATAATTTTATTAAATAAAGTTCAGAATGTCCTTTCCGCCTTCCTCTCCTTTCCCCTAAAAAGAAAATATCTCCAATGTTGCTGATAATTATTCATTATTGAAGACCTATATTTTTTGTATAATTATGGTTGTGCATAATTATACCCTATAGTTACTATAAAATTACATATTGAAATATTTTGAGTAGAACTTAATTTTTACTGTAGAATCAGAAAAACATTGAATTAGTTTTTTCAATTTGCAGGTAATATTATAGCTATCCAATGTAACGATTTTATTTTTAACTATACCATCGTATCATAAATCTCTAGTTACGTTCATTTTCTTCACATAGTAGGTAACCATTCCTTTAAACTAAAAGTTTGTTTAGCATTTTCTGACAATTTAGGACGTTGGGGGGAGAGGAGAGATTGCCCTCTGGTACTGTTCGAAAATGAAAGCTCATACATTTTCTTGTAAATTTAAACTTTCAAAAATCGTGAGTAAAGCTTAATTTTACTGTAAAAAAAAAAAAAAAGAAAAAAAAAAAAAAAAAAAAGATTATTTTTCTACTTGTAACAAATTAAATATTACAGGCATCCAATTTAATGATTTTAACTATATTATCCCATTATAAATCTCTAGTTACGTTCATTTTTTTCGCACATCGGGTATTCCTTTAAGCTAAAAGTATGTCTAACGTTTCCTGTTGACAGTTGGGACTTTGATTATAAAGAAAAAAGGGGGAAAAAAGGCTCCCTGGTACTGTTCGAAAATGGAAGCTCATAAATTTCGTTCTTCTGGCCTGTTGCCCATGAGCTGCATTTCAGGCAAATTGCCTACGATCTTTTAATTACCGTGCCAAAGCTTCTTTTACTGTAGGACAAAATATTTATGAATGATGGTGCAAGCCAACTCCTCATTGGAGTAAATATATATTTATAGGGAGTATAATCCTCTTTCTTTATAAACTACGACAGACAAACTGCCAAATGAAAGTCTGTGGATATTTCAGTGACAGTTTCTGAACTTCTCTCTCTCTTAACTCGCTAAAGATTTGTAGCGAATCTGACATAGTTCGTAAATTTTATCAAGTCGTAATTGAGTTTTTGTTAATTTTATTCGGTACGTGCTGTTGACAAATTCGTGAATGAACTCTACACTAACTTGAATTCAGCAATTTGTAGAAGTGCAAGGAGGAGAAAATCGCAAACAAATTATCCTAGCAACGCAGTAATGAAGCACATGCAACAAACAACGAACACTTTATGCACATTTAAGCTACCGGTCTTTAAATCGGATCGTTATGTTAATTTCTTTTTATTTTCTTCTTCAGTAGAAGAAAGTATTGAATTCGTAAAAAAACATTTTCGACCTCTGGTTTTTCGATGGATATATACAAGTGTTGCGAGGTCTAGAACACGATTTGATCATTTTTAGAAAATTTCTATCTGTGTGTGTGTGTGTGACAAAATTTTGTGGCAACTGTATCTCGGTACTACTGCATAGAATTTCATAAATTTTGATATGTAGTTGCACCTTGACATAAATTAAGGTCTGTCAACTTTTGGTGGAAATCGTCCAACAAGTGGCTTTTCCATCCCGCTTTTTGTAAATTTTTAACATTGTGGTATAGGACAAAATTTCGTTTATAAGTGATTGTCAACTGTTTTTTTTTTTTGTATATGTTGGAGCAGCGCTCCCCCCCCCCTCGTCCGAGGGGGCTAAATTTCATTGTTGATATCCTTTAAAAGAGCTCGCCAATACCTTTAAAACAAATGGTTGAACAATCGATCTGCGATAATTTCATTTTTTAACCATTTCATTTTTTTCATCAATTTTTTCATAATTTAATTTTTTAAACAACGCCCAAAAAAAAAAAAAAAAAAAAAAAAAAAAGATAGAGAATAAAATTGACCTCCTTTGGATATTTACTGTTATACTTTTCTAGAATGCATTCATCAGTCTGCATTCATCAGGGAAGATAATTTTAATAAATTATCTGTACTGAGTGAATTTGCATTGGAAAATATAGAAAATAATCTGGTGTGTCACTCACACGACTTTCTCTTACACTGAAATTTAATACTATAAATACAGGTTGCAGATTAAAAGGTAAGATAACGAGTACTGTTATGTAAACCTGTGTTAAACAATTCATATTAGGCTTCTGAAGAGTTTTATATGATAATTAGTTCTGTGTGAGGTGAAGGGGGTTACCGCCCCCTCAACCCCCCCCCCCCCCTTCATTAATGCACCTACATTTATATGGAATTTAATTCGATTATTAAAAAATAATTCTGTTTTTAAAAAACAATTTATTAAAATTATTATTTAAAAAAATTATCTTTTATGATAATGCTGACGATTTCCATACTAGAGAAGTAGTATAACACCAAATATCCAAAAAAAGTCCATTTTATTATCAAAGAAAAAAAAAAAAATCGTATTTTTTTTTTTTTTTTTTTTTTAAGTTTTTTTTAAAGTTTTTTTTTCGATAAAAGTAAAAAAAAAAAAAAAAAAAAAAAAATCGATAACTTTGTTTTAAATTGTCGCAGATCGATGGTTCAACCATTCGTTTTAAAGGTATTGGCGAGCTCTTTTGAAAGATACCCATCATGAAAATTTACTCCTCTCGAGGGAGAACTTCCCCCCCAGGGGGGGGGGGGAGGCGAGGCTCCTACAAACACAATTTTTTTTTTCCCAGTTAACTTTTTCTATTAAAAAAAATATACATTCGTTTCATTTGGTTTAGTGCAGTCTAGACATTAAACTCTACTTACCTGCAATTTCCCCCATAGACGTAATGTATTAGAATTCTCTTGATTGTCCCTGTACACGAACCATTTGCTTGATCTTAACGAAAAGCTTACTGTAGCATCCCTATATGATACACATTTAGAATACCAAGTTTGAACTTTCTGCCATAATTTGTTTTTGAGATATGCTGATAACAGACACACACACAGAGACCATTTGCTAAAAACATGATTTTCGTATTCAGGGACCTCAAAACGTGTAAATATAACAAAATCTCGCGTTCGAAAATTTGACCCAAAAACAACACTTTCTGTACCTTATGGGCAAGAGAAAGTAAAAAGTCGTAGTGGCATGCTAGGTTTTTTTTTTTTTTTTTTTTTTTAAACGACCTTCTATATTCGATAGAAGAAAGTATTGTATTTGTAAAAGTTTTCGACCTCGAGTTTTCGATGGATTTTACACATTTTGAGAACGAGAGGTCTAGACCATTTTTAGAAAATGTCTGTGTGTGTGCGTGTGTGATAAAATTTGGTGGCAACTGTATTTCAGGAACTACTGCCCAAGATTTCATAAAATTTCGTATGTAGCTGCCCCTTGACATAAATTAGTGCCTATCAACTTTTGATGAAAATCATCCAGCAGCTGGCGTGCCCTTTCGCCTTTTTTAAAGTTTTAACATGGCGGTATAAAACAAAATTTCGTATAAATGTACATAAAGAGCATAAAGAGAATTATTTTTTAATAATCATAATGAAATTAAAAAGAATTATTTATGATAGTGATAGTCAACAGGGAATTTTTTTTTTTTTTTTTGTATATGTAGGAATATCGCTTCTCCTCCTGGGAGGGAGTCTCCCCGCAGAGAGGGCAAATTTTCATTATGAGTACCTTTCAAAAGAGCTCGTCAGTACTTTTTAAAACGAATGGTTGAACCACCGATCCACAATAATTTAGAATAAAATTATCGATCCCCCCTCCCCCCACCACCACCAAAAAAAAAAAAAAAAAAAAAAAAAAATTACTTTTTTAAGTATTTAATAGAAGAAACTATTGAATTCGTAAGAACTTTCTACCGCGAGTTTTTGATGGATTTACACATTTTGAAAGGTGTAGAACACGATTTGACCATTTTTAGAAAATGTCTGTCTTTGTGCATGTGTGAAAAAATTTTGTGGCAACTGTATCTCGGGAACTACTGCACAGAATTTCATACAAATTGGTATGTATGTAGTTGCACCTTGACATAAATTAGTGCCTATCAACTTTTGGTGAAAATTGTCTGACAAGTGATGTTGTCATCCTGCTTTTTCTAAATTTTTAATATGGCAGTATAGGACAAAATTTGGTATAAATGTGCATAGAGTTATTTTTAATTACCATTATGAAATAAATAATCTGGTGTGTCACTTCCACGACTTTCTCTTATCCTGAAATTTAATACAGTGAAACCTCTCAAGTTGGACACCCCTCTAAGTTGGACACTTTTTCTCGGAACGGAATGTATCCATAGGATTAACATTATGTCCAACCTCTATAAGTTGGACATCCCTCTAACTTGGAAGTTGGACATTGAAATACTGTTCTAAGTTGGACAATTTCGCCCGATGAGACAGGAAAAAAAGGAATAAAACTTACATTTTCTCACTCTTTTTTTAGAAATCTTACCTATCCCTTGTAGAAATAGCTATAAGCATCTAAAAAAACAATGTTTCTTGTCACAATATATTCACCCCTGTCTTATCTTACAAAAAAATATTTTTTTTTTCCTTCACTCGAAACATTCACAAATTACTGTAATTTAGTGCATAATGCAAGAGTCTTTCTTTTTAATGAATTATCCTTTCATTTTTCTCTTGAAAATATTTCGCAGAGAGTCTGCAAGCATGTTTTGACTTAGGCTGTTTTAAAATAGGCATTATAAAACATATTTTGGTTGGTAGGGTTCCTCTTCATTTGTCCCTTTTATTTTTCCTACCAAGTTTAACTTGAGTGTATAGTTGCACTAAACTTTATATGGGAGAGTTCTTACAATGAAAAACGATGCTGATTCAGTTTGGATGCATATCAGCTGACAGGTGTCGCTGCTATGCTGCATTTTCCCCCGTGCACCAGAAAATTATATCTCAGTTTCTAGCGTGAATAAATTCACCAAACTTCAATGTGAGATGGCCGTTATGAAAATGAATGTTAGCTTAATTTGGGTGTAGATCAGCAGACAGGTTGTGCTATATTTACTCACATTCTCCGATTTTCCATATGACTATCTCAGCGTCTGTTGGATAAAATTACACCAAAATGCATACGCAAAATCTTTATTGTGCGAAGCTATATTGATTAAATTTTCATGCATGTTAACTGGTAGGTGGCGCTGTTATATAAAAAAAATTATAGAAGAAAGTATTACAATGGCCATAACATAACAGTTTAAATTTTAAATTGGCAAATTAATTATTCTTTGTATATAAGTCGTGAATACTTAACTGCATTATATTTATATATGATTAAAAGTTAAATGGCATGCATAGATCAGTTTAATTAAATCGAAAAAAGTAAGCAGCCCTATAAGTTGGACACCTCTGTAAGTTGGACACTTTTTTTTGAAACCGTAGGTGTCCAACTTAGAGAGGTTTTACTGTACTATAAATATAGGTTGAAGATTAAGTGGTAAGATAACGAGTACTGTTATGTAAGCCTATGTTAAAACAATTCAAATTAGGCTTCGAAAGAGTTTTATAATAACTAGTTCTTCCCCCCGTTTCACTACTACACCTACATTTATATAAAATTCAAATCTGTTATTAAAATTAAAAGTTCACTTAAAGTTATTCAGACGACTTTCACACGTAACATTCCTTGAAACTTGTCAATCTTGATCAAACTTTTCCAACAACAAACTTATATTAACTTCAAAATACAACATTTGCATCTCCTGAAATTATTCGTTTTTAAGTTACTCTACGAGGCACAGACAAAGATCAAACGTTAAAAAACTTGACTTCGGTAATCAGGAGACCTGAAGACGTGTAAATATACAAAAAACAAGCGATGACTATTTAGCTTAAAAACATACGTTATTTACCATATGTCTATGAGGAATTTATTTCAAAACATGTAAAATATTATATAAAGCACTTCCACTAACAATAAAAAAGAATGTTATCACTTAAATATTTGCCGCCCTGTATATCTTTTGAAGATTATGTGCAGACCACACCTAAATAGAATCCTATAGTAATAATACACGGCACAACCTGAAATACACTTCCATCTATTTTCAACTATTGTTGCACTATAATCTAGTTCTTCTGTGTAGCCCTGTAAACGAAGAGTGAATGATATCCCTACCATATACTACATGAGACATGTTTTTACGCATATAAGAAATATTATTTCATTTGGCTTAGTGCAGTCTATAGATGTTAAACTCTACTTACCTGCAATTTCCACCATAGATGTATATGAATTCTCTTAGGTGTCCCTGTAGATAAACCATTTACTTCATCTTAACGAAAAGTTTAGTGTAGCATCTCTATATGATACACAATTAGAATACTAAGTTTGAGCTATCTGCTATAATTTGTTTTTGATATATGCTGATAACAGACAGACACACAGATAGACCAACCGCTAAAAACATGATTTTCGGATTCAGGGAACCTCAAAACGTGTAAATATAACAAAAACTCAATTTCGAAAATTTCACCCAAAAACAATACTTTCCCTCCCACATGTATGGGTAAGAGAAAGTAAAAAGAATTGTTTATAATAGTGATAGTAACCTTTTGATTTTTTTACTTTCTCTTTCCCATAAGGTAGAGAAAGTATTGTTTTAAGGTCAAATTTTCGAAAGTGTTTTTTTTTTTTTATATATTTACATGTTCTGAGGTGCCCTGAATACGAAAATCATGTTTTTAGCGAATGGTCTGTGTGTATGTGTCTGTGTGTTATCACATATCTCAAGAACAAATAGTAGCAGAAATTCCAAACTAGGTATTCTAAATTTGTATCATATAGGGATGCTACACTAAGCTTTTCGTTGAGATGAAGCAGATGGTTCGTGTACAGGGACACTGAAAAGTAGTGCTGCACCGAGTAGCACTTTGGCCGAGTAGCCGAGTACCGAGTAGTTCTAAGAAAGAATAATTGATGCATATATGAAGAAATTTGCACATCTTGAAATTAAAAAAAAGGCCTTTGAACATAAAATTTAGTTAAGTTTTAAACAGCATGCTTTCATGTAGAACTTTTGTAGTGTATATTCATAATTAGGTTCATTGCTATATTTTGATACTTTCAGCATAGTGGATTACTAAAACCATAACTGATAACTTTATTCTTAACATCTTTTTTTAGATGTGGAATTATCCTCCTCAGATAATTCTTAAAGAATATAAAAGTTATTATGCACTAAGACTTGATTTAAGATACATGAAATTTACATATGAAAGGGGAACATTAAAATATTTTATAATTTCAAACATGATAGGCTTCATTAATTTTCAGATCGTAGAAATGTAAAATGATAGGGGGTTTTTGGGCCATAATTGGCAAAACAACAGATTTGATTATGAAAATATGTTTTAAATTATGTTTCAGTGTATTTACCTTTTTTATGTATAACATAAAATGCCATAAAAGCCTTTACTCGGTTAAATGCCCCCTCCCCTTTTCACATTTTTTTTTTTTTTTTTTGTTCTTAAAATACTAAATAAATGCACCTTTTGCTCAACGATAGACTGTATCTGAATAGGCGATAGTTTTTTATGTTATTTTATAGTATAAAATTCAAAATCAATCTTTTCTTACCGATTTGAGAGTGTCTTACTTTTATTTGCACAAATGTATAACGAAAATTTTGTGTTAATATTACATAGAGCTTCTTTTTTTTTCTAAAATATTTTATTTTTGTCTGATTTATAGGCACAATTTTATGTTCTAAGTTTTTATAAAATGCATATTACATTCATACAACATAATTAAAAGCTCATATCATGAATCATCTCTATACTAAGTTTGGTAACAGCCCGTTTTAACTGCAGGAGGCTGTTACAGCAAAAATTTTAATTATAATGACTGTATATTTATATTTTCATATTTTTTTAGTTTAGTTATAAAATAAATATCTCTCATTAGCACATTTCTTTCAATAATGCATAAAAATAGTGAAATTCCCACAACTACTCGGTATTGGCCGAATACATAGCCTAAATTTGGCCGAGTACCGAGTACTCGGCAAATAGGCCGAGTAAGCCAAGTGCCGAGTATATACCGAGTACTCGGTACAGCTCTACTGAAAAGTATTCAAATACATTACGTCTATGGGGGAAATTGCAAGTAATTAGAGTTCAAAATCTATAGACTGCACTAAACCAAATGAAAGGAATATATATATTTATATGCATAAAAACATGTCTCATGTAGAAAAGGGTAGGGAAATCATTGACTGTTCGTTTACAGGGCTACCCAAAAGAACTAGATTAATGTGCAACAATCGTTGCAAATTGATGGAAGTATATTTCAGGCTGGGCCATGTATAAATACTATAGGATTATATTTAGATGCATCATGTGGTCTGTATATAATCTTCGAAAGATATACAGGACTGTAAATGTTTAAGCGATAACATTCTTTTTTGTTGTTAGTGGATGTGCTTTATTAATAATTTTTTACCATTTCCAGGAAAGCTGTTCGGGAATTGAAATAAATTCCTTATAGAGATACGGTAAATAATGTATGCTTTAAGCTAAAGATTCATCGCTTGTTTTTTGTATATTTACACGTTTTGAGGCTTCCTGATTTACCGTAGTCAAGTTTTTTAACGTTTGATCTTTGTGTCTCTTAGATTGACTTAAAAACGAATAATTTTAGGAGATCCAAATGTTGTATTTTGAAGTTAATATACATTTGTTGCTGGAAAAGTTTGATCAAGATTGATAAGTTTCAAGGAATGTTGCGTCTAAAAATTGTCTGTATAATTTTAAGTAAACTTTTAATTTTATTAACAGAATTAAATTCTATATAAATGTAGGTGCATAGCCCCTCTCACACAGAACTAATTATCATATAAAACTCTTCCGAAGCCTAATTTGAAATGTTTTACATAGGTTTACATAATAGTACTCACTATCTTACCCCTTAGTAATAGAGTCATCATTAGTAATAGAGTCTTTAACTTTTATCTTTTTCACTCCACATCATGGTGAATCGTTGTTCTCTTCCATTCTCAAAAGTTATTGACGACCGAGCTATGTAACAAAAAAGTAGATTGCAATTTTTGCTTTGAAGTTAAAATAGGAGAAAGATCATTTTCAGATATTGAATAATATTTCATTTATTGAATAATATTGTAGTTCCACACCACTTCTTTTATTCATTGGTATTTTAAATAGTTCGAATGAAATATCATTAAAATTCATGAATTAGTTATGATGACAATTTTTGGGGAACATTTATGACATATATTATTATTCAGCAATTTCTGTAAGGGAGGGGGTGGCAGAAAAAAACTTAAAACTTCCAGAACAAGCATTATTAGTTTTTTTTTTTTTTTTTTTTTTTTAAAGGCCTAAGATTAAAATGGTCATTTTTACAATTACAATTAAACCATTTTCTTGTGTGATTTCTTCTATGGCATTAACCATGTCAGAAAATTTTAAATCCGCCTTAATTACTTTAGCTCCTATTTTAAATTCCATGTTTAGAATATATTTGGATTTGGAGTGGATTAATTTTTTTTTTTATTTAACACTTTAATTTTCTTTAGCTGAAAAATATAACTTATTTGATTATTTTATTGGTAAACAAACAACTAACTGTTTTTTAAACAATAATTGTGGATGGGTATGTTAATTTGTTGATTCTGATGAGATGCTCTTCAACTTCTTTTGGGGTGCGTATGAATTGTTGCAATATAAAAATTTTAGTTTGCAACCTTAATTATGATATGTTTTTACCCATTAGTTACTTCAGCTCGCATTTTAAATCCACTGTTTAGAATATATTTGGAGTGGTTTAATTTTTTTTTTTTTTTTTTCTCGATTTAACACCTCGCTGAAAAAATAACGCAGATTTATTTGATTATTTTATTCGGTAGGCATGTAAACAACTATTTTTTGAACAATAATTGTAGATGAAATGTTAATTTGGTAATTTTCATGAGGTTCAATGATTCTTTAACTTCATTTGGGGAGTGTATGGATTGTTACCATATAAACATTTTAAATTGAGTATTTTCGTCTTTTTTTTTTTTTTTTTTTTTTTGTCATAACATTTTAAAATTTCGCAGTATGCTTGATGTTCGGAGTACCTTGGCTTTTATTTCTTAATTATTAAACTTGGGCATATATATGCGAGGCCTTACCAGGGAAAAAAAAAATCTGAGGGGGTTCAAACTTTTATACTTAATGTTGAGTATTAAAAATGAAATACAGTGGAACCTGTCTAAAGTGACCACCCTAGGGACCTGCTAAAATGGTCACTATACGCAGGTGGTCACTTTATAAAGGGTCTTTAAAATTGGAAAAGGGTCGCTTTAGTCAAGAAAATGGTCACTTTAGTCAGGTGGTCACTTTAACAAGGTGGTCACTTTAACAGGTTCCACTGTATAACTCTCAAATTTTGGACAAATCGGCAAAATCTCCCATTGGCTATATGGTCTTATAAAGGTATTCTTCGATTAGTGCGATATACAGTTACTCGTACATGAGGTTATTATTATTATTTATTATTTTTTTTTTCCTCTAATGTAATATATAAAATTTTAATCGTAATGAAAATAACTATAAGCTAAATATTTGTAGTAGTAATATAGACTTAAAATCGGCTAGTTTCTTTATTATCTTGTCACTTATTAATATTGCACACATGCTTATGTTAATAAAGTTTGTTTTTTATAAAATAAAATTTATTTTAAAAGTTTCAAACCAAGTTTAATATATTGTTTCTAACGTTAACGTTATAAAAATATAATGTAATGTATTCTTTTTAATGTACATTGGGAGAAAATTTGCTGTTTTCTATTGCACTTTTTTTTTTTTTTTTTTTTTTTTTTTTAAATTGAATGTATGTTTCTATATTAGTACTATGTTATCGCTTTATTACTTTCTTCTATATGTAATATAGAGAAAGTATTGGATTCGTAAAAATTTTCGACCTCGGGTTTTTGATGGATTTACACGTTTTGAGAGCTGTAGAACACGATTTGACCCTTTTTAGAAAATGTCTGTCTGTCTGTCTGTCTGTCAGTCTGTCTGTGTGTGTGTGTGTGTGTGACAAAATTTTGTGGCAACTGTATCTCAGGAACTACTGCACTGGATTTCATACAAATTAGTATGTAGTTGCACCTTGACATAAATTAGTGCCTATCAACTTTTGGTAAAAATTGTCTTACAGGTTGCGTTGCCATCCCGCTTTTTCTAAATTTTTAACATGGTGATATAGGACAAAATTTTGCATAAATGTGCATAAAGGGAATTATTTTTTAGTAATCATTATGAAATTTACAAGAATTATTTATAATAGAGGTAGTCAACTGGGGAAAAAATTTTGTATGCGTAGGAGCCTCGTGAACCCCCCTGGGGGGGGGGAGTCCCCCCTCGAGGGCAGTAAATTTTCAAGATGGGTATCTTTCGAAAGGTCTCGTCAATACCTTTAAAACGAATGGTTGAACTATAAATCTGTGATAATTTAAAACAAAGTTATCGATTTTTTTTACTTTTAACAAAAAGTAACTTAGAAAAAAAATCATATTTTATTATTATTATTATTATTATTATTATTATTTAACGAAATTTAACCAGATTTGGTATTTAGTTGGCCCCTGACATAAACTGGGGCTGATTAGATTTGGGGATCACTCAACAGGTGGTGCTGTGATCGTATTTTTTCTAAATTTTTAACATGGCAGTATAGGACAAAATTTCGTATAAAATAATGGGAGTTATTCTTAACCTGTGATTGTGAAATTAATATGAATTATTGATAATAGTAGTAGTTAATTAGGGAAAAAATCTCGGTCATCGCTTCCCCCCCCAGGGGAAAGTACCCCCCCGGGGGGGGGGGGTAAATTTTCAAGATGGGTATCTTTCGAAAGGTCTCGTCAATATCTTTAAAACGAATGGTTGAACTATAAATATGTGATAATTTAAAACAAAGTTATCGATTTTTTTTTTTTTTTTTTAACGAAAAAAAACTTTGAAAAAAAAAAAAAAAATCGTAATTTTTTTTTTTTTTTTTTTTTTTTTTTAATATTGTTACTGCGTGAATTTGTATAGGAAAATATAGAAGAAAGTCTTGTGGTGGCCACAGCATACTTGTTTTTTGAGAGGGATACTTGAAATATAAATTGCAAAATTGCTTAAGAAAAGGTACAGAATTTTATAAAATAAATTAAAAATTTCAAAAAACCCATTTTAAAAAAGAAAAAGAATAAATTTTTAAATTGCCCAGATTTCCTATGAGTGAAAGTGCTTCTCATATACTAATAAAATTATACTCAAAGTTTTAGCATTTTTCATTTAAAAGAAAAAATAAAATAAAAAATGTCAAAATATAAGAAGACAAAAGAGCTGACTTAAGCATCTTTTCAATGGTTCGATTAAGTTCTCTGAGTAAAGAAAACATGCCAGCAAATTCCATTGCATGGGTCGGTCGTAGTAATCCGCACAACCCATATTGGCAGAACAAAGACGAATTTTTGAGTAGGTCGGGACGGCAAATCACAGACTTTTTTCTTTCAAAGTCGTATAAGTACAAAGTATATCCCCCCCCCCCCCCCCCCCAAAAAAAAAAAAAAAAAAAAAAAAAAAGGTTGAGGATTTTGCATGTATATAATGCAAAATCTTTGTAAATAAGAAAAATGAAAGAACATTGCAATGAGTATACATGATGTTGCTCTCATATAAAGATAGCATTCATTGCTTCTCCATCTACTAAATTAAATGTTAAGCTTTTTATATGAAATTTCATGCTGAAGTAATGTTAAATGAGTTATATTTGTCAGATCAAATGCATGTGCAAACGATTGAATGGAGCAGGATATCCGGTCTTCAAATCACCTATATCTGAGTAGCCTGGGCTTTTGCCGAAATTTTTTTTTTATTTCGGATCGAGCCAGTCCTGGTCTCGAATGCTACTGTTTCAATCCGTGATAAAAACATTGTCACCCTGAACTTAGATTAAAATAAGTTAAAATAACATTTCTTACGGGATATAGTTGTAGCTGCTGTTGCCCATAAACACGCACCGCACACACAGACACACACCACATGCAAGCGGTAAATTCTTGCATCACTCATAAATTATGAAATGCTACCATAAAGGAAAGAAAAAGTAGCGAATGTGAGGCGAAATTATTAATATTTATAGGAGGCAAATTTCGATTTTAGATACCAGTTTCTTTATTTTATTTTATTTTTTATTGTCGGGAGGGTTGACGAATGGTCTTATATTGCTACTATGCGACCGGGACTAAATTTTTACTGCTACTTCAGATCAGATTATCACCGCTAATGCCCGACTTCAATTTTTGTGCCAGTGGCAGACCTCTAGTTACACGCTAATTGCGAGTGAAACTAATAACAGAGTAAATAATCAAATATATTTACATTTTAATTTGTGATAAATACCTCAATAACTCTGTTTAAACATATAAAATTTTGAAGTTTTTTTTTTTTTTTTTTTTTTAAATCAATACAGTTAAATTAGTATATCACCTCATTAGAGTAAGCCTATTTTACTCAATGGCAGCCGTATAAAAATTGAAAATTTCTAATACCTATGATTTTTTGATTAATTTAATAATTTTATTTTTATTTATTGTTATTATTAGTACAGTCGAACCTTGTTAACGTGAATTACTTTTAACATGAACTGTTTCCACAATCCCCGTCAAAATGAAGATTAGTTTAGTTATATGAAGATTAGTTACTGATAGCATAAACTACTGATAACATGAACAAGTTTTTTTTTTTTTTTTTTTTTTTTTTTTTAACGTTAACGAGGTTTGATTGTAAATTTTTTATGCGTATTTTTGTAATTTTTTACGCATCGCACCCCGATAAGAAAAGTAACACAACTAGAAAAAAATAGCATGTCGTTAAAAAAGATGTGTGAAGTGCTCAATATGGGACATTCTGTGTTTGGTTCAATTTTACCTTCCGTATTTTTTCTTATATATTCTATAAAAGGAAAGTATTGGATACATAATTTTTTTTTTACGATTTTCTATGCTTTTACACGTTTTTAAATGTCAGGAATACGATTTGATCATTTAAAAAAAACGTGCTTGTATGATAAAAATTTTGTGACAGCTTTGTATTAAGTACTATTGCATAGATTTTCATGAAAATTTATAATTACTTTCTCCGTGATATAAATTGGTGTCTGTCAAATTTTTGTGTAACTGTCATCCCTTTTTTTCCCATATTTTTTAATGTGCAGCATAAGATACAATTTTGCATAAATGTACAGAATAAGGGATTATTATTAATCAATCATTGGAAGATATTTTTATTTAAATTGTAATGCATACTTACACAGCCAAAATAAACTTTGTGTACATGTAGGAGTAATTGCTTCACGCTCCTGCAGGGAAATTCCCTCAACGGTGGTTGTAAATTTTCAATATGAAAAATTAAAAAAAGAAAAGAAAAAAATCTAAGGAATGGTTGTACTTATAGATGTGACATTTACCAGTATCTGACAGGTTCTGCTCTTACAGCTCGAAGACGAGAGATGCCGAGTTCGATTCCAGATTTCGCTCGTCGGAATGGCCTTTCAGAATTGCCGGTGATTTTATTTCGAAATTCGTGTGAATGAATACGGAGTTGGACCCCTTAGAAAATTCCCACGGAGGCATTCTACCTACAGGCTTTTGAGGCCCCGGCCCGGCCCGGTATGAAATCGAAAAATTCGGCCCAGGCCCGGCCCGGACAAAAGACGGTAAAATCAGGCCCGACTCGATTAAAAAATATGTAAAAAAAAAAAAAAAAATGCATGCCTTTTCTATGAAAAAGATTTTAGTATGTGTTTTCCAGAGGTTTTATATAGCCAAGCAATAGAATGCTCTTTAACAAAACTGCTGAACTTTTACAAGATAATAATCTAAAAACAGAAGCTTATTATTTACAGACAGACGTACAGAAGGCACAAAGACAGACAAAATCGAAAATATTAGCATTAATCAAACAATATAGGAAGGAATTTAAAATGGTTAATACTACTAAAAATGCACTTTCAACCTTTTCCTCTTATGTATCGTAATGTATCCGAATCTTTCATGTGATCCGGTAAACAAAACTTTCATGCTAATCCAACCATATTCAATAGAAAAGGTGCTTTGCACATACTAAAAATGATGCAAATTTCATCCAGTGCTTTGGAGAAAAGAAAAGGAGCCTTAGAGAAAAAGTTACAGCAGAAGGATTTTCATACCACCCAAACTCTACAAACCATAGGACACAAAGCCTTATACACAGTAACATATCTCATTTCTTTGTTTGTACATGTGCGCAATCTAGTAGTGACAAGCATACTATTTTGAATAGGAAACCATCTAATATTACTTTAAATAGAATATATTAGTTTTGAGACATGCTAAAAATGTTTGCGGAAAATCAGATAGCGAACAGACAAACTGATAGACGATTAAATTGAAGTTACAGACATTTTTTAACAAAATAAAATTTTATTTACCATACCAGCCTGTAAAATTATATAAAATAAATGACTGAAAAAGTATTTTATCATTTTCCTTTTTCGTTGATTAACGAGGAAACTAGAAAAATATTCAGGCCGACACGGCCCAGAAAAAATTTCCTCCAAGCCCGGCCCGGCACGAGTACACACAAAAAACATGAGCACGCTCCGGCCCGAACCTGCCAAAATATTTTTAAGCCCGTGCCCGACCCGGCTCGAGAGCAAATTGAAAAATTCGGCCCGAAACACCGGCCCCTGCAGACCTCTAATTCCACCTACGGCCAGTAGCCAGTCGACCTTAACCTTTACAACTAACCAACCATCTGTATATCTATGTTAAAAAAAAGTTATTGAATTTTCAAATTTAATATACTAATATGTATATCATGTTTTTTTTTTTTTTTTTTTTTTTTTTCTTGACTACCTACGTGAATTGCGGTGGCGACTGTGTTGTGGTGAATTTTACGTGTCTTACCTAATTTGTATTGGGGAAATAGAGAAAAAAGTTTTGTGATTGTGTTCTTGTTTTGATATTTGATTCTTGTTTTATTTCGCTTCGGCAATAAGCTCTGTTGATAGGTTTGAAGTACCTCTTGACTAGGAGGGTTTTATTGTGTATGTATATTATTTTGATTGCCTATTAACACAAAAGAGCATGCGCTGTTCTTTTAGCGATATATATTTAAAGCCTTCATTTGTGTCCGAATTGTGAATTACTG
This sequence comes from Salticus scenicus, assembly GCA_963930645.1. Taxonomy (NCBI): domain Eukaryota; kingdom Metazoa; phylum Arthropoda; class Arachnida; order Araneae; family Salticidae; genus Salticus; species Salticus scenicus. The sequence continues at coordinate 183,598,322 of OZ005649.1, forward strand.
GTTGGAAAAACAATGGACCATTTCTAACATCATGAAAAACGGAGAACTTTACTGTTGAGTGACACGCTTTCTCTGAATCTTGAAGGGTGGCATGAATAAGGACCCAGTCTTTTTTTTTTTTTTTTTTTTTTTGTCTTCTTTTCTGGTGGCAAGTTGAGGTCCCTGCTCTTTCTCTTTGCCTTTTTTTTTCTTTTTCTTTTTATTTTAATCAAGGACAACCAGAGGAGAAAACGTAAACACTGAAAGGACCGCCTGGAGATGTAGCCAGATAAATTTGTAAAAGTAGCATTAAAATATATGTAGGTGTTGTAAGTTCAGCTGGTGTGTGTGTAATGGGAAGTAAACCTGATACTTGTTCATGTGATCGATGTGAATGAAGCCAAAGCTCTTTTCAAACGTTTTACTCTTTTTTTTTTTTTTTTTTTTCTAAATTTTAAATATTATGGGCAAAAAAATAAAATAAAATAAAAAATAAAATAAAATAAAATAAATAAAAATAAATTATAAATTTTTAAACATTATTCTGAAAGAAAGAATTTTAGTACTTAAAATATTATTTTTCATACATTAACGCATAAATAAATAAATAAATAAATTTCTATTACTTAATACCTTATTTCAAAAAGAAATATTTAAAAACAAAGCTTTAAGATATTCTCTAAAATCTACTGGATTTCAAAATTGGAAGGCTGGCAAGTATGATAATATAATTATAGATTTATTTTGCTTATATATTTATTATATCTGTGGTAAAAATTAGAAAATAACGCCTTACTTGGTTTGCAAGACCGAAGAATCGACTGCAGTTACTTTCTTTTCTAACACTAAATATTATTGGAGAAAGAGTGGGCAGATTAAAAATTCTGAAATTTAAAATACAGTTAGCGCTTAGAAAATTCGTGTTTTTGACATTCTGTTTCTCTTGTCCCCTATGCCTATGCTTTTTCACGACTTCCGTTTCACATATCAAATTTGTTTTAGTCACTTGACACACTATAGAAGTTGAGATTTAGCCATCTCATAAACGGGAACATTGAATTCTAGCAGTGCCTTCTGCCGGCCAATATACAAAGGGCATTCCATAAAAACTGAGAGTAAAATCATAAAAAAAATCAAGAAATATATTTACAGCAAAAAATACATCATTCTTTTTCAAAATATCTTCCGTCAAATGATATGCAACGGTCCCATCGTTCAACCCACTTTTCAAAACAAGTAGAGAAGCCCTTTTCTGGAAGCTGCTTCAAAGAACCCTCCACTGCTGAAATAACTTCAGAATCTGTATTAAATTTTCTGCCACGGAGCTTCTCCTTCAACGTCGGAAACAGCTAGAAATCGCATGGTGCGAGATCTGGACTGTAAGGGGGATGTGGCATGATTTTAATATTGCATTTACTAAGATATTGCTGAACAGAAGTAGCGACATGCCGGCGAGCATTATCGTGATGTAATGTCCAATTCCCTACCAGTTCATGACGCTTTCTCGATATGTGTTGTCGCAAAATTTTCAAAACTGAAACATAATATTCACCATTCACAGTAGTTTTTGGAGGCACAGCATGCTGATAGATTACACCTTTATGATCAAAGAAAATAATCATCATGACCTTTCCAGCAGATTTGGTTTGTCGGATTTTTTTCGGAGGGGGAGAATCAGTATGTTTCCATACACTTGTTGCGGACTTGGTAAGGGGATCATAATGATGCACCCAAGTTTCATCACCTGTTATTACAGTCCTTAGGAGATCTGGATCATTTTGAAGCATCTGTTTCCATTCACAACATTGGTGAATTCTTGCTTTCATTTGTTCTTTAGTAAGGTGATGAGGGACCCATCTGGAACAAACATAGCGAAACGGTAAATTGTTGCGTAGAATACGAAATATCGACGTTTTCAAAATGTTTGTTGATGCCGCTATCTCCTCACATGTCATTCGCCGATTTTCTTGAAGGATTACCCAGACAGTGTTAACATTTCGATCATTCACAACACTTTTTGGTCGCCCAGGCCTAGAAGCCAGTTCTGCAGACAAACGGCCTTTCTTGAAATCACCATGCCATCTAAAAATCATAGACTCACCAAAACATTTGTCTTTGTAAGCTTCTTCCATTAACTTAACTGTTTCTGGAGCTGTTTTGCCCAAACGGTAGCAAAATTTTATGGCACAACACATTTCGTTCTTTAACTCTGAATCACTCACCTCCATTTCTGTAGGGCAAATAAAACAGTTCTTTAAACAAGCACGGAAATAGGAAAATAAAATCGTCTGCTTCGTTTAGAATTTTGTATAAACGTACAGTTAACAGTTTGAAAAAATCGCCTGCACTTCTATTTTTTAGTTTCGCGGTGTTGCCACTATGTAAAAAAATAATTCTCAGTTTTTATGGAATGCCCTTTGTATATATATAGACACAACGAAAAAGAAAAAAAAAAAGGGGGTGGGAGGTTGGGAAGTTTTATTAAAACATTTTTTTGAAATGTTTAATTTTTGGAGGTTTTAATAAATGATATGGACTTTTGAGAATTAAATGTTTCCCGCTCCTATTAACCCGCTTCGCTGGTAAAACCAGTGAAGCTGGTAAAGCCAGATAGCGTTTTTAATTTTTAAGCAAATCCAAATGATTCCTGTAATACAGCAATTTATTCGTGTAATTTTGTTTTAATCTAATTTTAAATATTTAAAATGTGTTATTATTTGTAATTGGTTTTCTTAATTACTATATTCATGCATAACGATTTATAAAGTTATTAGTGTGCGTATTTTCCTTTTATTGTTTTCTAAAATACTATTTACTTATATAATTTCTTTATATTATATTTCACACTTAATGTAGTTCTCTAATCTCTACTTCATTCGTCTGTCCGGTCTGCGCTTTAATTTCGTAAATATTTTTGTGTAATGCTTTGAAACTGATATATTTTTGTGGTTCACTATAGCAAGTTTTCTATTGAAATTGTTATAAAAAGCGTTTCTGATTTGTGTACAAAGATTACGGTGAATGAGAGGTGTGTCATACATATTTATTAAAATACACTAAATATTTTATATTGTCTCTTTAAAAAGCTATAAAGATAGTTTTTATGAGACTTCTTTCTTCTTAGATAATATATATATATAAATCAATTATTAATCGTAGTAAAAGCCAAGCAACAGATATTATATAATATCACTGAAACCACACAGACCAATAAGAATGAAATTACAACAATTTTAAATAACCTGTGGAGACTGATGTTGATTTATTGAAACATCTATTTTTCATTTCATTATTACTATTATTATAATTATTTAATTTAACTCCAATCTAATCATAAATTTATTCTTAGGTTGTTAGTAGCAATTTTAATAATTTTGCCGGGGCGTAAAAGCGACATGGAACTCAAATCAAAAGATACAAACAAGCTATGAGAAAATAAACAATTAAGACAGTATTTTAAGCAAAATATTTTTTTCAGTTAGGAAAGGCTCATAACGGTGAAAAAAACTCATCAGGGGTGACCTTTTTTCACCGTTGAGCACCATTGTACGATTTTGTTTGTTAGCAGCTATAATAGCAAATTATTAACGGGCATCCTATCGTACAATAAATTAATTGAAGTTAAAAATGAAGAATAAAGTGGAATAAACTATTTAGTTCAAGAAATCAGAGAATCAAACAGCCATAAAAAAACAAACATTACTCACAAGATGTTGCATTTGGAGTCACAAGGATTAAAACAAGCAAAATAATTCAAGGGTTTAATTGTACATAGCAGATAAAGAATAATGATATATACAGCAACATGGTTTTTTATTTATTGATTGATTATCATGTGTTTTAGTGTTCGATTACGAATTTTAAGTATAGTTGACAATTCGATAATAAAACAATTGAACATTTTAAGAAAAATAAGGAATATATTTCAATACAAAGTAAATGCAATAGACCTTCTGCTCTTTTTTTTTTTTTTTTTTTTTTTTTAAATATATAATTTCACAATCCCACCTAACCATCCAGCCAAACAACAACATCCATCCTCCGTAATCAAACATCTGCCCACCCAACCTCCACCTTTTTTTTATTATCTTTTATTGTTTTATAATTTTTTTTGGTTAAAATACACAAAAGTGTACTTATTTATTTATTTTAATAAATGTTATGTATATATATACATATATATATAATATATACACACACACAGAGTAAAATATCGCAAAAGCATACCCCCCACCCTCCCCTTCTCGATCAAACGCCTCCTCTGAATTTTGCTTATTCTGAAAATAAAGATTCGCCTTAACTTTTTTTTTTCTTTTTTAAATAGTAAATCGGACAATGGTATCACCATATCGGTAAGGTACATCGAAATTGGTAAATAATGGAAAGTGTAAGTATAATTGGAAAGCGCTTAATGACATATGCGAATCTCATAATTTTTCTTTCTTTTTCATTATTAAAAGTAAATTTTTCTTTATCGTCTGCTACACTTAACGAAAAAAAAAAAAAAAAAATAGAGAAGCAGTGGAAATGATTAATGGAGAGTGGCGATAAATAAAACTTGTGAAGGTGATTGAAACTTCCAAGGAAATCCGCCAGCTGAAAATGAATAAATAAATAAATAAATAATAAAAAAAGTTAAAAATTCGAAACCGAAACTAGCATCCTTGTTGATTTCGGCCTTCCGACGCCTTTTTGCAACCGACACACCCTATTTTTTGACCCTTAAATGTATACATATATTTATAAACAGAATAAAAATGAGGGGGGTTTCCTTACATCAACCTTGAAATCCAATTTGCATGTTTTTTGCTTCGGTTATCACGATGACGACTTTGAAACATCCGACTTGAATTAATATTTGGAGAATAAAGTGATCATGCTACGCTTTTATGTGTGTTTCATTAACCAAAACTGTTTTTTTTTTTTTGGAGGGGGGGGGGGTGCTATTATTTTATTCCTACAAGATACATGTTAGTATTGCATATTAATTTGTTTTAAATTTTGCGAAGGCGTTACATGGAAAATCTCTTTATACAGTGTAAGATAAAATATTTTATTTAAAGTAAAAATAAATGCTGTTATTTGTTTTAGTCTTTTTAATTGCGTATTCTTTAATTTTAATCTCTGACAACGATTTGATATTATTTCTTAGTTTTAGAGATGAAACAAAGAATTAACATTTTTACCATTTTTCATGAGTCATTTTTCAAGAGGAGAAAAATCTCTCTCTCTCTCTAACATTATCAAAAATCTTAATAAAAAAAAAAAAAAAAAAAAGCGGGTAGTCTAGATAGATATTTTTCCCGCATATAAATATTTAATTTGAGATGGTACACTATTTTTCCTTACTTTATATAAACATATTATTTAAACAGTTTAAGGTGTAGAATAGATGCATTGTATTTGAATATTTCCATAGTATTTTATGAAACTATTTTGAAGTGCTTTAACAAGTTTTAACCTAAATTTTTGTGGGTAGAGGGAAGGCTACCGCCCCTTAAGCTGTCGTTTGTTAATATTCTATTTCGTTAAATATTAAATATTTAAATTTATTTGAAATTAAAAACTATTAAAATTTTATTTGAAATTATTAAGAAGATTTATCATTGTAATCACTCTTTTTAAAATTTCACATAATTTTTGAGTAGATCTGTTATATCGTCGTTAACATGTTAAACTATCGAAAGTGAAAATGATTACTTTTCAAGACAGTTTTAAATCTGCTGCAATCGTGAACTTAAAATCAGTGCCTGGAAAAAATAGCCTAATTTTGTATATTTTCTGACCTGCTAAGTTGCTGGTTAAGTGTATTTTTCGTGTGCTTTGTGCGTATCATTCTAAAAGCTAGCATAAGATATCGAATATGAAAAAACATTTTTGCACATTCGATAGTTTGACATGGTAGCGATGATATAGGCACCAAATAGTGTACATAAATTTAGCTCCCCCCATAACTTGAAATCTATTTATCTATTTTGCACCATTTCCTACTCCTAGCACTTATATATATATATATATATATATATATATATATATATATGAGGTTTTTTTTTTTTTTGGGGGGGGGGCGCTGTTAACGAAGGTGAGATATTTTCCTTATATTCTATATGGTGCGTTTTAGTGCGCATAAAAAAAGTCAATTTTATTTTGTTTAAGGCAGTTTAAAAAGGTTAAACTGTACCGACGAGAAGTTTCGCCCATAGATGTAATGTATTTGAATATTTTCTACGTTCCTGTACACGAATTATTAGCCTTATCTCAATAAAAAGGTTTCCAAGTAACATTCCTGAATGTTAGAACTCATTTTAGAAAATTTATCCCCCCCCCCCCCCCCCAAAAAAAAAAAAAAAAAAAAAAAAAACACTTTCTCTGTCACATATTGGTAAGAGAAAAGTAGTAAAATAATGCATGATTAACATTGCATCTTCTTCTCTTATGAGGGGGGATAATACATAGGTTTCTGCTTTATCAATGAATTGCAGACGAAATAAATAGAAAATTCCGTAAACAAACATATTGAGTTTGGTATATGCGAGGTTTATTTATAGAGATGCAGTTAATTTAAAATGTTTTTCAGAAACATTCATGTGTATCTATTTATATATGTACTAGCAAAGCCCCGGTTCGAAAACGAACCGAATTCCGAATGCGGGAAACATTTCAAAATCAAACTCGAAATGTACAAAACTTGGTCTGATGCTGCCTGCGTGCCATTAGATCAAAGTTTGTTAACGAAATCATTTTTTAATTCATGAAATCAATGAACGTAGTGAATCAACGAAGGCTTTTCTCGCTTCGCTGGTCACTATATTTAAAGGAAACTCTTTTCTATATCGCTTTACAAACAAAAATAAAATTTAAAGAAATCATGAAATTGCTTTAAAGTCCGCTTTGGTTTCCCGCTGCCTTCGGCAGGATCCACTCATTCGCAGACTCTCGGGTGTCTGTCCCTATTGTCTGTGACAATAGCTTACCAGTGGGCTTCCATTTGGGTGCTTATCAGATGACAGTTTCGAAACGGACAGTATCGAAAAAATTGAAGTAGCCATTTTATATTTGAATCCCAGTTACATATGAACAACAATATACGTGATGTACATAATATTTTCTCTCACGTTATTTTCTATATTTATTCGATCAACCATAAAATGACAACAATTTCACACCAAATGTAATATTACAATGTGCTATGATCGGCTACGTCTATCGCATGAGACAAATAATTTATTGTGGTTATAATAGTAGTTGAGTTAGTTAATACTTAATAGTAGTTTGTATATAGAAAAATAAATAATGAAATATGTAAACCTGATCAGCACCTTTCCTTTCCTTTTCTTTCTTTTCTGTCTTTAAATATTTTATAATTTATTTATATTTTTTATGCGCTACTTGGCTTAAAGTGGCTTTTACGAAAGTGGAGTCCTTGGCGAAAAATGTCCGATCTATTTCAGCATCAAAATTTTAAAAATTACCCAGGATTATCAATAAGTAAAGCTCTTTAATGTAATGCTGAATTAGCTTTCATGCCAAGCGCGATTCATCCGTGCAAAAAACATACTATTTAAACAAAAGGGGGGGGGGTGTCTAAAATTGAAGTATATTATTATTTTTATTTTATTTATTTACTAGCAAACCCGTGCGAAATTTTCGCACTTTTTTTTTTTTTTTTTTTCTTATTTACCTTTAAAATTTGAAACTCATAAATGTTATACCAATTTTACCACCTAATTAAAATTTTAATTTACCAGAAGCCAAATTATTATTAAAACCAAATTAATATTGTACAATAGTGAAACTAAAATCATTCAAAGAAAGGTTTCCAAATAAAATTCATGGTTCACGACCCAATTTTCCTACTTCCACAGGCAGTACAGTTTTAACATAGGACTCCCACGACGCCTTTTAAATTTTTTTCGTCATGTTGGCGATGACTTTTTATTAATATTGGTATAATTTTTTGTTGTCGTTTTTTTTTTTTTTTTAAAATAAATAAATAAAATAAAATAACTCCCATTTTGATTATATTTTTTATGATTGCGTTTTTTAGTCAATTTATGACACAGAAGTTCATATTCTGTATATATATCTTTAAAATATTGCTAGGTTTAAAATGACGCTTGCAAAGATTCTGATGAAACAAATGTTAAAAATGCATATTTTCGTAAAATAATCTCATCAGACAAGTGTCGTCATTTTTTCTTGTTAGTCCATTGAGCTAAGTTCGCGTGCTTAAATATTGTCCATGTATAAATATTATTTTTTTTATCCTCGCGTATCGTATCGTTTTGACAAAAAATAATTGAAACTGGTCCACGTTAGAAAAATATTATATAGATTTTTTTTTTTTTTTACTCCATTTTCATATTTCAATTTTTCATGTGCAGGAGCAAATTTAATAATTAATATATTTTATTTTTCGCGTGAAAGCATATTTTATTTTATGTTGGGGGAAAAAAAAAAGTAAAAATTTTTTTGGCAACAATTAAAAATTTAAATGTCTATTTTTAAAGCTTTTACCAGGTTATTATTTTCACATTTTAATTAATTTAAAAAAAATCTAATCAAAATTTTGTTACAAATAAGGTACCAAATGAAAGGGACATTTTTTCTGAATCCGTCGGTTTAATTAACTTATCGATGGGACAATTGGATTTTTTATAATTAACTAAAGTATGAAAAGCTGGTGGCAACTTGTGTCAACAGACAAATAAACAGACTCAAAAATCTCTTAGCCATTTATATAGAGAGAGATAGATATACACATGCAAAATAAACTTTAAGTATGCGAGTATTGCGGCAGTTATAAATAAAAATGCAATGAAATTGAACATATGACGAAGGTTTGTAATAAACAGATGGTGAAAATATGGAATGAATGTTAAAAATTCTATTAAGTATTTGTAAATTTTTAGATTCTATAATTGATTATTTCTTATTATGCACAAAACTAATAGTGGTCTAAAAATTGGGATTCTATGCTTTAGGCAGAGTCTTGGTAAAGATGATGTGATGACTTAGGACCCCACAGCAACAAACAACTGTCTGTAATTCCGTTATTCCCTTTGGCGTTCTATAACGCTGAAGACTATTCCTGTGTTTATAGATCTAGCGCCAGATGTCTTAAAAAAAAAAAAAAAAAAATACTATTTATTTATTTTAGTTTGCCGTGGACATATAACTTAAAGGTCATCTATCCCTAGAGTGACAGAGAAAATTATAATCAGTGGTCTTAAAAAATCCTTCTCTATAATAAGAATATATTTGTTATATTTATTTATTTGTTTTTAATATGATGGTTACGTTTAAAACATGTTTCATAATAAAAGAAATCGCTATGAAAGATTTACGAAAGGCGGTGGACGAAAAGGCAAAATATATATAATGAAATAGCTCGTGTTTATTTGCATAAAATTTTATTTCTATTCACTTATTTTTCCCAAGAACCTGTCCAAGTAACAATAGCGGTCTTGCCCATCAAAAGAAATAGGAGAATGAAATACTAAATGTGCCCACAAATACAGCACTGAAAGACTGAGAGAACAATGGCTTTAAGATTTTAAGGCGATGGGGAAAAACACTCGGTTGTCATTTTAGTTTCTCTCCCATTTGGTACGAAAAATAAAACCTTTTTCTCGCAGAAAAGTTTTGAATTGTGAAGTTGAGTTATTCCGCATCTGCTGTAAATAACTATAATTTTGCTTGTATTTTAAAATGAAAAATGCAGTTTGAGAATTGCTGTAATTCCATCTTTTTCTTGAAAAGTAAAGTTCTTGTTTAAGATATATACAGAGTCGGATTTTTTTAAATTTGTGTAACTCAATTTTGCTACATTTTAATGTTTTTTTTTTTTTTTTTTCTCTCCCTCTCTGCTGTACAATTTCTGTTCATTAAGGATAATTCTATGTTTTAATGATTATTTTCACTTAATTTTTCGAAGTTTATTATCTTTATTTTGTTTTTCAGCTATTTGTAAATCTAATGATTTATTTTCGTTGCAAAAGTAAAAATAATTTCATAAACCGTTATAAATTAAATCTTTGTTGTCGTAAGTAAGTGATAGAATGTATTCACTACCATTTCTTTTCCTTTCTTTTCTTTAATTCTTAAATGTTTAAAACAAATGAGTTTAATAGCATTTCTATAATATTTAGTGTGTATTGAACAGTTTCTTAAAACAACAACAACAAAGTATTTTAGAAATTTTTTTAGTAAATTTTTTTTATGTTAACATTAGTAATTTTAAGCTGTAGAGGTACTCGTTTTGATACACTACATATATAATATACTTACACTACATATAATAATTTTTAAAACGTAGTAAAAGCCGAGCAACAGATTTAAGACCACTGAAACCACATAGACCAGCAATAAGAATAAAATTTCATCAAAATAAAATTACCTGTGAAGACCTGATTGTTAGTTATTGAAACAACTAATTTTACTTTTGTTTTACTTTGTTTATTATTCAATTATTTGTGTTCTGTTCCACAAATTCAGTTTTTTTTTTTTTTTTTTTTCATATTTTTTTTTTTTTTGGTTCATTTCGATTTTGTCAGTTTAAATAGAAAACTTTTGATTACAATCATTAAAAAGCTCCTTTTTACCATTTTTTATTAACTCGCTTTTTTGTTTGTTTGTTTGTCCAGTACAAATCTTGCAATCGATTTTTAACTAACTTCCCGACTAGCTAGACATTTGAAACTTTTAGGATAGCTCAGAACCGGATGACAACACAATACCTCGAAGCCCGATTTTCGAATTTTTAATTAGTTTTCTTTTAATTAATTAAAATATGAAAATAATAACCTCTTAATAGCTTTAACATTAACCATTTAAATATTGGCTATAATTTAACTGTTGCAAAAAAAAAAAAAAAAAAAAACAGTTCATTTTCTTTTGACATAAAAATAAATACATTTAATTAAACGGGGACATTAAAAAATTATAAAAAGTTAAATTAGGCATCTCACAAGAATTGTCGCACTCGCAGAACCTGAAATTGAGCTATTTATACAGGACGCCTGTCAATTTTCCTGAACTAACCAACTATATCATTCGAAAGGACATGTAATAAAGTGTTTATATAGCAAATTTGAAGAAAATCGTTATAGCCGTTTTTGAGATATTGACATATTCCGGTTTCAGATGTCCCATTTCCGGTTTTCCAATTTTTACCAAAATTTAGAAAATTTAGCTGTACAACAGACTTGTTTCAATTCTAAAGTTTCGTAGATCAATCTTTATTAGTTTCCGATATACAACAGCCAGAAGTCCCCCCCCCCACACACACATGTATACTGAGCAATTGCCAAAAACCACTTTTTTTGGACTCCTTAAAACTTTTGAAGACCTTAAAACATGTAAATCAGGTGAAGTCTCGATATCGAGTTTTTAGACCGAATACAATACTTCCATTACATACGGTAGTCTGGTAATGGAAGTAAAAATACTGGCGAAACTGTTTAAATAATTTATTAAGTTAAAACTAGTTACCATATTGGCTTTTGCGGGTTGTTGCGGCAAAATATTCATTTGTTTATTTTTGTTGTTCTCATTCTTATAGCTATCATATATATATATATATATATATATATATATATATATATTGTGTGTGTGTGTGTGTGTGTGTGTGTGTGTGTGTGTATGATGCACTAGACTGGAGCTATATAAAACCGCCTCCCTCCTTTTCCCTCCTTCATTAGGGTTTTTCTAGCTTCTGTCTGACATTTTTTTAATGATCTTTAATTGTGTTATAATTGATATATTACCACAAAAATTACCTCCAGTCTTTAAAAAAAAAAAAAAAAAATGATAAAAAGAAATACTTTTTTACCAAACTCATGACTTTTTTTTTCGACTTTTATGTATCAATAGTGTAACTAAAGTACTGTCCCAAGAAATCCTCGTTAATTACTATAATGAGATGATATGCATTATTTTTTTATCGTTTGTGTCTTTGAAAAATCACATTAAAAAAAAAAAAAAAAAAAAAAAAAAAAAAAATGTTGTGTAACAACCTCAAGACTTCCATTACCCACTCTTAGATACTCTTTTTGGACATAGTGTGGTCAGAAGACATAAAATTTACCTATCAAATCAGACACCTAAAAATTATTCTGTAAGAATAAACTAATACATTCATCGTAAAGACATATAAAAGAGTGCCTACACAGCGAATTTTTAAAAAATCGGTGGAGCAGTTTTTTGAAACATTCATTTCCGAGTGTTAAACCTGGTCTATCTTATCAGAACGCCAGTCAATTTTCTTGCAGTAACTAAATAATACACGCGAAAGGACCTGCCGACAGTTTACATAAGAAATTTGAATTAGTCGTTTTTGATATAGAGGAGATCGGGGTAAAATGGATCACTTTTGTAAATTTTAAGTGCTTGCTCATACAGTAATGATTTTTGGCTGTTAAAATATGTGTATATTACCTATATATTGGGATCCATATTGCACTAAGTCAAAAATAATAATTATGTTTGCTTTTTCTGATATAATTTTTTTTTAATAGCAACTGACAAAGTGGACCATTTTGCCCCAAGCCCTATGGTAAAATGGTCCATAGCACGGGATACTATGGACCACAAGTGTGAAATTCGCAAAAATTTTGAAAAAAAAAAAAAAATCAAGCACCTGCCTTCATAAAAAGGGGTCTCCTGGCCAAATGGTTTAACGTTTGCATGTCCCGGTTGCTTTATTATGAAACTAGACTATATGGGGCAGATTCTGAAAGTGATTGCGTTCGCAAAGCTCTTTTAGTTGCTTTGGAATCGGCTTTAATGTAGTGTGTTTTGTAACAGTATAAAATGTAGAATATATTATATTTGTTTATTTATGTCTTAGATTCAAACAAATAGTGTAATAGTAACGAACAGAGCCAGGTTATGGCACGGGCACATGGGGCACTGGTCCAGGGCCTCAAGATTTAACGGGGTCTCGCTTCTAAAAGCTGCAAAATAATAATACAAATTTTCACATGATATAATGTCTAATAAAAACAAAAACCTATTAAAATTGTCGTTCTATGTTATATTAAAAAATTTAAACAATTGTTAAATTTTGTTTCTAATAATAAACTAACGTAAGATAACATTGGTGTTGGCTGATCAATTTTAAAGGAATTAATAAACATCGGTGGCTTTTTTTTTTTCTTTTTTTTTAAATAGAATGGGCTCATTTTGTTGAGTTCTGCACAGCAAGGGGGGGGGGGTATGGAAAGGCCTCGAAATAACACCAGTGCCCCGGGTCTTTAAAAGGCATAATCGGGCCCTGGTAATGAACATTAAAATTAGAAAAAGATTTTTGTGTCGCTGAAAGTTTGCTGTTTTCTTGTGAAGTTGTAGAGCCTGGAAGATTCATCATTACAATATCTCGAAAATTTACAAAAGATTCGTCAACACACTCTCAGAAAAAATGTAGATATGTTGATTAGGTTTTCTTTGCATGAATCTCACAGAAACAGATTCTTTATCATTTATTTCTGTGATTAAGCCAACAAAATGTAAAATAATCTTTTTCGTCAAATTTTTGACGAAAATTTATTTACACATTTTCATTTTATTAGTATTAAAATTAGTATCTTGCTGCGAAATTATATCCTCATCATTGTATTCTGTATCACTATAAACAGACATATCCTCAGAAACACTCAAACTTTCTAATACATATACAGTAACCGCCGCTTATTAAAATCACATTCGTTCTGAGCAAAAGTGATTTTATTAAGCGGCTGATTTTTATATCCGGCGAACGTTCCTACACTAAAGAAAAAGGTATTATTTACCTGAATTTGGAATGAAATTTCAAAAGGTACCAAATAATGGAACTATTAAACAATTGTAATTAATTTTGAACGGATAATTATTTGATTGTTCCGTCAAAATAAGTGAATTAAACACATCCTAAGTTCTGATGCGCTCTTCTTTGAGAAAAATCATCAATACTTTGCAAAAAGTTCACGCTTTTCTTTTAAATTTAAAATCTTTTCGTTTAAGTTTCTTGCTTCTTAGTTATTTCAGAATAAGAACTAAAAATTGTCTTTTAATTGAACATTATAAAATAAAATCACTTGCGAATCAAATCAAATTTGTAACTTATTACCGTGGCTTTGAAGAAAACATTCCTTGAAATTATTATTAAGACAAGTGATGGACGTATTGTAAATGCTGTAAATGTAAAATTTAATATTGTAAATGTAAAATTTTCGACAAAGAGCGATAACGGTGGGATTGCTGTATTTTATTTTCTATTTTATTTCAAAAATAAAAAATCACCGTGTAAATAAAAATTTGTTTAGCGTGCATAAATGGCATTTTTGCTGCTGAAAGAGATTATTTTTGAGTTTATTAACTGGCGATGCTGATTTTATTAAGCGGCGGTTTTAAAATTAGTTTGCATCGATTTGATTCCGGACCTGGCAATTTGATCATATTAAGCGGCTGATTTTATTGACCAGTGATTTTATTAAGCGGCGGTTACTGTGTATATATATATATATATGTGTGTGTGTGTGTGTATTTTTTTTTTTTAAACTGGTGTATCAGTTAAAATTGTTAATGCATCTTTATTTAGTTATCGCCTTGTGTGCAAAAGCTGTCGGCACGCACGCAGTATAAAAGATACTACTTTTAAATGCGGATTTTTCACTTAGTGATTGAGATGTGCTTGTACAAGCATCTATTATATAATTTTCCAGCATTTCTTCTTCGTCTTTCAAAAATATCTGCTTATGTGCATAGTTTGGGCTAAATCTAGTAATTGATTTATTATTGTTTTCCATTTGAGATAATTTATAATTTTTATACTTTTGTACTACATAGCGTGTTAATTTGTTTTTGAAATGCCTACGATGTCTTGGAGACTAAGCAAATAGATTTTTTATCATCCACAAACACAATCCTTTATACAGCCTGCTCCATCGCTGAATATTTCTTTTTTCTTTCTTTTCTTTTTTTCCTTACTTGACATCATTTGTGAAACTGTTCTTATGTGGCAATTGTAAACTTTTCAGAATAAATTTTATCTCAATTTATCAACGATATATATATGCAACATAGGTATATTAGTACTTTTTAATTGCATTATTAAATTCAGTTTTTTATATTTGTATGATATTTGTAAAATTATAATTATTCAAATGTAATTGAATATTTATTCGAAATAAATAGGGAAAAAAAAAAAGCTTAATGTAAAATGCTTGCTTATTTATCCTTGAAGCTATAATAGATCTAATTAAGGTTAACTCTGAAATTTGTAAGTATAATTTATACATAACGCTTCAAGAATGCAGATTTTGTTAATCAGTTTATTAATTCTTAATTCTACATATAATGTTCAACTTAAAAAAGCATATAATGACAGAGAATTGGGGTAAAATGAACCATGGTCCATTTTACTCCAGTTCCTGCTGGTCCATTTTACCCCATATGGAATTCTGACAACAAATGCTTAAAAAATAAAAATAAAATAACAAACTTTTTAAAAAATATTTTAGTTATATTAAATACAATAATAAATGTCTTTATTGTGCTGAATAACCTCTTCCAGATCATAATTATTGAATGATGAAAAGAAAAATTTTTTAACTACAAATATTTACTTTTGGCTATCAGAAACTAATAATCTAGGGAAAAGGGGGGGGGGGGAGGCTAAATTGTCAGTTAGGCATGAAGTTGCTAGATAAGCTTCATCACTTCAGTTCTGTTAACTGTGTGCCAAAATACGAAGCATAGAAATAAATAAATGAAATCAATAATAGGGTTGGTCCATTTTACACCATCCCTAACAGCACATCTTCTCCAAATGACATCCTCAAGATGTCCTATGGATGAAAATACATCCTGGGAACATCTTCAGGATGTATTATGGACAAGTGTGTTGTTAGGGATGGTCCATTGTACCCCGGTCTCCCCTACCAATTTTCGGTCCCACTTCCGATTTTCACCAAAACTTAACAAACTCATCTGTTCACCAGAAGCTAACAATTACACAAGGATATCTATAAGAGAATTAATATGAATAGCTTAGAGAAAATCCGTATAGCGTTTTTTGATGGAATGCACTTGTGAGAGTTAAAGTTGACCTAAAATGATCTACTTATCTTCTGAACTAAGCAACTAATACATTTGAAAAGACATCTCTAAAAGGGCGTTTATGTAGCAACATCGAAGAAAATCTTTAGAGCCGTTTTTGACGTATGGACTTAGGTCTCATTTTCGGTTTTCAATATCTCAAAATCATCATCACTTGAGCTCCAATATTTAATTTAACAATGATTTTTGCTGGTTGCATTGATGATAAACATATTTTTGCACTTTTTTGAAGAAATGAAAATTATAAAAAAAAAAATAATAATAAGATTATGGATGCTGTGTTTGATATTATGTAACATCACACTATTCTATTACGTTATTCTTGGCAATTGCACTTATTTTTTTTTAAAAAAAAAAAAAAAAAAAAAAAAAAGGAAAATTATTCAGATGTACTCGTATCATTCACAAACCACTTGTTATTTCGAAAGACTGAATGCAGTTGTTTTGCGGTATTATAGAGTTCTGAGAACACATTTTATTTAAGTTTATCGAAAATCTTTTGAAAATGCATTATTTTATATTTCGTTGCTTATTATTTCCTGTTATTTGTTGCATCATTTCAGTGGTATTAAATTATACTTTTTGTATTTATTTTCTGATTATATATTTAAAAAAATTGCTTTTTTTTTTTAATGATTTAATAATTGTTAGAAATAACTTACTCTTTTCTCAGTAAAGGAATCGGTTCTTCACATTTTATCTGTATTTTCAATGTTTTTAGAAATAATGTAACATATAGAAATCTGATTCATCATTTATCTTGATTGCTTTTAAAATTCATTTTTTCAGAATGATGCGGAAATGTGTCGTTTTTATTCTGTCGTACTCTTATATTAAATTATAAAAACTAAATTTTTGCTATAATTGCGTTTTCAGGTCCCTGAATTAAAAAATAAGGTTTTTAGAGGTGTTCTGTGAGTCTGCATCTGCCTGTGTGCCTATCTGCGACTCTGTTATGAACAATGACTCGAAAACAAATAACAGCAGGAAGTGAAATTCAGTTTTTTAAATCTTTATTATCTGATATTTTTTATTGGAATCTGGTATCGGTAAAATAGTTCGTATACAAAGACATTCATAATTCAGTTACATTACGTCTGTGGGCAACGTTTTTGTTAGTACATTTTAGTACCTTTAGACTGCACTAGAGGAAATGAACCGGACGTAGTTTTTTTTATAAACACAAAAGTGTGTTTTGCGTAGGATATGATATGAAAAGCATTCACCATTCGTTTACAAGGATACATAGAGTAATTTATTAAGAGCATTCAATACTTAACGTCGTCGACAGCCAAAACTCGTGTTATTCTATGGGGAAATTTGTTTCCACAATTACTTATTGTTTGATCCCGCCCCCTCACGTTCAGAAAATTGAGAACCGTTAAATTAGTACTTTTTATTTATTTTAATTAAAAAAAAATAAAAAAAAAAAAAAAGAGAGAAGAAAAAAATAATAACTTAAATGCATTTTTCGCCTTTTTTTAAAGCTTGAAAATAAAATCAATTTTTGGAAACCGAGTTCTAATTTAACGGTTGTGAATACTGTTAATGTGAAAACGGAAGTAAAACAAAAACGCGTTAGGTAATGGGTAATTGTGGGAAAAAATTTCCCCATAGAATAATATGGTCTTAGGCTGTCGGAGAGGTTAAGAATTGTACGCTCTTAAGGGTTATATCTGGAATTTTCTCAAAATGAATTACAAGCAGTGTTGCCAATTTGTGTGTACTACTTTTATAAAAAAAAAAGTTTAAATATGTTCTAAAGTTGCTGTCAGTTTAACGGAATTGTACATACTAATAATAAAATGAAAAAACGAATTGTTAAAAGCAGAATCTCTCAGTAATAATAAATAAATAAATAAATAAATAAACAAATAAAAAATCTCATGTAAGAAAAAATTGATACTTTTACTTATTTTTATTTATTTATTTAGTACGGTTTTTATAATAAACGCCAGTGATTGTTGTAAACCTCGCCAAAGGGCTAGCAGATATACATGATAATATATAAAAACATGCATTTTAACATGCATATACACACGCGCGTTTTAAAACGAAACACACACACATATTCTCTTAATAAAATGCTAAACCATATAATAATAAAAAGAAGAAAAAGGAACTAAAACCATGAGATTACGCGCATACAGCAATAAAGTAAAATCTTGACGAGATGTCTCAAATTCTGTTAATTAAAGAGTAAACAATCAAAAAATAAAATAAAACGGAACTAGAACCATGAGCAAAATTACACACGTAAAGCAGCAAAATGAAATCTGGACAACATGCTTACTCAAAATATTATCTTATTTCTTTTAAATAATTTTTTCTCATTATTTCAATCCAAAGATAGTGTTTACATTTTCTTTTTCTCGGTATATTGTTGCAAATGTCATGTAATTTTTCTGTATTATCCTTATTATTTTCCATTATTTCATTTCATTTATTCATTTATTTTTAAAAACCATGGATAAAATTTTACTTTCTTAATTTAATAAATTGTTTTAGCTATGACATCACTTTCGAAAAAATGTTCACATAGTTCATTTTGTGTCGCCTGTAGACGAAGCATCCTCTCAAATTTATTGAGAGGACAGATATATTCTCTATAATAAGTTTTTTTTTTTTTTTTTTTTTTTTTGTAATCGTATATTAAGATACTTTTTAGAATTATTCAAAATAGATTCATTTAAGCTTATTTGATGTTTTGATAAATTGAATTTGATTTTTAACCTATCATCAACTTCATCAATTTTAAAATGAAAAGGCGTGATGAGCTATTTTACCACGCTTGTTATTTGTATTTTAAGGACCCCCCCACCCCCACCCCCTTTTTTTTTTGTGGGAAATATATTTCCAACAGCCTTATAAAGAGTTAATTCCCCGCCGATAATGTACCAGTAGCACTTTTTTTTTCTTTCATAAATAAAGACTTTCTTATTTTATCATAGAAATTTTTTTCCAAAACTTTATATAAAAAGAAATATATATATCTGTTAATTACTGCTGAGGTTGCCAAAAATCATAGCAGTTGGCAACTGTGCATATGAAAACGTAAATTTACGTGATCGCACTCTAGCAATAGTTCAGGGGGAAAAAAAAAAGAAAAAAACGTAATTTTACGTAATTCGTAAACAATGAGGTAAAGGGGCACCTCCATTAAGGAATAAATTTCTAAGGCGCGGTGGGAGGACACCTTTAGAGAGGTTTCACTATAATCAGTATGCCCCTCTCTGTTGAGTCTATAAATTTTGAAAGTAGAGTACATACTATTATTGTTACGTTTAAAATAAATGTGATCACAACAATTCTGATTGTGACCTACACCTAATTACGCTCTGTAAAACAGACATGCCAAGTCTCCTGATTTTCCACTCATTTCTCCTGCTTTTCTGATGTAATTTTTATCTATCCCTCTTAGCATAATTTATGCTTAAAATTTGTCGGATTGGGTAAAAAAAAATTGAAAGAATATTGAAATTTATCTTGCCCTGCAATTTATCAAGTTCAGTTTGAATGTGAATTACTATACAATGCTTTGAAACTAATTTTTGCTAAGAATAAATTTTTAACTTTCATTTTTGCATAATAAAAAATGTCTTAATATCAAAAGTTTTTTTTTTTTTTTTTTTTTTTTTTGTTTAGTTTAATACCATAACTATTGAAAACTTAAAGAATTCAAATTTCTTAGAATATAGCTGATATTTTCATTTCTTTATTACCTTTTCTTTTACAAAGATAATTAAGATCCTTATTGTTTTATATTAGGAGCAGAATGATCAAATCTGTCTATTTTGACTTAAATTTTAAACAACTGTATGTCTGAGGGGTTTTTTTTTTATAGTTTGTTTTACTGCAAGAAACATATATTATTCCTTTAATTTTAATACTGATGCTTTGTAAATACCTCCTAAGCTTTACTTAAAATTAAATTTGCATTATTTTACTCTTTTTTTTTTTTACAAACTTTCTTGTTGGAAAAAGTCTCGTGATTTCTGTTAAAAAATCTCCTGCTTTTTTGTCATTAGAAGTTGGCATCTCTGGTAAAACTAAATTTTGCATTATAAAACAGGAAGTAGCGAATAATTAAAACTTAGATGTGATACGGCGTTTAAATGATGCGTTCTAGAAAATTGAAAAACCTGTTTGATAATGGAAATTCTATCATGTCTACTACTCACATCACAATTCTGAATAGATTTTAAATGGAAATGAAACCGTATTCCACTCGGCAATAAAACTATTTTAATTGAAATTTATCACGAGTTTGTCTGCGAACATTTATGTTGTTTGCAGCGATTGTTTAATGTTCTTTTATGTATTATTTATTTTATTGTATTTGTAATTAATATGTATTAAGAATTCAGGGAAGACCTGGAAACTTAATTTGTTTTTTAAAAAAATCCTAGGATGAATTTTTTTTTTTTTTTTTTTGTACCATTATTTCCATACGAATACCTTTTATCATGTTTCTTTTTCCTTTTAATAATTAGATATTAATTATTGTCGGAAAATTCTGGTAGCAAAAAACATCAAATTCTTCCCTCTAAGAAAATCTATTAGAAAACAAGGTAAACTCAGAAATAAAATAAAAAATTATAGAGAATTTAGAAATTTTTAAAAGAATATATATATATACATTTACAAAAACTTTATTTGCAGTTTTTTATTTTAAATTATCTAATTTAATAGTTTGGATTTTTTTTTTTTTTTTTAAAGGATTGACGACTATTAGTCTCAATCTGGGATTTTTGCGGTGTCATTTTTCGATAGTTGCACATTTATCGAAACCATTTTTCGATAGTTAGACATTTATGGAAATCTAAAATATATCGAAAATATAATTGAATAATTTGAAAACAATGTTATAATAATAATAATAATAAAAAAAAAAAACTAATAGTTCTCCGTCCTAAACTAAATTCTGCTTTTGCCAGAATTTCACCAAAATCTTTTTTTTTTTTTTTTTTTTGCAAGAAAAAGAAAAGAAAATGAATAATAATCAGTATCGAAACAAACACTATCGAAAAAGTTTATTATTATTCGCGTGAAAATATATTTTATTATCTGTCGAAAAATAAATTGACTCGTAAATTTTTTTCGCAACAATTATAAATTAAAATAAATAATTTAATAAAAGTTTAGAAGTTAGAATTTCTAATTTTATTTTTTTAGTATACAGGACTATTAGTCTCAATCTATCGATAAAACGTCGTCATTAGTATTTTATGGGGAAAAAAAGTTGGATATCAAATTTCAGTCATTTTAAAAAGTCATTTGTAGAAGTATATAACAAATATTAATCGTGCGTTCGTGTTTTAGATCTGTGTTCATGTAATATGTCAGACAATATACGACAAAGTATTATCTCTCTTTATTTATTTTTACTTTCCGAACACTATAGTGAGGAAAGTATTGTAATCATGTCAAAAATCCGAATTTGAGATTTTGATGTTTCTACACGTTCCGATGTCCCCTGAGTCTGTTTTCACTATTTTTACGATGATGTATGTATGTATGTATCTGTGTGTGTGTCTGTGATTGAACACGCTAGCGTCTAAACGCTTTGTTCGAATAAGCTGAAAGTTGGTACGTATATTGTAAATCACCATAGTACGAACCCTATTGATTTTGGTGAATCTAGCACTTATAGTTTTTTTTTTTTTTTTTACAGGGACACCAGGAAAAATTCTTTATCATTATGACCTATGGGGCCAAATTTAAGTGCGATAGCGTCTAAACGCCTTATTAATCTGAGCAAAAAATTTTTACACATGCTATAGGTCACAGTTGCACCAACTGTATAGAATTTGGAGAATTTATCGCTTACAGTTTTTTTACAGGGACACAAAGAAAAATTCTTTATCATTATGGCCTATGGGACTAAACATTTAAAAGTGCGATAGCATCTAAAACGCCTTATTCAATTGAGCTGAAAACTTATATGAATATTATAAATCACTGTTGCACTAACTATAAGCATTTTGGTGAATCTAGCATTTATAGGTTTTTACAGGGACACAACGAAAAATTCTTTATCATTATGATCTATGGGTTCAAAGTTCAGTAGCGTTGAATAAAACATCGTGTAATATATGGAGAAAAATACTCAAACACTCTGTTATGGTTTTCTCTCTTTTGTTTGTTTAACAAGTCCCCTTTCTTTACTTTATCTACAAAACTGTTAATTATTCAATGCTCGGAAAGTCGAGTGGAGTCACTCCAGATTTTTTTTTCATTTAGTACTTTATAATGAAGGGGGGAAAAGTCAGTTATGATTTCCTCTTTCTATAGAAATTTAGCAAAATTAATATACCCTAGATATGTTAAATTGACTTGTAAACGTGTTTGATTCTAATGCTGCATGATTGCATGTCATCTATTTTATTTTTAAGAGAGATAGTAAAAACTCGGAAATACCAAGATTTTTGCAGCAACTCTGTTATTCCACATTTATTTATCAGAGATATGTCTAAAAATTGTACCAAATAGTTAAATATTTTATTAAAGTTGTAAACATTTTTTTTTTCTATTTTTTTTTTTTTTTTTTTTCTATTTAAATTGAAATATTTTTTTTCTCTAATTTTTTGCTGAAAAGCGAGTGAGATTTCCCTGTAAGAGAATTAGTTTTTACTTTCTTCTATATTCAATAGAAGAAAGTATTGGATTCGTAAAAAATTTTGACCTCGGGTTTTTGATGGATGTACACGTTTTGATAGCTGTAGAACACGATTTGACCATTTTTAGAAAATCTCTCTCTCTTTCTCTCTGTGTGTGCGTGACAAAATTTTGTGGCAACTGTATCTCAGATCTACTGCACAGAATTTCATAGAAATTGGTATGTAGCTACACCTTGACATAAATATCAACTTTTGGTAAACATTTTCTTCCAGGTTGCATTGCCATCCCGCTTTTTCTAAATTTTTTAACATGGTGGTATAGCACAAAATTTTGTATAAATGTGCATAAAGAGAATTATTTTTTAATAATCATTATGAAATTTACAAGAATTATTTATAATAGAAATAGTCAACTGGGAAAAATATTTTGTATATGTAGGAGCATCGCCTTGATGGGTATCTTTCAAAAGAGCTCGCCAATACCTTTAAAATGAATGGTTGAACCATCGATCTGCGATAATTTAAAATAAAGTTATCGATTTTTTTTTTTTTTTTTTTTTTTTTTTCCCATTTTTAACAAATTTTTTTAAATGTAATATCGAAAATAAAATGAATGTTTTTTTTTTTTTTTTTTTGGGGGGGGGGGATATTTAGTGTTATACTACTTCTCTAACATGGAAATCGTACTGCACAATCATGGCAGATAATTTTATTAAATAATGATTTTAATAAATTATTTTTACTGAGTGAATTTGCATAGGAAAATATAGAAGAAAGTCATGTGGTGGCCACAACACTCTAATTGGTGTTTGTGTTTGTATGTCAATTTGTGTATCACGATAACGGTTATAAAAAAACATTCAACTTACTTGATTATTTTGGATACAAATTGAGTGAAATTTGGTACCTACAAACAAATATATTTGAGTTAGGTTGAACTGGAATCAGGTGTATAATAGTTTCAGTTTTTGGTGTATTTAAGGCTGCACATCAGTCTGATTCACTCTTTTCCCTTCCCCGTGTAATCTTATGGTGGTTTTGTTGCTTCGTTTTTTAATAAAATTTCATTCAGAAATGAAGTTTTTTAAAATTTTGTTTATTTATTATTTATTTATTGTTTTTGTTTATCATTGCTTTTGTCCGGTATGGATGTTTACTGTAGTAATTTGGGTACGCGTATATCATCATGGGTATTTGTAGTACGTTTATATCAGTTATACATTCATAATTTTATCAAACAAATTTCTGCTTATTATTACCGAAAATTGTTTTAGAAAATTTTTCTCAAGTCAACCTTGATCGTTAAAAACTAAACCCGGCGTGCAGGGAAAAAATGCAGTAGAACCGCGGTTATTCGAGCCCTGATTTACCGAGGTAATCCCGAAAAGGCCAAGCTCCAGAGGAGGCGTGGCTTTTGACAAATGGCGTAGATAACTTTGACAAATTTTACTAGAAATCACTGTATTTTATAATATATATATGTATATATTGTACTGCATTTTTAACTGTGTGGACTGTATTTAAATATGTAATGTATGCATTTTTTTACTTCATTGACTACGTTTTCATCTATTTTAAACTTTGTCGTATGTTTCCCTTCGATTTACGGCAGAGTTCATGTTATCCGAGTTTTCGATTATCCGAGGTACTCTTGGCCCACGTTACCTCGGATAAGCGAGGCTCTACTGTAAATAAATCTACCCGAAAAAATTTGACCCACAGGAGAAAAAAATTTAGGTGACCCGATCCGATGCAGAACTTTAACTTGAAGTGAATAAACTGCTTCTTTATTTCCGATTTGACTGTAAATCTACTTTCACTGCAACAGCCCAGTTGAGACAGAAAAGAGATTTAATCCGTTGCAGCAATCTATATAAATAAAGAGAAGTGTCTGTGTGTCTGCCTGCGCTCTGGTGCTCACACTACGGATCGCAGACCTTCCAAATTTGGCATAAAGGTACCTGGGTCCCTGCAGGTGTGCACCTGATCAAGATTATTTCGAATTTGAATTTTTTAAATTAATGTTTTTTCGATTTTAAATATTGGCTTTAATGTTTCATTTTTCATGAATTTATTCTTCGATTGTGATCGTCTGCGTATCTTAGCAACGGCTATTATGCAATTCATTTTTTATATAATACATTCATTTGAAGGCGATTTTCTTTTATTATTATTATTATTATTATTATATTTATTGAAAATCAAATGGTAATGCAATAGAAATAAATTGTTACGTTTATGTATAAATTTTATACTATAGCAACTTTTTATTTTTCATTTCTTTAATTAATTCCTTTAAAAGAAAAATCTTTTTTTTTTTTTATTATTATTATTATTATTATTATTATTATTATTATTTATAATATTTATTGGGGGGAAAAAATGGTAGTTTATAGAAGAAAGGATAAACTGATTAAAATTCGTTTTTCATGTATTTAATTCCTTTTAAAAGAAAATCTACTTTTTTATTTTATTTTATTGCACTGGTCGGAATCAAATCGTAATATAGTGTAAATAAAGGGGGCTATATAAAACTCATGGCTCAAAAACCAAAATATGTAATAGATGCTGAGATACAGTCATCTTTAAAATCGTAGTTCTTAAATAACAGAAAATCCACAAGTTGTCGATAAATACCCAGATTGAAGTGCCCGGGAAAGACCTTTCTGTAGACAGTGGGAAACTGGACCCGATGCAGTACGGGTAAAAAAAAGAGCTGCCTTAGGTAACGGGTACCCGAAGAAGCGAGATCTAAAGCAATTTCAGTGTTTTTTTTTTTTTTTTTTTTTTTTTGTAATGTGATGTAAAAATTAATACTGATCCAATTCTTTTGAAAATTCATTTAAATATAGTGACCAGCGAAGCGGGTGTAGCCGGCTAGTATAAAAATATTTTGCACTGAAAAGTATTGAAATGAATATGCTTAATAATTAAGCATGTGAACTTTGCAAGTATAAGCTATAAAGTTCAAAAACGAGCAAGAGTTGTTTCTAATCAAATTATTTAAATGTTATGATTTGACTATAGTGAGTATAAAAGAATAATTAAACATTAAAAGAATACTATAGTTTTTCTTTTTAAACCGTTTTTATTATTTGTGGATTAAGAGTTTCAAAAGTCATTGTATACAAACAGAGACTTTGAAAATCATCCATATCGTAGAATGAAATGTAACTTTAATGTGCTATTTGGTATACCTTGTAATATATATATATATATATATATATATATATATATATGGGCATGGGTTATTTTGTTATATATATAACAAAAAGAAGTATAATGCAAAATAAACAATTGATTAAATTGTCATAACAACCCATAAGAGTGTGTGTGTGTATACATACATAGAGTTAGCGCTCTTTAAAGAAAGTAAAAAAAAAAAAAAAAAAGTGTATAAATGCACTTATTTGCTCGTCGTCGTTGTTAATTTCGTCGAAAACTTATTTGAAGAGCAGTTACGCACGACCGAATTATAGTCACAATTCTTTTTTCGTCAAACACAGTAAATAAATGAATGGGTTCATCACTGAAACGATTTCAAATTACACCTACACACACACACACACACACACACACACACACACACACACACACACACAAATAAATAAATATATATATATATATATATAGATAGATATATATAAAGTTATACCAGTTTTTATTCGTTTCTCTCTGGAGAATTCATGGGGAAAAAAAGTATTGTTGAATAATATTTTTTAAATTGGAAGCATTGTTTTCCGTTAAACATTACCTTTTTTATATGACAATGCTATTACTTCAACTGTTACATCGAATTACGTCTTATTTATTCTTTTTATTTGAAGTGACCTCCGCTTTTATTTTTCGATTCAAAAAATTCATCTGGCAGTCCTTCCCTTGATCGACTTACCTTTTTACCTTTTTCAGTATTATCGTAAATTTGCTCCATGCCCATGAACCTGTGCAGATTTCCGAACATTTTATTCTCCTCCCCTCTAATTTTTTTCTTCTTCTTTTTTAAATAGAGAGGTTGGGGGGGGGGGGGGTACATTTTTCCAGGCTAGTTAGTGTAAAAAAAAAAAAAAAAAAAATGCTTAACAATGCCACTGATCTCTACGGTTTTTACTTTCTCTTATCCATATATATGATAAAGTATTGTTTCAGGGTCGAATTTTCGAAATCGAGTTTTTGTTTTATTTACACGTTTTGAGGTCCCCTAAATCCAAGAATCATGTGACAAAACTCGGTATTCTACGTCTGTATCATATGGAGATGCTACACTCAACCTTTCGTTGAGATCAAGCAAATGTTTCGTGTACAGGGACATCCAAGAGAATTCAAATGAGCGAAATTTCTGACAAATACAGTGTAACATCTATAGGTTGCCCAAACAAAATTAAATGAACATATTTTTTTATGCGCATAAAAGCATGTTTTGTGTAGATTGTGGTATGGAAACCATTCATCATTCATTTACAGGGATATCCAAAATATTTGGATGTATTGGATTTATAATTCGAAATTGCTGGAGGTGTATTTAATTTTGTGTTATGTGGTTTATCATATAAGACTGATAAAGACTACCCAAAATTAAGCTAATCGTTCTTTTCTATTGAATGTAATTGATGGATGTGCATTGTTACATTTTACTACGTTGACGAACATTTCTCAGGGAGGAAAATTCATCTTTCATGCTCACACTGTAAACAAAATATTTTTTGAAGTTCGATTTCCAAGTCTGGTTTTTTGTATAATATCATATTTTGAGGTTCCCTGAATACGAAAGTCAAATTTTTATCAATTATGTATATCAGTTATTAACATTACTTGAAAAACAAATAACTGCAGAAAATTCAAATTTGTATTTTGAAACTGGTATGTGTTTGCCACTTGTTCGGAAAGTTTAAAGACAAATTAATACTCGTAACAGCCTTGAATTCTATTTTATTTATTTATTTATTTATTTATTTATTTTTAAAGAAATGTAGGCACTATAATTAAACGGGATGTTCAGGAAAGGGGTCCGTCCTTACTCAACACAGAATTATATGCCAAATAAAACTGCTCCTAAACCTATTCTAGATTATTTTAAAAGTACATTGAACTTTATTGCTTTACCTTATTGATTTTGAGTCTTAATGTGCAATCTGTCATTATAGTATTGAAATGCAGGGTAAGATAAAGTCGTGTGAGTAACACACCAGAGTATTTATTATGTTGTAAGGACAAAATGTTTTTAATCTAGTCGTTAAAACAGAGGCTTCGAATCATGTGTCGAAGTCTAACTGAAGTTCAGTCTTGTAATGGTTCAAAATTTATTTTAACCCTTTAACTTTCATTGGTTTCGCACTAAAAACCAAATATCTAACATAATATATAAAATATATATATGCAATTTTCTTTCAAATATTTTATAATTTTAAGCTTTTTTTTGTTGTTCTTTGTTAGATAGTAGCACTACTCCGAAATTTAACAAATCGCACCTTAGAAAAAAAAGTATTAGCTCAGCTCAAAAATGCAGTATTTGAGGAAAATCAATTTAAAGATAACGATAAGGCATTGACTGACATAAAACTAACACAACTGCCTCTCAGGTGCATAATTTTCTAGATTGAGATGCAGGACTGCTGGATTTTAACTAGGCCAAAAAAAAAAAAAAAAAAAAAAAAAAAAATCGGCCGCCATTTTTTTTTGTTGTTTGTTTGTTTAAGCCGCTTAAAAAAGACCGGCTAAAATTAAAAAGGCCGGCTTTTATTAATTTTTTTCTTCATTTCATTTTTCAATGTTGCAATTTGTTCAATACTATTTAAATTATTAATAAATAATTCTTATTCAATAACTGTGACATAGGAAATAAAAAGTACCAATCATTTGGCTTAGTTTTTAAATAACAATACACTTTAACAATTTTTCTGCTTATTAAACACATAATAATTAGGTAATAAATTTAATTTTTTTTATTTCTTAGCTTTTGCAAAACTTTTTTTTTTTTCCCTAGAAATTATTCGATAACTCTTTTAGAGAGCTTCCTTGACTTTGTTTTTTACAGATTTAAATATCTTCCAAACTGAAAAGAAATAGCACTTTTCATCTTCATGTCCAACTTCCTTACTTTTTAAGGAAGATGATTATTACAACTAAGGAAGTATTTAATTTTTTCTCAAATTAAATACTTGAAAAAGACCTTAAATGTAGAAGTACTTGTTTCGTTTTAGTTTCTGGATTCTATCGATTGACTACAATTGGATCCTAAGCCTGGGAGGATAATATACTTTCCCGATGTGAGGGGAGTCTTTCTGAGGGAACCTAGACCATATTTACATGAATTTTAAAGAAACCAAAGAAAACTCCAAATAGCTAGGCTAACGAGCACTACCTAGGTTCGAACCTGGCACCACCCATCTACTAGCATAGGGAGCAGAATCTCTCAGTTACTAGTGGTGCGAAAAAGAAAAACTTATAAAAGTGGAAACTATGCAAATTAACAATTTTTGTCTTCCATCACATGACTTTTTTCTATATTTTCCTATGCAAATTCACACAGTAAAAATAATTTATTAAAATCATTATTTAATAAAATTATCTTCCATGATAATGCAGTACGATTTCCATATTAGAGGAGTAGTATAATACTAAATATAAAAAAAAAGTTCATTTTATTCTCGATATTACATTAATTAATATATATATATTTGGTTAAAAATGAAAAAAAAAATCGATAACTTTATTTTAAATTATCGCAGATCGATGGTTCAACCATTCATTTTAAAGGTATTGGCGAGCTCTTTTTAAAGATACCCATCATGAAAATTTATTCCCCTCGAGGAGGGGCTTCCCTCCAAGGAGGGGGGGGAGGCGATGCTCCTACATATACAAAAAAATTTTCCCAGTGTACTATCTCTATTATAAATAATTCTTGTAAATTTCATAATGATTATTAAAAAATAATTCTCTTTATGCACATTTATACAAAATTTTGTCCTGTACTACCATGTTAAAAATTTAGAAAAAACGGGATGGCAACGCAACCTGTGAGACAACTTTTACCAAAATTTCATAGGCACTAATTTATGTCAAGGTGTAACTTCATACCAATTTGTGTGAAATTCTGTGCAGTAGTTCCTGAGATACAGTTGCCACAAAATTTTGTCTCACACACGCAGACAGACATACATTTTCTAAAAATGGTCAAATCGTGTTCTTCAGCTCTTAAAACGTGTAAATCCAACAAAAACCCGAGGTCGAAAATTTTTACGAATCCAATACTTTCTTCTATTGAATATGGAAGAAAGTAAAAATAACTGTTTATGTCCATAGTGTAAGATATATGCTAGGAACAATTATTCAAATGATAACGAGAAATTCTCTTTTTTTTTTTTATACATACAATATAAGATATTTTTATCACATTCTTTACTTATTAGTTGCTATAATAGCAAGAATTTAAATATCATTTTTAATTTTATATGTGAGAAAAATTCTTTTCAAAATGAAATGAGTAACATAAATTAATATATGTGTGTTAAATGCATGAGATATATAAGTTAAAAAAAAAAAAAAAAAAAAAAAAAGGCCAATAATTGAAAAAGGCCGGCTTTTTTGCAGCCCTGTTGAGATGTGATGCTTGCACAGTTTTCATGACATAAACTCAAAGTTGCCAGTGTTACTTTTCTTACCCGGATACGAAATGGTATTTCAGAGAAATTCATAGACAGAAGTCAATTTCTTAGTAGCTGAATGTAGAGGTCTGTACGGGGCCTGATTCGGACAACTTCAATTTGCTCTCGAGTTGGGCTGGGTCAGGCCTGTATGAAATGTCGGCTGAGATTTTTTTCTACTTTCCTCGTTAATTAACGGAAAGGAAAAGTGATAAAATATTTCTTCAGTCATTTATTTTACATAATTTTATACGCTAGTATGACACATAAAATTTTATTTTGTTAAAAAATGTTTATAACTTCAACTTAATTGTCTGCCAGTCTGTCTGTTCGCGATCTGATTTTCCACAAATATTTTTAGCATGCCCTGAAATTTATGTATTTTATTTAAAGTAATATTAGATGGTTTCCTATTTAGTATGCATGTCATTTCTAGTTTGCACACATATGCAACGAAAGAGATTAGATACGTTACTGTCTATGAGGCATGTGTCCTATGGTTTATAATCTAAGTGGTATGAAGGATATAAAATTCCTTCCGCTTTAACTTTTCCTCTACTTTCCAGTGCACTGGATGAAATTAACATCATTTTTAGGATGTGCAAAAGCATCTTTTCTGTTTAAAATGGTTAGAATTAGCATTAAAGTTTTGTTTACCGGATCACATGAAAGGATTCAGATACATTATGGTATATAAGTGGAAATAGTTGAAAGTGTATTTTTAGTAGTATTAATCATTTTTAATATCTTTCTATATTGCTTGAGGAATGCTAATATTTTCGATTTTACTATCTGTCTGTCTTTGTGCCTTCTGTACATCTGTATGATGAATTTCTGTTTATATATAGTAATAGTCTTACAAAAGATCAATAGTTTTGTTAAAGAACTTTCTATTGCTTGGTTATATAAAACTTCTACAAAACACATACTAAAAACCTTTTTCATAGAAAAGCATACTTTTCTTCTTTTTTTTTTTTTTTTTTTTTTTTTCCTTATCGGGTCGGATCGAATCTGATTTTATAGTTTTTTGTCCTGGTCGGGCCGTACACTGGTAAAATATAAATGGACTGGGCCAAGCCCAGGACGAATTTTTAGATTTACGGGCTTCAAAATTCCGGCCCGTGTATACCTCTGCTGGGAGTGCACCTTGCTACTTCGATGATTCACTTGTGAATAGTTTTCTTCATCCTATGAAGGGCCGTGCTACTACTTTGACTCAAAATAACTTTTCCGAGTTTTTGTAGTCTATAGGGTTTACCTACAAAATTATTTACAGTTAGTCAAATATTGTGGCAAAACAGAGTTTCAAAAAATTTTTTGGAAAAAAAAATGCTGTTTAATTTTCACAAAGTTTTTTTTCTATATCATACCAGACCATTATATCAAATTAAAAATAATAATAATAATAATAATAATAATAATAACTTAAAATAATTATAAAATTGTGCACTTCTTGTGTTCAATGCAATTATTTTCCATTATTTCATTTCATTTATTTTTAAAAACCATGGATAAAATTTTACTTTCTTAATTTAATAAATTGTTTTAGCTATGGCATCACTTTCGAAAAAATGTTCACATAGTTCATTTTGTCTCGCCTGTAGACGAAGCATCCTCTCAAATTTATTAAGAGGACAGATATATTCTCTATAATAAATTGTTTTTTTTTTTTTTTTTTTTTTTTTTTTGTAATCGTATATTATTTTTTTGTATTATAATCGTATTTTGTACGTATAATCGTATAGTATTTTTTTGAATCGTTAGAATTATTCAAAATAGATTCATATAAGCTTATTTGATATTTTGATAAATTGAATTTGATTTTTAACCTTTTACAGGCCAATGTTCCCAATTGGGAACATCAAATTAAAACTTATTTAAATAATTAAATTGCACTAATATTGACTTGAAAAAATTAGCGGACATACTTAAAAGATGACTTGTTTTTTTTAAAACAGAAGCAACATTCCTATCATTAGTTGGTAACTGTACAAAAAATCCCCAAAATGATCATTTTCATATTTCTTTCCACAGAGTACAAATAAAGAAAATGCATAAAAATTTGAAAGTATCCGATGACTCTGAATATCAGTTGGTTTATTTTAAACAGCTCTTATTATCAAAAAGGACATCAAACTTGATAATATTAACCAGATTATATTAATAATCTATAATATTAATCTTAATAATTTAAGAATATTAATAATTATTATTAATGGCAGTTAATATTTATGTATGTATTTTTTTCCATTTAAATGATTAACATCCCTTAACTAAAGTATTATAAAGTAAAATATGCAAATAACTAATGAAAAATATACCTGGATCTAAATTCGGCCTGTAAAAGGTTAACCTATCATCAACTTCATCAATTTTAAAATGAAAAGGCGTGGTGAGCTATTTTACCACGCTTGTTATTTGTATTTTAAGGATTATTATTATTATTTTTTTTTTTTTGTGGGAAATATACTTCCAACAGCCTTATAAAGAGTTAATTCCCCGCCGATAATGTACCAGTAGCACTTTTTTTTTTTCTTATCGGGTCGGATCGAATCTGATTTTATAGTTTTTTGTCCTGGTCGGGCCGTTCACTGGTAAAATATAAATGGACTGGGCCAAGCCCAGGACGAATTTTTAGATTTACGGGCTTCAAAATTCCGGCCCGTGTATACCTCTGCTGGGAGTGCACCTTGCTACTTCGATGATTCACTTGTGAATAGTTTTCTTCATCCTATGAAGGGCCGTGCTACTACTTTGACTCAAAATAACTTTTCCGAGTTTTTGTAGTCTATAGGGTTTACCTACAAAATTATTTACAGTTAGTCAAAAAAGTATTGTGGCAAAACAGAGTTTCAAAAAATTTTTTGGAAAAAAAAAATGCTGTTTAATTTTCACAAAGTTTTTTTTCTATATCATACCAGACCATTATATCAAATTAAAAAAAAAAAAATAATAATAATAATAATAACTTAAAATAATTATAAAATTGTGCACTTCTTGTGTTCAATGCAAAAGTAGTACTCAAAAAAGTATTGGGGCATTGCAAATAAGTGCAATAAATAGCGAATTCTGTCCGTGTAACTGAATAAAAAGATTTGTAACCTCGTCTGAAGTTTGATGTGTAAGTTGAAATTTGTTCTTTAAGATAAACATTGCTAAAATGGGTCGAAAAATTTCTGAAATATCTGTCGATATTATAAAACTTATAATTTATCATTCGAATCTTAGAAAAACTGAGAGGAAAATAGCTGAAATATTAAATATAAGTAAATCTGCAGTTCATAATATTATTTCTAAATATAAGACAACAAATTCAATAGAAAATAAACTACGTACAGGACGTCCAAGGCACTTCACTGAGCGTGAGGAACGTTGGATCGTCAGGAATATTATTTGCAATCCTAAATCCAGCGCAGTAAAATTGTCTTTGGAAGCATGTCAGAGATTTAAGAAGTCTTGTAATCAAGAAACACTTCGAAACATTGTAAGAAAATATAATTTTTATGGGCTAGGAAAAAACCATTCATTAGCGAAGCAAATCTAAAAGCTCGACTTCAATTTGTAAAAACTTATATTAAAAAGCCACCTGAATTTTGGAAGTCTGTGATAGGAGCATTTGTAGATGAGAGCAAGTTCAATATTTTTGGGAATGATGGAAAGCAAAGAGTATTGCGGAAACCTAATGATAAACTTAACAAGAAGAATCTTGCTCCTTCCATGAAATACGGGGAAGAAGTCAGATGGTCTGGGGCTGTATGAGTGTTGCCGATGTTGGGAATCTTCATTTGATGGATGGCATAATGGACAAATATGTGTATTTAAATATTCTAAAACAAAAATTGAAGCAAAGTGCTTAAAAAATGAGCATATTATCAACTTTCAAACTTTATCAAGATAATGACCCAAAGCATAATGCACATATTTGCAAAACTGTGGGCTTTAAGTGCCCATAGGCTATCAAACCACCTTCACAGAGGCCAGGGCCAAACCTTATTGAGCACATTTAGTAATATTTGAAAAATAAAATTCGTAATTTTAATATTTCTAACAAAAATGACCTCAAAGAAAAAAATCATATCAGAATGGGAGAAAATAGATGTACATTTCTGTGAAAATCTCGTTACATCCATGTCTAACAGATTAAATGAATTCATAAAGCATAAAGTAGGCCCAACACTTTATTAAAGAATATGTAAAAAGGTTTTATAAAAAGTTCTGTTTGCGTGCCCCAATACTTTTTTGATTCCTACTTTTCGTTAGTATACCAGTGGTGTAAAATCGTATAATTACTTAACAAAGCTTTAAGTTAATTTTAGGTTTTTTTAAATTTTATATAGTCATTAGATATGATAAGCGATATAAATATTTTGTTAAAATTAAACAGCTTATTTTTCTTTCAAAAATTGTTTGAAAGTTGTTTTGCGCCAACACTTTTTTGAGCAACTGTATTTATTAAATTAATTATTATTTGGATTTAATCACGTTAGCATATATAGATGTTTCAAACTAAAAAATTTTCGAAAATTTAAAATGCTAATTTTTTCTTTTTGCATATTTATGATTGGCTATGTGTCTAATAGCCATTTTTTAAAATTAATTTAGCAATTTTCAATAGAAAATATATGTAGTGAACGTTAAATGGTTAAGCTGGAATTCTTGGCTGAAAATATTTTGGAAAAGAATTAGTTATTTCATGTACAGCTATCAATTTTATTTTAATGGAACTATGATAATTTGATTTTGGAATAACTCATGTATCGATAATTTTAGTTTTTCTTTACTTGCAAGAAGTATCTTATTGAAATCGCTTTTAATTTTTTTTTTTTTTTTTTTTTTTTTTGGGGGGGGGGGGGGGGGGTTAAATTAGATTCTTGGAATATTTTTCATTAATATTCTACCGAAGTTTTAATATATAGCTATATTTTAATAAAAGCTGTTACAGTATTGTACCAGTGTATTGTAAAAGCACATCTTAGTAGGAATTCACTTATCTCGGTGCAGCAATAATCATACATTTGTCGTTCCCTGAGCGCGTCTGCCAGTTGATTTGATAGATAACCGGCGCTCGAGGTAGCACCGTCAGTGAAATTTTACTGTATGTTTTGCATGATTCATTTGTGTATATATTTTTTCTTAGGTTGTCTTACCCAATTTCTCTCCGCACAACACCAACCAATTTCTGATAAAACCTTCGCTCCATCTGACTCATTGAGTTCTGTATTGTGTATTTTGTGCTGTATTGTCGAATCCCACAAACCGAAACTGGGCGATTGTGTGTTGTCTTATTTCTTTTAATTCTGATACCTTTTTGTTTGTTTGTCGGCAGGACATAGAAAGAACAGTTTCCTGTCTCATTTCCTTCCTTCCTTCCTGTCGCATGTCGACTATTGTTTTGACGATTTGGATGATGTCGGCGATTGAAGACTGATAGACGAATTTGTTTCGGTCTTATTGTTCCAACATTGTACGTCACCTCCTTCTCTTCAGAATATAGCAGAAAAAGTGGCTGACTATCTCTCTACTTATTTGTTTAAAGTAACCTAGCGACACAGTTTTGCCAATTGACACTTTGTTGTCAAATGGTGAATATAGTTTTGCAATCAACTGTCTGTCAGAAAACGTTTTATTCGTAAAATCTTTTTTATGTTAAAAAATAGGAATTTTAGCTACGGAAAGAGAATACTGTAAACATTCGTATGCTGATGAAATTGCAAATTAGATCACCCCATTCTTTTCTTCAGTTTTTAGAAGTAGCATTTATTATTTTTAATTTTGTGTGTGATTCTACTTCCAGGTATTGATCCAGGTTTAACTTTTATGAACGATTTTTCTAAAAATTTAACCGTTTTCTAAAAATAAAATACTTTCTTTTTTTCTTTTTAGCACGACAGGACTATTTCTTTCAGACAACGATTTTGCGTTGTCACCATTCCACTTTGATTTTGCCAAGATGCCTTCCAACATTCAGTTTTAACATTTAATTTCTTAAACTATCTTAAAATATTTGGTCAAATATGTAAAATCTTTTACATTTTCCAAAACCTACTGGTAAGCTGGAGATTCTTCCTTGCTTGCATGCAGAAACCAATTTCTGATCTTGGTATCCGATACTATCAAGATTTCTGAAATTGGATAGTTTCTGAATATTTATTGGCAATATTTTCTGAATATACTATATTGATGATAGTTTATGGATATTGTTGGAGACATTTTCTGAAGATATATTGATAATGGCTTTTGAACATTTGTTGGCTATATATCTTCTGAATATATATTGAAAAGGGCTTCTGAATATTGTTGGCGATATGTTTTGAATATATATCGATGTTAAACTGTGTGTTGGTGGTGATATCTTTCTGATTATCTATCGATTATGGCTTCTGAATATTGGTTCGCTATAACTTCAAAATATGTGTAGAAAATGGTTCCTGAATATTTGTTGACAAGATCTTTAGGACATATATGGTGTATGGCTTCTAAATATTTGTTGGCTATTTTTTCTAGATATGTATTGATAATGATTTCTGAATAGATGGCTATATCTTCTTAAGTGATATCTTCCGAATAATTGGTGAAACTTTCTAAATTCTATTTATTTATTTTTGAGATTTTAATATATAAATTAGTCCTGTCGTACTAAATTAAATTCTGTCAAGAATTTTTTTTTTTTTTTTTTTTGAGAAAAATTATGCTAAACCACCAATTTTCAGCAGTCACTATATTTCCTGCTTGATTTGAGCGTAATGTTTCAATGAATCAGGTGTATGCAGAAATTTGATGCATTACTGAAAACAGCGTTCGGAAATGGAAAATTTTATTAAGGCACCAGTTTATACAAGGACCATTTTTATTAATCTGAATTTTATGAAGGGGTCTTTCGTGACGTACAAAAATTGTGAAGGAGCAGCTGAACGGCTACTCCACTTCTCCTGCTGCTTCAATTCTTGCCGTCTTGACAGTTGATTTCGTTTAAACATTCTATTGTAATGCAGCAGTAGTGGTGATTCTAGGGTAATTTGTCAGGATGCAGCATATTTTAGCGCCTGACGACCTTAAATAATAATAATAATAATAATAATAATACAGGGTGGCTACCAACCTGAAAATCAAGGGAAAAGTCTTGAGACTTTTGGAACACAGGAAAAGGTCAAAGAAATGTCCGGGAATTTGATTGAAATCTGTAAAAGGAAGGGAATTTTCATTCGGTATTGTAGGGGGACGAAACACCAGAAAATACCAGAGAAAAAAAAAAAAAAAATCTGTTTATAAATTGTCTCGCCAAGGAAAGTGACCTGGAAAAGACAGAAAAAATTCAAAAGGTCAAATGTTGGCCACCCTGTTTCAGAACTAGTGGCCTTTTCTAATAGGGCAGTTGCAAACAGCTGATAACAGCATGGCAACGTGGACAGCTTGTCCTCCGGCATTGGTTGCCGTGGTGCTATGAGCTGTTTTCAACTGCCATTCGCTTACTGTGCTAAAAATGGCTTCTATTTATTTTCGCATGGAATTGATTGTCCTCCATCTACGTCACTCTGGCGCAGTGGCGGCTCGTGCACCAAAAATTGGTGAAGAGGTACACTGTATTTTACGCTGTATTCATTTATAGAATATAAATTTATATTAAAATAAGTATTTTTAGTTAATTTTAATTGAGACCATGCTTAATAAAAATTATGATTAAAAATACTTAAATATTATTTTTGAGCTCTTCACCTATTTTCGGTTCACGAGCCGCCACTGCTCTGGCGTCATATGAAACTTCCCTATATTTTAAGTGTCTGGAATTCCATGGTCTTGGGATATTGACATGCAGCTTTCTGAAGATGGTTTCACAACATTCTCGCAACAACAAGTACATATAACAAACATATATACACAAATAAAAATAGTTTATTTTTGCCATGTATAAAAACTCGACGGGGTATTTCTTTAGAAGGTTTAAAACTCTCTCTTTGATTATGATTAAAATAATAATAATAATTTGAAGTTCGTTGTAATTTATGTTTAAATCTGTCGTGTTGTCTGAAAAAGCGGATGTATTATCTTTTTTTGCGTGTGGGTTACTTCTTCCTTCCTGTAGAAAAACGTTTGGTGGATATGATATGGGGAATAATATTCAGTTTGTAAAAGCTGTTAATCATTGAAATTTATTGTTTGTGCCTGCACATGTATCGAATCTTTGTGGAGAAAAGATTAAAAGCGAAAAAAAATCGCAGTTATGATATTTTTCTTCAGTGTTGTTGAAACGAAAATAAGTCGCTGTTTATCCTTTAATCTCTGTGTATATTTGCTGTCTTCCGCGACTGTCGTACGTATATGTATATTAAACGGCAAGTCAAAGGAAGGAGATAACAGGGCGAAATCTTCCAGGGGTAATTTTGGGCTCCAGTAGTCGAGAACGGGGGACCAGTGAAAAGGCAGTTGGACAGAAAATTTTCTCTGTGTTTTTCGAAGTCGCTGAACCTTGCGCCCTTCAATCAGCCTCGCCACGATTTTCAAGATGAGAGGCGATTTGAGTTGGTCGCCCTCTGCCTCGTGCAAGAGAGAATCAACTGCCGTGTCGGACAGATTTGTGCGGCAGCAATGTTCCGCGCGTAAAAGGTTTTTGACATTGAAGATCGCGAGCTGTGGGAGGGGAGTGAAAATGATGTTACAGTCGTTCTGTTATTTAATTTCAATGGTCGTCGACTTTCCGGAAATTCATGAGGTCCCAGTAGTCAATGCCAAAATTTATGCTAATGATGATTTTTTTTTTTTTTTCTCCTCAATATTCTCTACTTATGTAAATTCCTTGGATATTTACGTAATGCTTGCAAAATATGTTGTATTGATACTGATGAGGAAACTCGGACGGGTTTCGAAACGTCTAAATTTTAATTGTTTTTAAAATGCATATTAACTGAAATTTTGTCTCGTAAATAAAGAAGTTTTTGATTTTATTAAATAGTTTTATCCTGCGATGATTATTAAAGGAGATACATGAGTATAAAAACCACGTTTCAAACCTCGAAAAAAAGTTCCCCACCTTCCTTTCTATCTCGAAATGCGTCAGCATTTTGAAAAATAACGAAACACGTGTTCAATGGGGACCTCTTTTGTTGAAAAATTTTTGACTCTAGGGGTCTAGGGGGAGCCGCAAAGAAGAGCAATTTTAAAGTTTCGAATAGGAAGATATGTCTTGTGATACATCCCTGGAAACATCTCTTTGAAACAATGAATTTGAAATAAATAGTTTTGTCCAGCGGCGATTATTAAAGGAGATAAATGAGTTTTTCGAGTTTTGAAATGTGGATTTTATTCTCATGTGTCTTCTTTAATAATCATCGCAGGACAAAACTATTTATATCAAATTCATTGTCTTGAAGAGACGTTTCCAAGAATGTATCTCAAGACATATCTTCCCATTTGAAACTTTAAAGTTGTCCTCCCTAAAATAAGGGCCCACGTCTGGGCCTAAAAGTTTTACCTCCTCAAATTCATTGAACACGTGTCTCACCATTTTCCAAATTCCGACGCATTTCCGAGATAGGATGGGAGGAGGGGGGGGGGGGCGTTTGGCGGACC
Organism: Salticus scenicus; assembly: GCA_963930645.1. NCBI lineage: Eukaryota > Metazoa > Arthropoda > Arachnida > Araneae > Salticidae > Salticus > Salticus scenicus. The sequence goes on from OZ005649.1 coordinate 183,638,223, forward strand.
CTGTATAATTTAGAACTTGGGTGACTATTCTATTTAAAAAGAAAGAGAGAGAGAGAGAGAGAGATCGCATTACACTATAAACACCTGTAAATCTTATTTCGATTTATGGTAGGCATTATTATTATTGTTGTTTTTTAAATGCTTTTTTTATTGCTTTCAAACAGAGATGAGTTGTTTTAAAAAATTTTTATCTTTTATTTTTCGTTTTGAAAAATACATTCTTTTTAAATTCTTCCCAGAAACTTTCAGATAAAAATTATGTCTATCTTTTCATTCTCTAAATTTTTTTCTATCCTACACAGCTTTCGTTTTAGTTTGTAATTTGAACCTTAGCAAACTGCTGTCGTTAAGATAACTTGCTCGCGTAAGGATTGCGTAAAAATTGTTTTTTTGTGAAATATTCTTTCAATGTTTTCTCGTAATTTTTTTTATAAGCATGATTTATCTTTTCTTAATCATTCCTTTTAAAGAAGAAGTGGAGGGTTATCTTTGCTTTTCTGACGTACAAATTACGTACCTAACAGTTTTTCCGATTTTGTCGATTTCGACATGTGTTTATTAGAAACTTAAGTTTCTGTATAATTCTTCTGATACATAAATATTTTTCAAAAGATCATTCACTGATAGTAGCTGCTATTTTTGTGAATGTGCTTCATATTTATACCCGCAATTTGAAACAAGAAATTTTATCATTCTAGTTTAATTTATATTGTCCATTTTTGTCAATTTATTTATCATATATTTTTCTTGTTATTTAATCAAGCTTTGGGTTCATATATATATATATATAAAATGAATGGAATTTTTGTTTGTAGACATATTAGACGGTTAAGGAATACGGTACATTTGCACATGGATTAAAAGAGAAAAAAAAAAAAGTTTGTACAGAATTAATCATTTATTCAAAAACATAATAAATAAATAAATACCCCCCCCCCCCCCAAAAAAAAAAAAAAAAAAAAAAAAAAACAGAACAAGTCTGTAGGCAATGCTTATAATGTAAAAGATTCAAATTCTGTTAATGTATCCATGAAATTCGTTAATGATTCAGGGTGTTCTCGTTTTCCCCCTCCTTTTATTAAATCTTTTAAGAGCATGCATTACCTAACCTCGCTTACAGCCAAAACTCATGTTATTCTATGGGGACATTTATTTCCACAGTTGCTGATTGTTTACTTTTTACTTTTTTAAAGATTTTTTATTCCGTTTTTACATTCAGAAATATTACAACCGTTAATTCAGTACTCTTTCTTTCTTTTTCTTTTCCTTTTTTAAAAAAGAAATATTTTAATGTTTTATTTTTAAGTTTAAAAAGCGAAAAATTAACTAAGTGCATTTTTTACATTTTTAAGGTAGAAAAAATAAATATGAAAACACATACTTGCCTATTCTCCCTTATTTCAAGGGAGACTTTCTTATTTTGGGACTTTCCTCTACTCTCTCTTATTTTCATGTATTTCTCCCTTATTCTGAACATTTCAAAGTTATACCTTAATTTATTCAAGACTTCAACAAATCTTCAATTTTTCTAAGCGTAATTTTTGTTTTTTTTCTGAAAAAAATTCTCACGAATCTCGATATATAGCACTATTTTTAATTAATAATTACTAAATTTTTACTTAATTTTAAATTTAACCTTAGAGCACTAATGTACGTAGATTTTACGTGCGGTCTTCTTTATTTATTTATTTATTTTATTTTTTTTTTTTCCCTGCCCTTTCACCTTGAGTTTAAATACAAATAATTATTCAGTTAATGAAAAGTTAGTAATATTGGGTAAAACAGCAAATAATTAAACATATTTAAAAACAACTTAAATGTCATATAAGCACATAAAACGAATTTTACATGAGCACGTAAATTTTACGTATCTCTAGTGATACTTGAATACTGTCATACGTCGAAAACTAATCAGTGTTTGTCTAGGCCTAAAAATGCCGCTTATAAAATCTCCGCTATTTTGATCCTTTAATGTTGGTAGGTATGAAAACATTTTTTTTTTTTTTTTTTTAAGGGGGGAGGGAGTAATTCTGGCAGCAAAATTTGCCTATAAAAAATAACGTGGGCTTAGGCTATCAGCGAATTAGGTATTGTACGCTTTTAATAACGCGGAAATTCTTAATATAATACAGCTAATGTGTTGTACTCTTGAGACCATGCTTTCGTAAATGGAAATGGATATATTTTTCAGACATTACTGATTGAAATGATTGTAATAAATCTGATTGTGTATCTGCAAGTATGGGAATATATCTTGAGTTACATAATTTACCTTTTCTTCGACGAACTCTCCTTGAAGCACTAGCCAGTTTCTAGCATCTACATTGTGAAAATACCTGTAAATTTTGTTCTTTCAAAATTAAAAAGGGGGAAAAAAAAGAAGAAGGAGGTTCAGAAGTGCCATGAAGTATGTAATTCCAATCGAGAATCTATTTGAAATGTCAAATTTGATACGATTTTCTGAAATTTCTTAAATCGTTATCGGAGAAGGTGGAACACTCTTAGTTTATTTGCTATCTAAATAAAATCTTCTTTTGTTGATGATTTAATAAAAAAAAAATTAAATTAAAAAAACTCTTTTAAAAATGTGTGTCAGAAAATTAAACAATTTGGATTTTAAGAGCGGTTTGTAAGAGCTTTTATTCGAAGACCGAAGTAGACTAGCATCTTAGCTAAATATACTAGTGATTTGACTGCGCTGGGGTCGTAGCCCGTATTTGCACAAGTTTTGGAGAAATTCATGGAAAACTCTTAATGGCTCGGCTAGTGATGTCGGGTATAAAATTTTCTACTATGTTTTTCCAAAAAATTTTCAAAGCCCAAAAAAGCAATTTTTTTAGTAACTTTTTTACATAACATATTTAAACTTTTCTTTTATAAGTCACAATTATAGTAACAGTAATATCAGATATAGTGTGAAAAACAAAAGTTTTTGATTAAGGCATGTTAAAGGCATTATTTAGAAAGCTACTTGATATATGATTTCAGCAACTTGTCCAAGAAGGAGAAGTTTATTTTGTATAATACCAGAGATCTGTTGTTGCTAATCAGAATTTTGAATGTTGCTTCAATAAGTATGTATGAACACAATTATAAAGCATTTAGCAACATAAAAAAATAATAATAATAATATATTGGTAAATTAATGCGCTACTGTATTGCTGAACTTGTATCTGTTTTTCAAAATATTCATTTGATAAATTATATATACAAGTGATATATATACAAGTATTTCCAGGCTCCTATCCTCTCAGGGGCAGGTTCTAGGGGCAAACAAAAAAATCTATATATATATATAAAACTCTATCTTATTTGGTATAACTCCGAGTGGCAACAATTAATCAATTATTATTATTTTTTTATTAAAGATGTATGCATATATTATGAGTATAGCTTTCCCGTTATGATATGAGACATGAGAGAGAAAAAAAATAGGAAGGTGAGGGGCTTGATTTTTTTTTTTTTTTTTTTTTTTTTTTTTTTTTTAAGAATACATTAAAAAATTAAAATATTGCTTTAAGAAATGTTTGGTGTATGAATAAGAAAATAATTACCAGGCGCACGTTGAGCAGCGAAATTATTACAAAAAGCAATGAGTACATATTTTTTTTTTTTTTTTTTAAAGATTAGAGACAAGAAGGGTAGGATTGACTTGGGGCAATTATGGCATGGGGGCTGTAATTTCTATGTATTTCAGTCTTATAGCTAAATTGTGTAGAATGTCTTATTTTAGCATAACATCTACAATGCAAGCATATTTTTTTAAAAACATTGAATTTAGAAGCTGTTATAAGCAAAAAAAAAAAACTGCTTCCACCCGCCAACGGTGGGTTTCATTACATATTGCTTTGCATTAACTTTCTAGCTAAGGAATTAATTTAATATATATATATATATATATATATATTATATATTAATGGATGTAGATGTTTTTACCATGATCTAAAGCACAATAAAAAAAAAATAATAATAAAAATTAGTTATTACAATAATTAATATGAATTACCAAGGGTGCTATAATTGCCCCATTTTATTATGCTCTGGGGGCAATTATGGCAGATAAACTGGGGGTGATTATGGCAGCGTTCTCTTTTTCAAGAATTTAAAAACTGAAGAATAAATTGTATCAAAATAATACTTATTGAGATCCAGTTTGAGGTCAGCTCAACTAATGTCTTTTTAAACACTTATAACATGGGATGTGGGTGATAAAATAGGAAGTTAAAAACATTACTTGTATTTCATAATTTTTTAGGGATACTAGCTTATACTGTCTGGCGTTTTTATACATAACTTCCTTATAAATGGAGCTAGAAAACATTTTTAAACATCCTTTTAACCAATTAAAAGGGGCTTATACCATGTTTGCTATAGGATCACCATAATATAAATACAGGAGAAACTAAGGGACTTTGCTATAATTGCCCCAGGGTTGGGGCAATTCTGGCAGTTGGGTGTTCAAAAAAAATATTCTTTAACTCCTCTTACAGAAGTTAGAGATTTTCTTCTTAATTCATACAAATAATAAAGAAATAACATAGACTTGATATTGGTATTTGTCAAAATGAAAATAAAATGTATAATATTTTTTAATATAAGCAGTTAAAGTTAAGGTTTATGTTTACCTGCCATAATTGTCCCACTTCACCCTACTAATGTTTTAGAAAAAGAAACATAAAGGATGCTATTTTTAAAAAGGCAGGCAAAGCGCAGCACCCTTCTGAAACTGTTTTGGTTGAAATTTTTCTCGATATTGTAAGTATATATGAATTTTGTGTCTTTCTATTAAATAGAATTTAAAATTCAACTGTAATTTTTGATGCAGAAATGATGTTATAAGTTTCCTTCACCCACCTTCTAGTGTTCACAATAAATTTTGAGTTAGGGTTGTTTTTTAGTTATATAATTAGTTTAATGCATTTTTATCACATAGCTGTGAAGATAAGCTGTCGGGCTAAACACTGTTTGTTTAGCGATATATAATATTTAAAGTAATTAGCATTCAGCAAGCTATGCCAAGTTTAAATTAAACATAAAATTTCATGAAACGATATGATTTACTTCTTTTATTACTCATTAACGAAATTTGACAGCACGCATGCATAGACATAGATTCAAAAGTAGTCATTAATATCCAGAGCACCCCAAAATTCGATTAAAAACGACAGTTGAAAATTTTTCCAGGAGTTCATTACTTTTTTAATAAATAAATAATAAATAAAAAAGTAATAAACAAGCAAATATAAGTTGATAATTGAAGGAATTTCCCTTCCTCCATAGTTAAAAATCAGCGAAAACTCAAAATGCTAAAATGTTTACATATGGGGATCATGTGTGTGGGCATGAGCTAAATACACATATACTCGTTATACACACAGAGAAACTGTTTGTTTTCTGTGAGCATTACATTATTGGTTTTCCTTTTTGAGTCTCCGAAGCTGACGAAGCGTACGATACAATTTTGGTTGCCGACTCATTTCGATTCTATGCCATGTTCATCTTCGTTTTTATGAGTCGCTTTCTCAGGAAATCGACCTCGACTGATCGAGTCCTATAATAGTTGTTGGGGTCCACCGGAAAATGCCACTTGGGTTCGATGTCTTCGGTCACTGTTTCGCGCGCTTTCAATCGATACAAAATTTTCTGGACTGTTGATGTTCCCATAGGACAAACTTGCTACAGTTTGTTTTCAGGAAACTGAATCTATTTGTTATCTTGATCGAGTTGCGATATCTTTCTTTTTTCTTTTTTTTGACAAACTAAGAGCTGTTTATAATTTCGGTTACGTCCGACACTTATTGCCTACAAATAGAAATGCAGATATTTTATGCAAAGGTAAAAGGAATTGCTTTTTATTATTGTCAGCGTTATTGTTATTTTCTCTTATTCGATTGGATCAGCTACCTTAACTAAGGATTTTTTTTTTTGTACATTTCACATTATTTTAAAGCGAAAATGTATTTTATCTTACAATGGTAGTTTCATATATATTGTCCATTTTTTTTTTTTTTTTTTTTTACGTCGCTTTTTTTTTTCTTTTTCTATTGAATAAATCTTTTGAATCTTTATACAGTAGTGTATTCATGGCGGTAGTGATACAACTTCATAATTAGAACAAAATGGCATTTTGGATTGCGTTAATTGCTTGTGATTTCTGTATCTACTAAACATGTATCTACTAAACATGTATCTACTAAACTGTATCTACTCTTCTCGCTTTGCTACAGAAGATTAATAGACATTTAGAGCTCGTTAAGTTGCGCAGAAATGTATTTTTCCTAAAGAATGTAATGCTGCCGGGAAAACATTTAGATGCGAACATTAGCATGGAGATTAGATTCTGAAGTGAAAGGTGACTTAAATTTTCTCTTTCCTCTAGTAAATGTTAAAAAGTAATAATAATAATAATGTATTATGCATTCAAAGTTAAGTTACAGGGGTAGTTTGAATTTGTATTATAAATTTTATATTTAGTTATGGAATTTTTTGTTATTTTATCTTTCGTACCTTAACACCGTCCTTCCCATTTACGCTGAGGCTCATCGAGCTTGTCTGCAATATTGGCTAGCTGCAAGTTTTTTCCATCCCCCTTCCCATTTATTTATAGTTTAGAAAAATACCATGTGAGCACTTTCACTGATTGTACAAGTACTATGCCATATTTTACATTTAACAATAATTATTTAAAATTTTTATAACTTCGTTAAACGAATCCAAAACACTAAAAATGTTGCGACATGGTTTAGTTCAAAAACTCGCTCTGTTGCAATACAATCAATGTCCATATCTTACATATGTGTAAAACACTGTAAAAAAGATCCCCCCCCCTTTCCAAATTAAGATTATTTTTCCAGTCCTCAAACAAAAACTTGAAACCGATTTCCAAATTCATCAAATTCCAATAATGGAAGGTATATATCAAATGATGACAGAGACGTCCTGTGCACCAATCTGGAAAAACCCATGTTCGTTATCAAGAAACATAACTTTGTATACGCTTAAAGCCTAAATTAAAATACCAGTAGGGACGGGATGTAACAGTTTTTGGAAAATTAAGTATATTCTGAAATGTTTTTACGTTTTCCTGTTTATAATTGCTCTTTTCCATAGCATCCATATTCATCTATCATATTCATTAAAAAAAAAAAAAAAAAAAAAAAAAAAACTTTCGTTAATTTTGCTAATTTTAGCACAAAAATATTTTTTCAAAATTATTTGCCTGTTACAATTTGCCCCGGATTTGGGGCAAATTGTAACGGATACAAAGGGAACCCTAACAATAAAAACGACAATATTTCAAAATGTTTTTTGTTATCAATCATTTATTAATTTAATAAAAAGGACAATTAATAACTAATATTAAATTATAACCTTTTTGGTATAGTAACAATGAATTATATCAAATGGATTATAGTAAAATAAAGAGAAAATTAAAGATAAAATCAGCATAGAAGTCAATCTTAGTCAAAATTTAAATTAATTCAAGTAAATGATATTTTATTCCCTCTCGTGCATTTAATGTTTGCACACATTTTGCAAATTATGCATTGTACCCATTCTTATGCCACAGAGAGCGCTTAGCAGAGCTTGAATCCTCCGCCCTTTTTTCAGGACAGTCTTACTGATGAGAAGTTTCTGCTTTCTTTTCTATCACTATTTTTATGCAATATTCTCTAATTTGTGATTAAATCGTGATTCTAATTTGTGGTTAAATAATCACGGTACTATAATATAAAAACACAGAAAATATTTCTGTATAAATATAGTATTGACAAAGAAGCCCAAAAATTTTTCATTTCTGAAAGATTCCTGAAAATTGGCGGAGACTTCGAGCTCTGGCTTTAGACATCTCCACAAGCCACTCCTGTAACATGTTCCAACTTGCCCCAAAATTTTCTTTCAACTTGCCCCATCGTATGATTTTGGACATTTTGTTTATTTATAAAAATATATAAGGATTTATACAAAAAATTAAACATGCATTTTATAACTCAACACACAGACTAAATAAATAGCTATAAACATTTCGTTAAAGTATAAAATAACATACCTTTAATCAAATTTTACGAAATATTTTTTTCCCCACTAACTAGCTAAAATGAAGCACGTGTATAGAACCTCTCATTAACCATTTTTGCGGAGCACCGATTGTGCTTACTTTACAAAGCTCGTCATAAGAATTATGTTTATAAAAATATTTAATCACAATTTTTACAAACTATTTTGTAAATTGCGTGTTACTTCTTATCCCTGTGACAACTAGCCCCACGCTCCCCTATCTCTATTTACATTACATTGGATATGATATAATTGCCCTTTCAGGAGCTAAAATCTTGAACTTGCAAGAAATGAGCACTTCTTCATACCTTATAGTTTAAATAATTTTAACAATAACACTTAAGATTATGGAAGCCTTGCTGTATGAATCTTCCTAAATGTATATTAATTACCTCCATTTGCTGATGAATCTATTTTGAATTAAGAATTGCTATTGCGTAATCCATGGACTATTGATCAACCGTAGCAGTGACTCTAAGTGTTTGATGATGTTTTGAATAGCTGCTTAATTCTTTCTTTCATCATTATTATTGGTATCTTGAAATTATGTGTGTCGTTTTTATTGCATGTGGCTTCGCTGTAAGGCGAAAATTTCTTAGTATGCAAACAAGCAAAGACCCCCTACGGCTGACATTTTACACATGTCTAGTTTCGTGTTGGCAGTTGGCATTAACAAACAAAACACAACGCAAATAAACAAAATGACGTTTTCAATTTCGGCATTATTATAACATTATACCTGCTCTGCAGTAAAGATTGATAATAAATTATGTCTGTAATATGGTTCATTTGCCATTTGAATTTTAAGTATTTTCTTTTAATGTCCTTTTTCCGTAACAAGTTTCAGCTTTTATAACCTTTTGTCAGTCTCATCTCTTATAAATAATCTTTAAAAAAAAAGAAAAAAGAGAGAGAAAGGCAAAATATTCATAATATATAGAAAAACAGATATAACGAAATGTCACTGCAGGTCGATTTATATATATATATATACAGTGCGTCCCAAAAGTTTATAGGCAACCGTTTATTTTTATTTTTATTTTTTATTTAAGAGCTAATTAAACGAGTAAGAAGACGAAATAAATTATGTAAATATGTATTGACGTAATACAAATAATGAAATATTTAAAGAACTTTAAGCACATATAAATTTAATATAAGAAAATAAAACGAAAATAATGCTGTCCCAAAAATATATAGACAACCGGTGTTAAAAGCTGATTGAAGTACAGATCTTCAAATTTGCATATTCCAAGGTTATGTACTTGTGACGTAATAGTTTTCTGAGATAAAAGCGAAGCTGTCTTTCTTTTTTTGACTGATTGTACATATGCCTCATAACGTGCAGTTTTCCAATAATGAAATTTTGAAAATTTTTTGTTTTAAAGCTCGTGGAATGAAAGTTGTGGACATTTCTAGAAAAAAAAGGACGCAGCAGGGCTGGTATTTACCATATTTTGTCAAAAGGTGCCAATTTTGATACAAAATCACGTTCTGGGCCACCGAAGAAAACAACTGAACGACAAGACATAGAGATTTTCAGATTAATTTCAGCCCAGAACCTGTCTGTACGGTCAATTTCTAGAGACCGTTTCAGCATCAAAATCCACGGTGCATCGACGGCTGCAGCTAAGTAAATTGCTTGCTTATCGCAAAAAGCGTCGTTCACCAAAGTTAACAAAACGGCATAAAGGTGCTCGTGTTTAGTGAGCTCGAAATCATGTGAATTGGGCATATGAATGGTTGAGTGTTCTGTTTAGTGATGAAAAGAAGCTCAATTTAGATGGCCCCGGATGGTTGGAAATATTACTTGTTCGATATTCGCAAGGAACCACAAACTTTTTTCAGCAGACGACAAGAAGGAGGTTCACTCATGGTGTGGGGAGCACTTTCCTTTAAAGGAACTACCGTCACTACCGATATTGGTTTTTTTGAAGGCCGCCAATGTTCCGAAGATTACCAGAAAATGCTAGAAGTACGGTTACTTCTCTTTGGAAATTTGTTAAGAGGGGAAGAATGAATATATCAGCAAGACAATTGCTCCATTCACGTGTCAAACTCTACAATGCAATGGTTTAGACAAAACCAAGTAACTGTTATGGACTGGCCAGCCCAAAGTCCTGACCTGAACCCAATGGATAACCTTTGGGGAATATTTGCTAGTGACGTATATGCTAATTTCGTAAATTTGCATCAGTTCAAGATCGAATGCTGCAAATTGAAAAAAGTTTGGTTTTCTCTAAAGCCAGAAATTCTTCAAACTATTGTTTTGAGCCTGATCGAGTTTTTGAAGTGATTAGGAAAAATGGCTCAAAAATTTGAATGTTAAAGAAAAAATAATGAGTTGTCTGTAAACTTTTGGGACAGTAAATTTTCAGTTTGTTTCTATCACAATGTCTGTGATTGTAATATAATATTTTTGTATAATATTATTATTGTCTTGATGTTACTTATAATTAAAAATGATTTTTAAATCTTTATTCATTTTTTTTCAATGGTAAAATAAAGAAAAAACCGTTGTCTATAAACTTTTGGGACGCACTGTATAACTATTATATGATTACATTTTTTACATACATTCAGTTTATGCAGTACTGCAACTCATAAAAAGTGACACCACTGGGAGAGTACAGTTTGTTCACTGTTTGTATGTGTCCACTGCTGCATGGTAGTGTAAGGGTTAAGGCCAGTGTTTGCGGTAGGGATCGAATCTAGGACTGTGAATAGAATAAATGAATGGAATAAATAAAATATGTGGATGGATGTGACGATTGTAAGGGGTTGTATCCCTTATTTACGCTAGTTTCACAGAAAACTCCTAATGGCTAGATTGACAAGCGCAATCGGAATTCAAACCCGGCGTCTTCCATCTACAGCTCACAACCTCTCATACCTGATGGGACATCCACCAGAAAGAGCTACAGAATCAGAAGGATTTAAAATGGAGATTGAAAAGTGTTATCTGTTCCGGAAATATGTTTGTTGTACTATAATAATTTAGATATGGGTATACTCAGATATCTAGCATATAGGGGAGACTGGGACTAATTGGCATATATGTATATATATATATATATATATATATCATATTTTAATGCAATACTTGGAGAAATTCTGATGAATGCGTCGTATAGCTTTTACTTTTCGATTAAAAAAATCATGTAGGACCCATTAATTAAATCTGAGTTTAACCCCCAAAAACATTTTTCTTAAGGGCAACTATGCCAACTAACCCCGGTCCATTTCCCGAATTTGAAAATTCGTCATACGCATGGCCTTAAAAATTTTCAATTTATGAGCAACTATTAACTGCTGTTTAATGCTTTATGGGAGAACATTATAACCCATCTATATAATATTTCTCTAACATGGTCCAGTTACGATTATATTTTGTCGAAACGATACGATAGTGATGTAATTAATAAAATACGCGAGAATAAAAAATAATATTTATAAACGGACAATATTTACGCACGCGGACTCAGCTCAATGATCTAATAAGAAAAAATGACGACATTTGTCTGATAAAAGTATTTTATGGAAAGTTGAATCTTAATATTTACAAGCGTCATTCTAAACCTAGCAATACTTTAAATATATATACAGAACATGATCTATTATCATAAATTAACTGAAAAACAGATAATGAAAAGTATAATCAAAATAGGATTTTTTTTTTTTTTTTTTTTTTTTTTTTTTTTAATTATGCCAAAATAAATAAATAAAAAGTCATCGTCAACATGGCGACAAAAATTTAAAAGTCGTTTATGGGGTTCCTATACTATAACAGTACTGCCGGGGGTAGTATAAAAAATGGGTCATCAATTATGAATTTTATTTCGAAATATCTTTCTTTGTATCATTTTAGTTTCACTATTGCACAATATTAATTTGGTTCTAATAATAATTTGACGAATGGTGAATTAAAATTTTAATTAAGTGGTGAAATTCCTATAATATTTATGTGTTTCAAATTTTAAAGGTAAATAAGAAAAGAAATAAAATGCGACAATTTCCCATGAGTTTGATAGTTATCCTTATTCTAGTTGAAACAGTACAAAGAAGCATGATTATTTTGCTTTACTTTTCATTTTTAATTTTGTGTTTTTAACGTCATAAAGTTCACCTTAGCTATTTAATTTTTGTTTCAACCATACATCTATTGAGGGTAAAAATAAATAAATAAAAAGGATCTTTTTATTTAAATAGTTTGATTTTTTATAATAGCATTTTGTATGTCACAAATTACTGAATCCATATCCTGTTATTCTTCATTCTTCCCTTTTTTTTTTTTTTTTTTTTTTTAAAGTTTAATTTACAATGCACACATTTTGATAGATTTCTTTTCTATAGCAATTGTATTCTATTGTCTGGCTTGATTTTTTTTTTTTTTTTTTTTTCTTGCCGAAATTGCCTATTTTGTAACGCTGTATACGCAATTCAGTTTTGAAAAACAATTAAAGTGATATACTGTATAAGATTGATAGGAAATGAGATATTTCAATTTAAAAATAAAGATTGTGTTTTATAATTAATTTTATTGCTATGTTCTAAAATTTTAATGGCAATTTCCCCTTTCTCCTGCATTGTAACATTAGATAAGAAGGTCTAAAATTTATTTTTCAACTACTCAAAGATCATATGCAGAAATGCTAATATGCCGATATTCCTTTCTTTTGTGTTTATTCATTTATTTTTATGGAGGGTGAGGATTAAACTGATCGTATTTGCTAGAACCTAGGTTTTTTTTTTTTTTTTTTTTTTTTTGGGGGGGGGGGGGGGGTGTGTTCTTACATAGGGATCAAATTGTGATATGGAAAATCATATTATTATGTAAAACTACTCAGTATATATTCTTTTTAATTTATGTCTGCAAATAACAGACTATCATGTTGATGTTATTTTATCATGTTTTTATTAACTCGCTTTCTTGTTTTATATGTTTGTTTGTCCAGTACAAATCTTGTCATTGATTTTTAACTGACTTCCCGAGTAGCTAGACATTTTAAACTTTTAGGATAGCTCAGAACACGATGACCACGCAATACCTCGAAGCCCGATTTTCGAATTTTTGATTAGTTTTCTTTTAATTAATTAAAATATGAAAATAATAACCTCCTAATAGCTTTAAAATTAACCATTTAAATATCAGCTATAATTTAATTGTTGCCAAAAAAAAAAAAAAAAAAAAAAAAAAAATTACGAGTTCATTTTCTTGCGACATAAGAATAAATACATTTAATTAAACGTGAACAATAAAATATCATAAAAAGTTAAATTAGGCATCTCACAAAAATTGACGTCATTATAACTTTAAAAATTTTCTACACATTGATAAAGTGCTAATGTAGTTCATGATGCTAATATATATTGTTCTAAAAGGATTAATATTTTATTTTTAAAACCAACTTTTTTTTACCATGTTTTTATTTATAATTTATTATTATAGATTTAATTGTTGCCAAAAAAAATTTACGAGTTATTTTATTTATTTATTTATTTTATTTTATTTTATTTTTTGACAGAAAAATAAATACATTTACTTAAACGTGAACAATAGAAAATTGTAAAAAATCAAATTATGCATCTCACAAAAATTGCCGTCATTATCCCATTAAAAAATTTATACATATTGATAAAATGCTAATTTTGTTGTATAGTTATGATTCAACAGAAAATTTAAAAACATGGTGAATAAAAAGTTTTTTTTTTTTTTTTTTTTTTTTTTTTAATCTTATAATTATTTATATTAAAATCATTCAGTGAATGACTACAATCTTATGTTAAACTGAAGCTTAATTAAAACGGGCATTTCAAGATATCTTATGATATCGAAATTTTCATTTATTTATTTATTTTTGACAGCTTTCTTCTGTCTTAGATTTTCTTAATAAGAGCCGATTTTTGTGGGAGAGAGTATTAAACTAGTAATTGTATTTGCTAGAACTTAGGTCTGATGAAAGGGAGGGGGGGGGGGGTTCAAACGAGGCATTTCAAGATATCTTATGATATCGAAATTTTCATTTATTTATTTATTTTTTTTTTTTGACAGCTTTCTTCTGTCTTAGATTTTCTTAATAAGAGCCGATTTTTGTGGGAGAGAGGATTAAACTAGTAATTGTATTTGCTAGAACTTAGGTCTGATGAAAGGGAGGGGGGGGGGGGTTCAAACGAGGCATTTCAAGATATCTTATGATATCGAGATTTTTATTATTATTTTTTTTTTACATCTTTCTTTTGCCTTAGAGTTTCGTAATGAAAACCCAACTGATCTGCGAATTAAATGGGAAAAAAAAAAAAAAAGAAGATTAATTAGTCTCGAAAAATTATAAAGTTTATTGTGCCTCTTGTAATGGAAAATTAATTTCCATCTTTCCTTTAACAAAATGTCTAAATATATATTGTTCTTCATACATAATTTTGAGAAACTTGCATCATTCTCATGGAACATTTCTGTACTGATAAGTATAAAGGATTTAAGTCCAAAAATGTCGATTTTGAGTTAAGTACATAGTCAGACTCAGAAAAAAATTCTCTATCGATTGGTATAAAGAATTTAAATCCCTGTCATTTAGTCTTTGAGAAAATCTATTTGTAAAAAAAGACTCAAGTCAGAAATTTAGCGTTAATCTTTGGTATAAAATATTTAATACAATTTTTTCCCTTTGTTAAATGAAGGTTGACAATCACTGAATGGTATAACGCGTATAAATCAATATAAACCCTTTTTCTTAATTGATTCTTCTGATTAGTTTTTAGTTAGTTTATAACTTTATTTTTCGTCTCCTGAAAAATCAAGAATATGGACTTAAATCCTTTATACTTATCAGTACAGATTTAATGGATAACTTGGGAATATATTATACCGAGTCCGTATGGACACTAGTTACGGGGAATCATGGAAAACTTAATACGGTTAGGCTGACAAGCATAATATAGATTCGAACAAAGCACTTTCTGTCTAACAGCTTTGACAGCAAAACCTCTCGTCTGCTTTTTTTTTTTTTTTTTTTTAAGGGTAAGAGGTAGAGGGGAAAATAAATTCTTTTGCTTGACTAATATTTAATTGATGCCCGGTTTGGATGTCTTGAGATGGGACAAAAGACTCCAGCCAAAATTAATTCGAAATGTGATAACTAACTGGAAAAAATTGCTAAAATATCCATGCGCCGTGTCCATTACTATTTTATTAATAAATTAATTTTTACCTATTAATTTTGTATTTTATTTTTGTAAAAAAAAAAAAAAAAAAAAAAAAAAAAAAAAAGGACCATGTTTTCAATTGACATTTTTAATATAAAAAGAAAAAGTTAGATTTTATAATTATTTTATTTTATTACTTTTGTTTCGAAAGACATATGAAGCACATCGATATTTAGAGGTTGGGGGTACTGTATTTAAAAATGTGTTTTATTTCTTTGGACTAAGTAGAGAAAGTATTGTTATCGCAGTAACGGCACTCATATGGTATATCTCATAATTCAAAAGGGTCATTCCATGTCAAATCAACGAAAAAAATATAATTTTTGGACCTTCACATTTCAGATTTACATAATTTTTGGTTTATAGTTTGTATACATGGAATATAGGAAAAATTCAGTTTTTAAAAATTTTTTGGCTCAGTATTTATTTTTTTACAGAATTTTAAAAATGGCCCAAAATGCCAAAATTGGCAATGTTGTCACTCACATAATCTGTTATAATTCTGTAGTAAATTAAGCTAGAGAGTTCATTTATATCTCTTTTTAAAGCTCTTTTTATGGCCTTTCATATGATATGCAACAATAACTATTTTATTTATTAAAAAATTTTGAATTTTTTTTCAAAAATTTAAAATTTTCAAAAACACCCCTTTTAATTTTTTTCGAAAAAATATATGTTTATCATTCACTTATGGGCTACATGTATGCAAAGTTTCAAGATGGAGAAATGATGGGATTTTTAGAAATAAATTTTTGAACAAAAATGGTTTATTCAAACTTTTTTATAATTCATTATTTATGCGTCTGGATCAGAAGAATTATATATTTCTACTCAATTTATTTTTATATTAACTGAATATTCAAATGTATTTTAATCTCATATTTAATTATATTTTAACCGCTTAGTTTAGTTGCAACTGACTACACAGCTATTAAGATACAGATATCTTGATTTAGTTTTGGTTTAAGTTTCAGTTGAGCAATAATTTTGGTTTAGGTTTAAGTTGTGCAATGGTTTTAGTTTAAGTTTCAGTTGAGCAATTGTTTTGGTTTAGGTTTGTTTCTCTTTCAAGATATTGGGTAGCCAATCATTGAGATTGAGGATTTCTACTTTTAAGTTTAAGTTTGTGTTAAAATTACTCTGAAGCATTTTTATTAGTGCATCTAGTGGTAAAATATTTACATTTTAACTGCTAAATATGTAAACATGATGTGCTGTATTTTAATTTTCTTTTTATAAGAAGACTTGCATACTACTGTTAGAAATGGAAGAAGATAAAAGCTGGCCATTGTTTTCAGTTAAGTGCTGCAATCCTTATAAAAAGACCAATCGTTCAAAATCAGTAAAACTTAGGAATGTAACACCTTGGATGTGCATTTTAGGATTTAATGTGGAAATAGGCATGAAAATATGTGATGACTGCAGAATTAAATTGTCAAAAGATAAAAAAGAAAAGTTAAAGCAATATGAATATATGGAAAAACCAATGCCTAGTACAAGTACTTCTACTTTTCTGATGGATCTGCTGCACAGTATAAAAATAAAGAATTTCCTAAAATCCTAAATATATGCATGCATAAAGCTGACTTTGGTATTGACGCGGAGTGGCATTTTTTTGCTACTTCACATGGGAAAAGTTCATGTGATGGTCTTGGGGGAACTGTCAAGAGACTTGCTACTAAAGCAAGTTTACAAAGACCATACGAAGGCCATATAATCACTCCTCGACAACTTTATGATTTTGCAAAGGAAAACATTCCTGGCATACATTTTATGTATTGTACAAATGATGAATATAATGAAAATGAAAAAAAAAAAAGTCGTTACGCTTTGAGGATTCACGTACAATACCTGGAACTCTGAAGATTCATACAATCATTCCATTATCAGAAACACAAATACTGACAAAACCATTTTCTTTCAGTTTTCAAGAATGTATTGAGTCATTACTGCCTTCAGAAGAAATATCAGAACTTAATGAATTTGTGTCTGGATTTGCAACCATTAATTATGAAGGTTCTTGATGGCTTGCACGCATTCTCGCGAAAAACTAAGAGTCAGATGATTATAAAGTTAGCTTTCTTCACCCTAAAGGACCAGCTCAATCATTCTATTATCCTAAACCTCGACCTGATATTTTATATATTTTAATATGTGAT
Organism: Salticus scenicus; assembly: GCA_963930645.1. Lineage (NCBI taxonomy): Eukaryota > Metazoa > Arthropoda > Arachnida > Araneae > Salticidae > Salticus > Salticus scenicus. The sequence continues at coordinate 183,655,643 of OZ005649.1, forward strand.
ATCTTGAAAAAGGTAGATCCCTACACAGCAACTGGAAGAACATACACACTTACAAAGGAAGAAATGGTAGCAACATCTGCTGTTTTAGATAAAAAATTATAATGTACACTCCAAATATAAAAAGACTGTGGGGAAACTCATATATATATATATATATATATATATTTTTTTTTTTTTTACATCTACAGTAAATATTTTATACATAATTGTAAACAGTATGTGCCATAATAAATTGTAAATACAATACGGAAAAGGAAAATCATTTAAAATGTTTCACAGTCTGTTTATTATGAGTTAGAAGATTTATTCTACCAGGTAAGTTTAATTAAAAATTATAATGTTACATTGAAATTTCATAATTCATATGCACTGTTAAGCAACTACGTAAGAGCAAATTATACAAAGTTGTATTTTTAGAAATATACTTTAGAAGTTTTTTCATGCTATAACAAAATATATATTTTGACTATAATGAAATTGTAAAATGTAATATTACAAATTAACTCTTATTAAAAAATTAATATCTCAAAATGCTGTCATTTCTCCATCTTGAAAATTTGCATGCATGTAGGCCATAAGTAAATGAAAAACATATATTTTTTTGAAAAAAAATAAAAGGGGTCTTTTTAAAAAATTTAAATTTTAAATTTTTGAAAAAAAATTTAAAAAAAAAATTTCTTATGAAATAGTTATTGTTGCATATCATATGAAAGGCCATAAAAAGAGCTTTAAAATGATATATAAATGAACTTTCTAGCTCAAATTGTCACATAATTATGAATGATTGTGTGAATGACAACATTGCCAATTTTGGTATTTTGAGCCATTTTTAAAATTCTGTAAAAAAAAAACTACTGAGCCAAAAATTTTTAAAAAATTGAATTTTTCATATATTCCATATGTACAAACTGTAAACCAAAAATTATAAAAATCTGAGATGTTAAGGTCCAGACCCCTCGTTGATTTGACATGGAATGACCCAAAAGTGGTTTAACCGTAGAATCTCGAAATGTTGTAGTATTTGCGATTGTTCTAACAACAAGTTCTGCCCCACCACCACCACACGCACGCATGCGCGCACTTTTTTTTTTTTTTTTTTTTTAATAAAAATATTTTGAATTGTTGTTTAAAATGCACTCTAGATATATAGACAATAAGACTTCTTCAAACACCATAAATTTTAAGGCAGCACAACTGGTTTCGAAAGGACGTAGCCTTCCTTCATCAGGTGCAAAAAAACACGTGCTACTGCCTTGGAGGCAAAAGCAAGACAAGCCAGCACAACCGGTTTCGAAAGGACGTAGCCTTCCTTCATCAGGTGCAACAAAACACGTGCTACTGCCTTGGAGGCAAAAGCACGTGTTTTTTTGCACCTGATGAAGGAAGGCTACGTCCTTTCGAAACCGGTTGTGCTGGCTTAAAATTTATGGTGTGTGAAGAAGTCTTATTGTCTATTTATCGTTTGTACACCAGTTTTGCATTTAGTTTTGGCACTCTAGATATGTTCAGATGTAATGCCTCTTACACAGAGTTTCTCTTAGGTTTAAGTAAGACCAGGGTACTGCTAGTAAAAAAGGATAATTTTTTATATTCCCTTAAATACACGCGCTGGTGTAAAAAATACACTATTTATAGTAAACAGAGTATAAATGACTTTGGGATCCCTCTTCCCATGCTGCGCGTATATCCAACCTATCATTGAAGTAATTCGAAGATTTTTCATTAGTTTTTATAGAAAGTTTTGATAACACTGCTGGGCATGAAAATTGCCTCTGACACCATTTCAGCATATTTTTATGTAAAATGACTTCCTGAATCCGAATATGACGCCCATTTTGCCCTATCATCCACCGTTTTTTAGGAATAGCCCCTATTTTTATCATTTTTCGGTGATTTTATGGCTATAAATTTAATTTTTAGGAGGAGGGGGACTATTATTTTAACTGTTAAATATCTTCTGAGGGGCTACAGAGTTGGAAAATTCTAAAACATGCACATTTGCGACAAGGGATTTTTTTTTTTTTTTTTTTTTTTTTTTTTGGGGGGGGGGGGGGGGGTGCCACGGAAATTATGCATTATGAATGTTATATTTTTTTAATCTGTTATTAATGTTATTTTTAAAACCATATATATATATATATATATATATATATATATATATATATATATATATATATATATATTTTTTTTTTTTTTTTTTTTTTTTTAGTTCTCTCCACTTTTCATTAATCCAGATACTTATTATTCAAGAATCAATTTAATTAAGTAATTGAATTTGGTATAGCCCACTTTCGATAAAACTAATGTAAATACATACTTGCCTTGTGATTTTTAATATACAAAAACATTTTTTCTCTATGACTCTGTTTAGTAAATTTTTAGATCCTGGCAAAAAATACTTAGCTTCACAGCAGTATTGTGCCCGGTACAAGGATATTTATAGGGATATCCTTGGATCGACATCCAGTTACCTATTATCTCCTCCTCCTTTGCTTCAGTTTAGAACATGCGGTTCTAATAGATGTAAAACTTGCCCTATGGCCTCTCACACACAATTGGATAATAATCACTCTTTGGTTCCATTTTGTCAGGCATACAATGTTATTTATAAAATCAATTGTGGTCATTGTAAACTTAGTTATATTGGTGAAACTTCAACTCCTCTTCATCTACGCATTAATCAGCATCGATCAGATTCTAAAAACCTTTCAGCTGCATCTTCTAAGTCAACTATAGAATTACAACACTTTAAATCACATAATTTTAATTCATGTACCATAGAGATTGTAAAAATTCAGAAAAATAAAAGTGAGCGTCTATTTCTTGAATCAAAATTTATGCAATATTATAATACAATTTATCCATATGGCCTAAATTCCGAATACTTTAGTAAAACTATTAAAGCATTTTCTAACATTAACCCTCTACATGATTATTCGACTATTTATGCACAACTCAATCACAAAATTAACAATAAAACTTCTAGAACTAAACGAGGTAGTAAAAAAACAGATTTAATCTTTTCTAAAAGTGCCATTATTAAACTCATTTCAGATCTACAGACTAATTACTTATCTAACTATAACTGGTTCATTATTCGAAAATTTATTTTTGCAATTAAAAAGAAATACTTAGTAAACTTTCTGAATGTCTTTCAAAGCCAATCCTATAATAAACATTTTTCAGACATTTTTTATGATATTATAATGTACAAAATCAAACAATTTAATTTAAAACTTAATAAAAAGCCCAACAAATTTAAAACAAATACTCAATTAATTGTGAATTTTACAAATCAAATATTGAACAGTATTAACATTACGTCTATCATTAATGACAAAGAATGTTTGTTTCCGATTAAAGATTTAAATCTATCTCGTACCTTCAAATATCCTCTTCCTCTTGGCAGAAAGATATTCAATTATAATTCTGTATCTAAGTCTACCTCTTTTACTAACACTGTAACCTGTAAATGCAATGATCCTTCTTTCTCAAAATTTATTGACAGAGACCATGGACACATTATCACGGGTAATCTCAATATTATTGATAATTATCAATTAAAAAAATTCATGAAATTTGGCACCAAATTTAGACTTCCAGTTAAAACTAGCATTCCACAAATCTTTCAACAGTTTTCTTATGACCTAGATTTATTTATTTATAAAATATCTATTACTCATAATAAACCTATTGCCTACTTCACTCAATGGAAAGTTTTAGTGTTACAAAAAATCAAAAATGCATTATTTATCAATTCTTCAAATCTGGTGTTATTTAAAAAATCTGTACTTCTTAACTCAATCAAATCACTACAGGATGACTTTGTGATCACTTATGTTGACAAATCACCTAATAATTATGCCATTATTTGTAAATCCTACTATCTCTCTATTTTAAACTCTTCAATCAATAATAGTAACATCTTCAGTTTAACTAATAATAACCGTATTATTAATAACCGAAAAATACATAATTACTATAAACTACTTCAACTTCCCTTCAATAACTTTAATTATCCTTATATAGTTCTCATACCTAAGTTTCACAAATCTCCAATTAAATTTCGCACTGTCACTGTTGGGTGTAACACTTATAACAACAATGCTAATAAAGCTCTACTGGATATTCTAAAACAAATTTACAAATGTACTTGCAAAGTTGATAATTTACACTGTCTTAAAAATAGCTTTCAATTAATTCAATACATAAAATCGCTCGATTCAATAGACAATATTATGACTTTTGACTTTCAAGATCTTTTCAATAATATTGAGTTATGAGATCTTAGTAATATCATTTACAGTCTTTTTCAAGAATATAAAGCTCAAATTAATCTTCCTTACAATTTTAAATCAGAAAAATTTAAACTCTTCTTAACTTTGTTATCCATAATAATTATATCTTCCACAACAACACTATCTATTTGCAACAATTAGGCATCCCACAAGGAGGTTGTAGCTCCAGTATTTTGGCAGATCTCTATCTTTATTATTATGAAAAGCAAATTTGCAATGATGATGTTCGATTTTATCGTTACATCGATGATATTATTGTATTTTATCTCAACAAGAACTCACAAAATGGCTTTTCCTTCAATTATCCACCTAATATAAAGCTAACTCAAAATACTCTGACTAATCAATCAATTAACTTTTTAGATCTCAAAATAATCATCGATGGTAATAAACTTTACACAGATATCTATGACAAACGGCAAGATTTTTGTTTTAATGTCAACTTATTTACACATTTTAATTCATGTCTGCATCTTTCGGTATTTAGAAACATCATCATTAACCATTTATTTCGAATTAATAATTTATGCTCTGCAAAGTTTAAAAACAAGAATATTAATAAACTGATCACAGCCACTGGTAAAATGGGTTTTCCTAAAAACTTTGTATTTTCTATTTTATATCCTTAACCATGTCTCTGTCAGTACAAAAAAAAAAAAAAAAAAAAAAAAAAAAGGTGTGTACACTCTTGTGTATATCAACAAAAAAAAATATAAAATAATAAAAGACAATAAAAAAGGTGGCGGTTGGGTGGGCAGATGTTTGATTACGGAGGTGGGGTGGTGTTGTAAGGCTGGATGGTTGGGTGGGTTTGTGAAATTAAATTAAAAAAAAAAAAAAAAAAAAAAAAAGTAGAAGGCTTGTTGCATTTGCTTTGTATTACTATGCAAACTTTCATTTTCCAATAAAATTTCAGATTTTTCCTTTTTGAGTTGTCAACTATATTTAATGTTCTAATTATACTGTTAAACACAATGTGATCAATCGGTGAATTTCATTGTGGCTTCGTGGTTTCATTGTTGTTCATCTGCTTTGAAATTTTGCATTTTTAAATCCATATGGTTCCTGATCTGGTTGTGGCAGGCTGGGGGAGTGTTGCCGGCGTAAAACTAGTGTAACCCCACAGGCAAGTCACAAGTCTTGCCGCCTGCCTCCTTCTTCCTATCTTGTGTTTCTTGGGTTGTTTTTTCATTAATTTTGATAAGTTTATGGTTTTAAGTTAAGATTTGTTGTTTTATTTTATTGATTCGTTTGTTTTGCAGACTGTTAATTAATAGATCTGGTTTCTTTACCTTAATGTATTTCATCCACTGATGATTTTTTTTTTTTTTTTATCTTATTGGTCATTGGTGTTTCAGTGATCTTGTATCTGTTGCTTGGCTTCTACTATGCTTAATAGATCATCTTTATTATATATATATATATATATATATATATATATATATATATATATATATATGTGTATATATTGTTTTTAGGTGTTAAATTAATTATTTTTCATTCTTCAAATCAAATTCATGGTCATAAAATTATCGACCAGGGAAAGAAATTGAGGAAGGGGGGTGGTGTATTTAGAAAAAGGTGGGTGACTGGGTAAGATGGAAGTCATATTCGGATTCAGAAGGTCATTTTACATTAAGAATCAGCAAGAATGGTATCAGATCTCAATTTTTTTTTTTTTTTTTTCAGAGCAGTGTAATTAAAACTTGTATAGTCAGCGGAAAAAGTATCGGAGCACTAGCCAATAATTCTTATATAAAAAAAAAAGTGCACTTAATACTATTTTGTTAAGTAAATCCTTGTCGAATCATGTTCTTAGAACTCTAGGAACATGGCTCGACTAGGATTTATCCAACAAAGCAGTATTATGTGCACTTTTTTTAGTCAGGGATTATTGCTAGTGCTCGGATACTTTTGCTGCCAACTGTAGCAAAATATTTGTGCTTATTTAATTTATTTTCCCTAACAACACATCTCCAAAAGGCATCCTCAGGATGTCCCGAGGATAAAAGGGAAATCCTATGGACATCCTCAGGATGTTCTGTGGACAAGTGTGTTGTTAGGGATTTGATATTTTGGTAGTGTACAAAATACACCACGCGTGTACTTGTGTTGAAATATTAAGCGCGTGTACTTAAAGGTTAAGGACACTTTTTAAAATTTAAGGGCAATTTTGGATTCTTAAGGGCCATTTACCATTTAAAATCTACACTCATTTTAAAATTATGTTATAGGTATGCATACAATAAATATTTTTAACTTTTATCTTTCTTTACGTTTGCATTTAAATAACGAATAAATAAATGTTGATGGTCAAACCCAATCGTTTTAGTTTGTATATAATTAATCATTAGTATATCATTATTCTTCAGTTTATCGGTTGTTTTCTTCTAAAAATGTGCTATGATACAAAAGGCAATAAGGGCGCAATTCTTTTTAAATAAAGAGCGAGAAATGTATTATTTTTTAAACCAAAGGGCAAGCAGGGCGCAACCCTTTGATTTCCCTTTTACAGAAACTGTCTGGGGGAATCCCTGCTCTTATGTTACACCTTAAACTGTCGTAAATACAGTAAGGTAAAAGAAAATACTGAATGTCACTCCAGATTAATTTCTTTCTTTACTGCATTTTTTTATTTATTTATTTATTTATCTATTTTTATACTACGTTGGGTGTAGGCTATTTTATTACACTGTCGACATATCGATTTGATTGTTTGTACCTAGAGGCAAATGATCTTTTGTTAAGGAAAGAGGCGATTTTTATCGTTAGCATAGGATGGAAAGATGCCCAAAGGTAATAGAAAATGAGCACCTAATATTCAGCGAAGGATGACTGACGATCGAAGGACATTCATTCTCTGGAAGTCAGCTTCTGTATATAGTATGTCTTCCGCTTCACGAATGAAAATCCACTTTCTTCTCGACTTGAATTGAATAAATAATCAGTGCTAGGTTTAAAAACTGGAACCTATGGCTGGGCTACCGGCGAATGTATATCTTTTGATAATTTTAATATTTTAAAGAAATCCTGAAGTTTTGGACGGAATATTAGAAGACTGAGAAATCCGTATTTTTAAAACATAGATTTTCGAAGAAAAACTTAGTTAATAAAAAATTTGTCAGCAAACACCATAATAGAGGGGAAGGGAATACCACAACAGCTGTTTGGGATTGAAATAACCAAGCACGACCCTTCGTCAAGTGAAGAAAATGTAAGTTCGAATTCAGCATAAAAGATGCAACAGTTTGTGCATAGCCATTTTCACGGTGTTTGGTTACAAACTTTTTATTCATTACACTTCAACACTGGTGTTTCAATGTATTTTACTTACAAAAAATTATGCTGATAGTATCGTTTTATTGATAGTTGTTGAGCTGAAAAATCATGAATGAAAATTACTCCCCCCGACACACACACACCTTAAATAAAGGTTAATTAATGCAGAGTAAAGCATGAATGCATTTACAGAGCTGCCACCGGCGACTCTTTTGAATGCCGAATTTAAAACAGAAAATAAAAACAACTATAATGGCAATGTCGTCAGGGCTACTTACTTATAACTGTTAGGGTTGAAAAAAAAAATTATTTAATATCTATCCTTGATAATTTTTCACTTCTATCTTCCATTGTTGGCAAAAAATACGTTTCCCCCCCCCCCCTCTTCGTATATGAAGGGGGGGGGATATATTATGTCTAATTCTACATTGATAAATTTATATTAATTTTCGGTTTTTATAATATGGTAAAAATTAATCCTAAGTGTATGAGGTGCAGGAAAATGTTAAATAATTATTTTCTTTTATTTTTACAGCCATTTGACTCAGACAACTACATGGGTAGATCCCCGTAAAAAAGTTCCTACGGGAAATATAGCATCATCTGTGAATCTTCAAAATTTAGGCGAACTTCCTAAGGGCTGGGAACAGGCAACAACTTTAGAAGGAGAAGTCTATTTTATTAACCACATAGACCGTACTACAAGTTGGTTAGATCCTAGAATACGTAAGTTACTTTTTCTTTCATTACATTGGCATATTGTAAATAAGTAGTTCAGGAATGTTGCTAAAGTAATATGTATAACCTTCTATCTATTGAAAATTAAGGCATAAATTAAATATTTTCCAAAAGTTTGCCCATTGAAAAGATCGGAAAAATTTTAATGACATTAATACATTGAAATAATTTTTTAGATTATATGATACAATGAAAATATTAAGAATAGTTTCGATTTTATTGCAGTGTTATAATAATTTCGGAATCTTTGAATATTTCAGTAAAATTTAAAGATTAATATTCTTTTCAAAGCTAGTGCGATGTTTATGCTTTAATATTTTTTAAAAAAGAAAATATTCAGAATAGATTTTTCCCCCCCCGAAATAGGTAGAATATTTTGTGATGCTGTGTAAGTTTGGTTATATGTTAACTTGATCAGTACTTTTACTTATTATTTCCATGTTATTAGGGCGGAGGACTATTAGTCTCAATCTACGGATAAAACGTTGTCGCCAGTTTTACGATGGTTGGACATTAATGGAAATCGAAAATTTATCGAAAATATAATTGAATAATTTGAAAGCAGTGTTATAATTTGGAAAAAAAGAAAAAAAAATCTAATAGTCCTCCGTACTAAACTAAATTTTGCTTTTGCCAGAATTTCATCAAAATCGTTTTTTTTTTTTTATTATTTTATTTTTTTTTTGAAAGAAAAGAAAATTAATAATAATCACTATCGAAACGGACAGTATCGAAAAAGTTGAAGAAGCCCTTTTTTACACAAAAATACATAATTTATTTTTTCTTTCAGTTTCATTTTGTTAATACTTTTCCTTGTATGGTAGTAGGTAGTACCAATAATGTAGCAGTAAAAGTAATATTTTCCTTTGTTCCATTTTTTTGTTTATATTTCATTTTAAACTAGCTAAGTACACAGTTCTGATGTAAAACAGTGTGAATGAGATAATTAAGGAGAAAACAATTATATTAGAAAATTCCATTACAAAAATTCACTGCCACACAACAGTTAAATAAATAAATGAATAGTCTAATGGAAATTTAAAAATCTCTTATTACTTTCTTCTATATTCAATAGAAGAAAGTATTGGATTCATAAACATTTTCGGTTTTCGGTGGATTTACTACATGTTTTGAGAGGTCCAGAACACGATTTGACCATTTTTAGAAAATGTCTGTCTGTGTGTGTGTGTGTGTGTGTGTGTGTGTGTGTGTGTGTGTGTGTGTGTGTGTGTGTGTGTGTGTGTGTGTGTGACAAAAATTTTGTGGCGACTGTATCTCAGGACTACTGCACAGAATTGCATATAATTTTAATATAAATGCACCTTGACCTAAATTAGTGCCTATCAACTTTTGGTGTCTACCACTCAACAGGTGGTGCTGCTATGCAATGATTTCCACAATTTAAGGGAAGGCTATATCTCTGGAACTACTGCACAAAAATGCGTATAAATTCATATGTAGATGCAACTTGATATAATTAGTGCTCATCAACTTCTGGTGTCAACAGGTGGGGTGGCGCTGCTATGCAGAGATTTCCCCAGTTTCAGACGAGGCTATATCTCAGAAACTACCGCATATAAATTTATATGTAGATGCATCTTGAGTTATATTAGTGGCAATAAATTTTTGGTGCTAATTGCACAACAGGTGGCGCTGCTATGCAGCGATTTTCACAGTTTAAGGGAGGGCTGTATCTCAGGAACCACTGCCCCAAATTGCATAAAAATTTATATGTGGATGCACCTTGACATAAGTTAGTGCAAATCAACTTTTCATACAAATTGCTCAGCAGGTGGCGCTGCTATACAGCGATTTTCTCAGTTTAAGGAAAGACTATATCTCAGGTTCTGATACGTATAATCAAACAGCACTTGATATGTGAGAAAGCCATTGTGAGACATTATGTCAGTTCGATTTGGATGTACATCCACCAATAGGTAGCGCTGCTATAGTGCAATTTTTCTCGACAACAGCAATGCTATATTTCAACTTCTATGGCATTTAACTGTATGAAACTTGATATATAAGATAACCATTAGGAAAACGCATTTTTTAAGGTGTTAGTTAAATTGTCTTTCTTTGGATATTTTTTGTGTTAGTTTTCTCTAAGATAAAAATCGTCTACATTCATCATGGTAGATAATTTAAATAAATAATAGTTTTTTAAAATTATTTGAACTGAATGAATTTGTATAGGAAAATACAGAAGAAAGTCTTGTGATGGCTACAACATACTAGTTTTTAAAGTGGGTGAGGGTATATCATATGTGTAGCAACTAGTTTGATTTTGATACCATTCTGTTAATTTATGGCACGACAAATGAGTACTTATATATAGGGATAAAATTAGATTCTGGCTTGGGGCAAAAGCAAAACAAATAATGAATGCAGAAAATGCTTTTATAGAATGGAAAAATTAAAGAAAAATATTAATGAAGTAGACTTCCATAATGCACTTTGAGAATAACACATAACATATTGTTTAAATGTTGGTCTTTTATATATTCTCAAAATTTTGAATAAAAATTTTTATTTGTTATCTTAAAAAAAAAAAAAAAAAAAAAAAAAAGAGAAAATACGCCTTTTTTTTTTTTTTTTTTTTTTGTTGCCTTTGAAACCCACATAACCCCTTAAATAGTCAAGAATTGTTATTTTAAGAAAGTAAATTATTTCTATCTTTCATTTTCTTTTTTTTTTTAAATTTGTTCTTATTATTTTATTAAAACTAAAAAAGTTGTAAAAGTATTTGCTAACTGCTTTTGATGGGGGTGTAGAGGACACCATTTTTGCCACCCTTGTTCTCTGCAGCAATAGATTTCTGTAAAAATATTGTAGCAAAGAAGATAGTTGAAAGAAATGATAAGTAGTAGTTGCAAAGTTCTAAATGCATGTAGAATTGCAAATTTGTATAAAGAGCATATTTATACTTGTATTAATAGAGATAGATTCTGAGATGAAAATTTTTTAGAAGCAATTGTATATTACAAAACTTATTTTAATTATTTTTTACTTACATATGAATTTATGTTTATTAAAATTATTTACTCTAGTTTTTTAATAATATCGTTTTACTTCACTTTAGCGGCTCACCTTCAGACACCACCAACAGTTAACGCTCCTGCATCAATCCTTCATTCAAATCCATCTCAGGTAACTAGCCGGGACTACCCCTTTTCATATTTTTTACCAGGGTTATTAATTTTTTTTTAAAATTCAAATCGGATTTTTTTTTTTTTTTTTTTAATCAAGATTTATTTGATTTTAATAATTTTTTTAAACTATTTATACTTTATTGTACAACATTTGTATTTTATTATGTGTATGCGTGTGTATATATATGCGCAATATGCACACTATCAGTCATTTTATTTAAATTATACAAATATAAATAATATTCTATTCACATAGAAAATATCCATGTAAGCATTTATTACCAATATTTTTATTTAACATAGTATATTCATAATAAGAAATAATTTTATAGCAATCACATCACAAATGCGGTAGTATGAGCCACTCAGCTTGAGATTTAGCTACAATAATGTATTGAAATAAAGAAAGTAAAATTTTACCACAGTATGGAATACACAAAATAATTTTGGAAAAGGGTAATTTAATAAGAAAAATGACATCATAATTGAAACAATGCATTAAGAGAAATAAATTTTTAATCATAGTTTCTAAACAAAATAAAAAGAATAAGGAATTAAGAAAATAGAAAAAAAAAAAAAAGTTTATATCCTAAAAAAATTCTTACTTAGGTGAAACAAATATCATTTGAATCAAGAAATTTTTTTCACACATTTAACCATTAACAAAATTCATATTTTTCTTACCATCTTAATACTTTCACTTATTCTTTTATCTTTTTCGTGTTTAGTAGGTACAGTTCATTAAACAAGCAGTGACAGCAGCCTGAAACTGTATTTAACTGATTATATGTAGTTAAATTAAAGGTTATAATGTTTTTAAAACTTCTTTTGGAGCCTTCAGGGATTTTTAAACACTACAATGTAAAATATGCCATTATTTTTAAAATATCATGTGAGCCAGTGTTAAATGATATAAACTAGTGTGGTATGATAGCTAAATAAGCAAGGAAATATTTCTTTTTCTAAATATCAACTGCAAGATGGGTAAAGGCGAACTAGCACATATGTATTAATCAATGAATTATTACACTAACTAAATATTTACAATTCATACACCAGTCGTAAGGCTGTCCTTGTATAAATAATTAAAATATAATAAATGATTAAAATATAAAATGTATATATAATTAAGAAACTTAAGGATAATTTATTTTTGTGTTTATTAATGTTGCTTAGCAGAAATGAATCTAAAGTCAAGATATGAGAAATATTAGCTTGCTTAATAAAATATTTTGTTATATTTTACAAATTGTATTTTTAAATTTACATAAGAAATATTTAAAAACCTCATTTTTTAAAGCTAGATAAACAATTTCATTCCATTAATAACTTTAATATCCCCCCCCCCCCCCCCAAAAAAAAAAAAAAAAAAAAAAAAAAAACAACAACAGTGGTTTAAAAAAAATAATAATAATCGATTTAAATCACTACAGCCCTGTTTCCTTTCTTTTTTTTTTTTTTTTTACAAATTTATATTTTGTTTTCATTGGTTATTCATTTATCATTCAGGTGATATGTGAACAAATTGTAAATTTGTGTTGATTGGCTGATACAAGATGCACAAACATTGAGGGCTTCTGATCTAAAAAAAAATTTGAGTATCATTTGACATTCCAGTTTTTATTATTATTATTATTTTAGACTAATTTTAAAGGGTTTTACCTCAGAGTCACAATTATCCTGATTTAGTGTGAAGAAATTTAGGCGGGGTTATTTATAAAAGCTTTCTGAAATACTTTAAATTAAAAACACATTGATTTACTGTTCAGAACTTTTTTCATACTGATTAATTAAATACGATAGTAATAAAATGTTTTTATATGCTCTGCATTGGATGGTAACCTATAGATTAGGCTCTGTTCAGCCATCACTAACTTTTGTTCTGTATATTCACCATCGTTTGCTCATCCTAGGATGAGCAGTAATATTTATTATTGCACTCTAGGCTCTCTGTCAGTGAGCATCAAAATCATTCAAACCCCATGTTAACGTATGGGGAAAATTTTTTTCATTATTATTTACATAATGCATATTTTTAATTCAGCTTTCACATTCAGAAAATTTGACTATTAAATCAGCTTTTCTTTTCAAAGTCGATTTTTTAATTTTTAATATTAAAGCTAAAAATTTCACTATTGTTAAAATTGAAAAGTTTGACGTAAGTAAAATTTTTGCATTTTCCAGTTTCAAAATAAATTTGAAATATTAAAGAAAATAATTTTTGAAACACAAGAGCATTTGATTGTCATGAATTTAAATTTTTTGAATGTGAAAACGGAATTAAAAAATATGTATTATGTAAGGGATAATAAAGGGGTACATTTCCCCATTGGCTACCATGGATTTAGAGTGACCCTGATGATAACTGGTAAAGGCAAGAGCCTTTAGTGTGCAACATATACAGTTGAACCTCGTTAACGTGAATATCAAGGGGAACAAAAATTTTTTTCATGTTATGAGTAGTTCATGCTGTCAGTAACTAATTTTCATAAAACTACACTAATCTTCATTTTGATGGAGATTGTGGAAATAGTTCATGTTAAAAGTAATTCACATTAAGCGTGTTCACGCTAACAAGGTTTGACAGTATTTATGATTGTCAAACTTTTTTAAAATTCTAAATTGGATTGTTTAGAGTTAAAGATTGAGTAGCACTGCTGTCAATAAAGTATTTTAATTTATTTAGTATAAGTCATTTATGTTAAATATTTGATTTTTTTTTTTTTTTTTTTTTTTTTTTCCCCTATTGGTTTATAAAAATAAGAAACTCAATACAATACTTTTAAGTTAACTCAAAAAACTGAATCATTATATACATTTAATAATATGTTTTATGGTCATATTTTGGATAATAATAATTTAGCTTCATCCTTTATCAGATTCAAGAAATGAATACATTTGTCGAAAAGGTAGACACTTTTGCCAACTGAAGAAAAGCAATAACTCAAATAATTGCAAGTATAGCACAAAGAAAAAAAGAAAAAAAACAGATAGAATGTTAAAAGTGATGAAAGACAAAGAACTGTGTTGACTTCTCTTTCATCCCCTCCTTCCTCCTTAGATTTGCTTACATTTTGTTTATAGCCTATAAAATGCAAGCTCTTTTTTTGCTTTGATGCATTGAGCAATTATTTATTCCATATTTTCAACTAACTCAATTGGCTTATTTTTAATGTCAGATGTAATGTATTATGTTGCTATGTGTTATGTTGTTAGACATATAATGGATTGTATAAAGTAAAAAACTAGAAATTCATTTTGAATATTTTTTAATTATTAAGTTAATTATGCAGTATTTGAAGTAGTCATAAAAAAATACTCTATAATAAAGGCGGAAAAAATAAATAAATAAATAAAATAAAAAGAAAACAAAATAAAAATAAGTAATATATAAATTTTTGAATGAAAGGTTTAATAATCTTTCTTATATATATATATATACGTATATATATATATATATATATATATATATATAGAGAGAGAGAGAGAGAGAGAGAGAGAGAGAGAGAGAGAGAGAGCAGAGTGTGCTGTTGCTTATTTCTTCCATTTTCTCAATGATTTTGTTGATTTTTATAGAAATTTTTTATCTTTTATTTTGCTATTGTGATTGTTAAGTTAAAATTATAAAGTTAATTTCTGTTTTCTGCTTTTGTGTCAAATAAAGGTGCAAGCCAGCACGAATGCCAGTTTAGCTAGACAGATTCCTACACAAACTGTGAAACTGCCTACATCTCTTGCTGCAGCTGTTAGTTCTACTACTGGAAATTTAAGTCAGATGAACTTACAACAAAGGCAACAAAGTTTGAGAGTACAAAGTTTAGAAATGGAGCGAGAACAACTCAGACTTCGCCAGCAAGAAATAATGCGACAGGTAAATGATTTGATTCATGTGGAAAAAATACACCATTTTTCGTAAAATTAAAAAAAATATATTTCATTTTTTTATTCTTAATATACTCAAGAAATACTAGGGATATAACCGACTAATGTAGAATAATTTTAGAATCTAGTTTAAATTAAAATATTGGATTATTTAAACATAGATTTATCTCATGAAAAGTCCCATTAAAATTAGTTTAAAAAAAAATCTTATGCAAATATAATTGTTTAATGTTTCAAATGACATTATAATGCTTGTATGATTTATTTGTACATTTAATATGCAAATATCTAAAAATTATCTGATGCTGTAAGTTTATCTGTAAAGAAGCTAAAAAATAAAAAATTTTAAAGTATCTGTATATTATGTAGCCAAAAAAAAAAAAAAAAAAGATTTAAGGGGTTGTACTTGTAATTTAAAGATTATAGAAATCCAATTTCACCATCAAATGGATTCAATGCACAGCTTAAACTACAGTTGAACACATTATTATATTAGTTTTTTTTTTTTTTTTTTTTTTTTTTTAAAGCTACTTGTTCTGTTGAAATCAAAATACACAAAATATTTTGATATGTAGTCTTAGTAGAAATTCCTTTAAGAAAAATGCAGCACATATTTGAAGAAGGCATTGTCCTCCACCATTTCTAACTCTTTTACTGTACTAGTACAAGTATATAAACTACTGTGGAAATTTGAAGTTTTAAATTCAGATACTTAAGAATGGAAAAGGCAGGGTAATTTTTTTTATATACATATGTAAATAAGTATTTTACCTTATGATCACCAATCAGTGTTTTTTTTTTTACTTAGAGACTTACAGTGAAATTCAAAATCCTCTGATGACTATAAAAGGCTTGAGGTGCAGAAGAGCCTCAAGACATTACCCCCCCCCCCCAAATATATATATATATATATATATATATATATATATTACAGATAACCAATATTTTTATAAGCAACTGCACCAATTCTAAAAAATCTGCAAATCTATATATTATTTACATTACAGTGAAAATAAACATTGTCATAATTGATTTGTGGATTAGTGGATTGCAGAAATTCAGAAGTTGGTTTAGGAGATAAAGCATTTATTAACGATGTGACTTGTGCTAATGAATCAACAATTATTCAGCTTATTACAGAGGAGAAAACAAGAAATAGAATTATGTAAAAAATAAATCAAATATTGACTTAGAGGAAGAAGTAGGAAGGCATAGTTTTCCAGAATGATATTCTCTAAATATTGAAACTTTCTCATAACACAAATCGATGTGACTGTCCAAGAATTGCTAACCTTTTATGCAAATTAAAGGATTGTGTCGTTGATATTTAAAAAAAAAAATATTAAAACAAAATGAATAATCTTACTCTACAATTGATGAAGCTTTTCAAAAATTTAGATAATTTGCAACTAAGGTAAAGACACCAGTGCTCGTCACCCTCACAAAAGACATGTTAAAATAGCCATTAACAGTTATGGATTTGAAACCACTGGCACTAGATTCCCTAGAACCGGAGAATCTAGTTCGAGCGGACTCAAATCCACAGCTGTTAATGAACTGTTATATTAACATGTCTTTTGTGAGGGTGACGAACACTGGTGCAGATTTTAAGGGTGACGAGCTCTGGTGTCTTTACCTTACAATGAAATTGTTTTTTAATTAAATATTTATACTTTTATTATAAACACTTTTTTTAGCATTATATTTATAACATATAAATTATTATAAACATTTGCTATACAAATGAGGTTCTAAGATGTATATAAAAGAAATTCTAGAAGCTTCACACAAAGTCTAGAAATCCACACAAACTCTTTGTTCTAAGCTGCGCAGAAGAAAGTGTGAAAGTGTACTGTTTGTTATCAATTGTATTGGGTTGTTCGATAATTACTGTCATTTTTTTTTCATGTTTTTCAAAGTGAATTTATTTATATTAACTACAAACATTAATCAATGATATATTGACCATTTTGTTGGATGACCTTTTGCCATCTTTCGGTAAGTTGAAAAATTCCACATTCGAAGAAGCCTTGGTTTTTAGAAGCGAAGAACTGGTCCACCTCATTTTTAACAGCCTGATTGGAATTGAAATTCTTACCATTCAAATGGTTTTGAAGGGAGCGAAACAAATGATAGTCTGATGGTGCTAAGTCCGGGCTATGGGGTGGATGTGGCATCAGTTCCCGATTGAGCTCTAATAATTTTTGACGGGTTATCAAAGAGGTGTGGGGTTTGGCGTTATCATGATGGAACATCACGCCTTTGCGATTGGCCAGTTCAGGGCGTTTTTTCTTGATTTCTTCATTTAATTTCGATAGTTGATGACAGTAGACATTCGAATCAATAGTTTGGTTTCTTGGAAGCAGCTCAAAGTAGACTACACCCTTGTAATCCCACCACAAAGAAAGCATAATATTCTTTTGGTGAATACTGGCTTTGGATGTTGATTGTGGGGCTCATGTTTCTTGGTCCATGATCGTTTTCAGACTACGTTATCGTAAACAATCCATTTTTCATCACCCGTTATGATTCTTTTCAGAAATGGGTCGTTTTGGTTATGATTCAGCAAAGACTCGCATATGTTAATGTGTTTGGTGAGGTGGATTTCCTTTAATTCGTGAGGAACCCAAACATCCAGTTTGTTTACATAACCAAGCTGTTGTAAGTGCAAGTAAACTGTTGAATTTGATATGTCGAGCTTCTCTGCTATTTCTCGAGTTCCATACGCCGGTTAGTTTCGATTAACGCCTTAATTTTGTGGTCATCAGTAGTGGTTGGACGACCAGTATGTGGTGCATCTTGCACATTAAAATTTCCAGAACGAAAGCAAGCAAACCAATGCTGACACTGGCATTAAGTTAGGCAGTCCTCACCATAAACATCACACAATTTCTTCTGAGCTTGCACTGCATTTTTACCCTTTTGGAAGTAAAACAATAAAATATGCCGATAATGCTCTCTTTGATTGTCCATTTTCAAGTTTATTTTTAACCAACTTGTTGTTTACTTATGACGCTCAGTTTTTGACTGAAGGTAGTCTAAAGTCTAACCTTTAAAATAGTATAATCTTTAAAATAGCCACGCAATCACTACTACATGAAATATGCAGTTCATGCCATCTATGAGAAAAAAACGACATGAATTATCGAACAACCCAATAATATTCCAAAGAAGCTTTTACACTTTGATATTTTGCTGCACCAGAAGTAGAGAGTTCAAAATAAATGTAGTCTATTGTTGTAGTAAATTATACTAAGTTATCAAGTAATTCAGCTATGTAACAGGGTTACGAATGAGGAAATAAAAGCTAGACATTATTGACACCTAGGTCCCCCCCCCCCCCCTAGTTGCCAAAATCCTTTACCTTTGTAATTTTAAAATAATTCTAATTCCTTAAGCAGAGCTGCTGACAATTATATGTTTTTTATCTTAAAAGATTCTCTCGCATAAAATTAGAAGTATACTTTAATTTTAATTCTAAAATTATCTGTTTTGTTTTATTGACAAAATGAGAGCAATTATTGAAAGATTTTATTATTAAAAGTTTTTGATAGATTTGCAGCTTTATGTAAGAGCACACATATGTGTGTAGACGCTGTAAATACAAATAATAAGAAAATGAAAGGAATTAACTTTTTTACATTTAGTTGATGTAACTTGGGAGTTTTCCTCCTTTTTATATATATCATTGTTTTTTAATTTTCTTTAATTATATCAATCTTGATGTGCTTTTTTTAATTTGCACTTGACGAAATAAAATAATAAGAGTTCATCGGCTTATCCATTTTTTTAAATTGCTCCATCAAGACAAAAAGTTTTATTTCAATACAAATACACGAATAGGATTGGACACGTGCTTCTGTTTATCAAAAAAGTAATAAAGTCTCATGTTCAAAAAGTAAGACGGGTATATATCTGTGTATGATTTTTCAAAGTTTGAAAAAAGAAATTGATTTGAATGTGAGATTGATCTGAAAAAGTGAATTTTTGTCTTACCAGTAGAAAATATGTATATATGTATATATGAGATATGAAATAATGACTAAATGCAAAATTATGATTGTCAAACTGAAATTTTTATGAAAAATTAGGCATTTTCTGACACCTTGTAGGTTTTTGTAGGATGAGGTCAAGTCCTTTTTATTAAAATTTATTTTTCGACTGAGTGAAATTTATTTTTCGATTGATTGTGTGATTTTAATATATTGTATTTCTTTCTCCCATTGTTTAATGGTGTTTTCCATTACCTGCGGCTTATTTCTGTCGAGCTATCTGCATGATAGACCAGATGTTTCTGCCTAAAAGTTGTCTGAGTGAGTAATACCCGCCAGTTGTCGGCCTGGATAGCTCAATTAGTAGAGCCTTGACCTTGTAAGTCAAAGATAAAGATCCGGGGTTCGACTCCCGGTCCAGGCATTATTTTCACTCAGTCAGAAAAATAAATTTCAATAAATATGATTTTCTTCCCAATCAGTTGATTGTGTGATTTTAATATATTGCAAGTCCTTTTTAATTTCACAGTATCTGAATAAAAATATCTGCAAAATATCTACTCGTTTTTATTAAAACAAAGACATCAATATTATTTAAAAATTAATGAGAATGTGTCAGAAAATAACCAACTTGCATTCAAGAACAGCCTCACTAATTTGTCTAGAACTTACATTTTTTTTTTTTTTTTTGCATAAATTTTTATTTGTTTTCCTAAACTAAAAAGCATATTCAATGCTTTACTTGTTTGTTGAACTTGTGTCTTTTCTTAAATTTAGTTCTGATTATAATTTAACACCTTGAGTGCCATGTCAGCTATTGTTGGCTGACACTCAACTTTCCGTTTAGGCCTGCCTCATCAACCACTAGTGGCTAACAGTATAAAATATGATATAAAATTTAAATCACATTAATTTAAGTAATTACTGAAAATTTATTTAAAATTTACTTAATTTTTATTTATTACAGGATTATATCATTAAGGCATTTTAATGGATTTTATTGAAGCACGGTGAACATAAAAACGCATTGTTGTACCACATTATTAGCACTTCTAAGCAGCGAGCGTGGCCTGATGGGGGATTTCCATAAGAATTCATGTGGCGCTCAACATGTTAATAGACATAGTGCATATTAAATATAAATTATTATTCTCTGCATTTGAATAACATGATTTATATGAATAGAATTTCAAATTTTTAGCCAAATAATGATATCCGACTTATCTAGAATTACTTTATTGATTTTTCGAGACTTTTGAGAATACTCTTGCAATTTGAAAATTTGGCTGTAATGATAATTTTTACTTTATTAAATTTAAAGTATTAATGCAATTTAATTAAAAAATATACATATATTCCATTTTGATGCATTATTTAATTTACTTATTTGTATTAATTTTTGCAATTGAGTTTTCAGAATTTATTACTTACAGTTTTTTTTTTATATTACTTTCTTTTAGCAAGAGTTATTATTGCGTCAAAGTTTAGGTGAAAAATTAACACTGGCTGCTTCTCCGCCAAGTGCTACAGACCTTCCTCCAGTATCTACAAGTTTAGATAGCTTTCTGGAGGGAAGTACAGACTTCCATTCCCGCCAAGAAAGTGCCGACAGTGGCTTAGGTTTAGGTCCTAATTACAGTCTTCCTCATACTCCCGAGGATTTCCTGAGCAACTTGGACGATGTTGATGGTAAATTTGTCTTTGAATGTTTTGTTTTGCAGAGAAACTAAAAGTTTAGTTCTGTTTTTTGTTAACTGATCTTAAAAAATATTCACAATACTAACTGATTCATTCAAATGGACAAAAAGATATATTTCATTGTAAATTATTATAACCTTTCTGTAATATTCAAGATTTATATAGATTAGGGCTGTTAAGACAGACTTTAATGTTCCTCTCTATGCCTGTACCTTTTGCAATTTCTGAATTTTAAGAATGTGAAAACAGAGTTTAAAAAAAAAGTAATCAGTGATTCTGAAAATAAATTTTTCCTTAGAATAGCATGGGATTTCACTACCGGTGATGATAGGTAGCTTATCCCCTTAAAATTCAGCATACCAACCGTTCATTTTCTCTAGGAATTTTTAGAATTGCTTTATAATATCTTTAATTGACATAACATTTTGCCAATTCCTAATCCTCCCCCCCCCCTCCCCTTTTGAGACTTAGTACCAATGTTTTGTAAAGAAAAAAAAATTAGATTTTTTTTTTTTTTTTTGTAGAAAATTAATTGCAGAAACATCAGCGAAAACCTCTGTGGAAAGTTTTGTTCCATTATAACTCATTAACCAATACATAATTTTCAATTTAATTTTCATATTCAGAAAATCCACAACTGTCAAATCTGTTATTCTTAATGTCCTGTTATATTCTTTTTCTATTGGAGTGAAAAAAAACGTAAAGGCAGTAAATTTAATGTGTTTCTGTATAATTGTATATTGTTTGTATACTTATGAAACTCAGTTAAAAACAAAATTCAGTTTTATTATATTATTCCTTATTTGATTATTGTTTTAGTAACCTTATAAATAGATAAATGTGATTTTTATTAAATTACTCATATGTATGAGTAAATTTTAATACATATTTCTAAAATTCTATGTATAATAATTTTTTTTCTTTTATCATTAACCCTTTTTTGCATGATGATGGAGATTTCCATCGTAACATTTAGTGAACAAAAAATTGTACTCAAAACAGGTGTACTATAACTTGGTTGTTGCTGGCAACTTTTTTTACGACTATTGTATGATAAGGAACTTAGCTGTAAAAAAAAAATCAAATGTCACAATTATTATAGCGAATTTGAACTTGTCATTCCACTGTTTGTTGTGGTTGGAAGAAACGTGTGATTTCTTGAATATTTTTTTAATAACTAATCTGAGATTTTTGTGCTAATGAAAGCGATAATGAGTGGAAAAAAAGGTTTGTTTTTTGCGTCTGTTATTTTCTGTGCAATTTATATCAAATACCCCAAATAATCTTCCCAAAACTATGTGACAGAAATTTACATCACTATGCAGTTGTTTCACTTCTAATGTATGACAAAAATGTTTTGGCTCAAACGGAGAACGTAGGTTCACTTTGTGTTTGGCGAAATCCCGTCGCGAGAAACTGCCAATTCTTGTAAACATAATTTACCTTTTCTATGATGACGCATTATGGACACACTTATGAGAGATTTGATTGGTTTATTTCATTTTCATCGAATTTGACTGTGTTTTATGTTGAACAAGAACTTCATAAACCTGTAGGCCATCCACAACAGGCTTCATAAAATCTGACACATGCAATCCAGCACCTCAATGAGAGATTTGCCACAGTGCCAATGGACCAAAGACTTTGTGTGGATGAACAGATGTGTGCTACTAAAGTAGGGCACTTTCTGAAACAATATCTGCCCAATAAGCCCCACAAATGGGGTTTCAAATTATTTGTGATTTGATGGGGGATATGCCCACAAATTCGAAATATACCCTGGACAAGAAAATTCGGACAAACTCCCAGGTGAACCAAATCTTGGTGCAACAGGAAATGTTGTAGTTTGCTTGCTTCGGGGAGTACCAAGAATGATGAACCACATTATATACTTTGATAATTTTTATACCTCATTACCATTAGTATATTTTTTAGCTAAACAAGGGGTTCACACTGTGGGAACTGTGCAATAAAACAGAATTCCAAGTAATAAATTACCAGAACAAAAAGATTTCATGAAGAAATCAGTGCCCAGAGGTAGTTATGAAGAGAGAGTCTCTACGTTAGATGGTGTTGATATAAGTTGCATACCATGGAAGGATAATAAGGTGGTAACCCTATTATTCACATATGCTGGAACATTGCCTTTCACTGAAGTCTCTAGATATGAATGAGTTCACCTTATTCAGGAATGAGTTGGCCTTTGTGTTATGCAACAAAGGAACCAGCAAAGGTGCTAAAAGAAGGCGTCCAAGCAGCATTACCCTAGAAAAAGAATTGCTATCAAAAAGAAAAAATGGTTCTTCAGTTCCTCCACCTCCACAAGACATAAGGAAACATAGTTATGAACATTGGTCAAAAGTAGGTGGGTCACTCCGGTGCAAATACCCTAAATGCGAAGGGTATTCTACACTCTCATGCATTAAATGTGGAATTAATTTGTGTCTAAATAAGAATAATAATTGTTTTTTTAATTATCATCAGGAATAAAAATGATACAAAGATATATTATATTTTTAATTTATTTTGTACTGAGCTTAACATGTAATGGATATTTCCATCATACTGTTTTTTAATTATTTTATATTATATATTTATACTAGGATTTTTTTAAGCATTTTTCCTTTAATCCAGAGCATGAATTGTATCACCCTGATTTATTTCACAAAAAAAAAGAAAAAAAAATCATGTGAAGAAGGGTTAATTTCTCAGTTTTTCAAATTATCTATTTGGTGTATCTTTTGTAGTGTTTTATGCATTGATTTTCTTTTCAAAATATGATCATTGTTTTCTGAAAAAATAAATATATAAATAAATATATAAAAATTATAAAGAATTGGGAATTAAATCTGTAAATATCTAAATATGCATTGTAAAAATTTACTTATCTGGTGTTATAGTCTAATTAATATAAGTCTATTTAAATCTTTTTCCTAAGGAATATTAATAAGTCATGATAAAATATATTTTCAAGATTATATATATATATATATATATATATATATATTGTCAACTAAATCTGCAATTAATAAGATGTAGGGAAAAACAAATATTTTAAAATAAAACTGGCTAATTTTTCCCATTGGACTCGGGCTAGGCTTAAGCTTAATATCGTTTTGCATCCTGGAGCTGGAATACATTTTATCTGGGCAGGAAATTTTTCTCGCTTGTTCATTGATTAGTGAAAAAAAAAAAAAAAAAAGTGAAAAAGCTATTTTTTTTTTTTTTTTAATTTTATTTTATGTAGCTTTGTGTATTAGTATGTCACATGATTTAAAAATAAATAAATAAATAGTAATAAGAAAGCACCACAGAACTGCTGCTTTAGTAATAAGTACAAAACTTTGAATAAACACCATAAAATATAATAAACTTGTATTTTATGGTGCTTATTTGAAGTTTTGCACTTATTGCAGTTGTATAGTGTTTATGACTTTGGCTTGGTATTATGTTATTTCTATTTGCACTCTTATTTCTGTAAATATTCTTAGGATGACTTGAAGCTGATATGCTACTTGAATCACAATTGTATTGCTTGGGCATACAAATTATATAAAAAGTACTAAGCTTATGGTGTAGAAATGTATGCTTTATTTTTAAGAGGAATTTTAACGATAGAATAATACTATAGTGATCGATTAAAGTATTTTGATTAAAGACTTTTTTTCAGGGGGAGGGGGTTAGGTTTAATTTTATTATTTTTTTTACCAAACTGAATTTTAAATATGATACCGGTCGGACCAGGTACGTAAAATTTTTATAAGGTTCCCTGTATTTGTAAGCCAATATTTTATGTTTATTTTGCATTGTTACTACGTCGATTATGACAAAGAAAAAATCAAAGATGTGCTTGCTTCAGTTTAATTAGTTGATTCATTGGTTCATCATCATTATTATTACCATTATTTCACACAAGGTTTTATAATTTCAGACTGTGTAGACCTTTAACAAGAATCATTAGTAATTATTATCAATCCATTTTCCATAGAACAAGTAATATAAAACAGAATAATTAAGGGTTTATTTTTACATGACTGAGAGAAAGAAACTAATGAGAAGTATTTGCTTCAAGTTACTCCAATTGTGCAGAATGTTATCACAAAATTTCATTTCTCTCCTACTGCCTATTAAAATAATCTTTATTTGATATGTGTTACATGTTAATATTGATTATTATTATTATTTTTAATTTGCATCATGATATTTATTCTTGTTCCTTGAACATTTCTCTCTCCTCCCACCTCATAAACAATTCTTATATGTAATATTGATACATTTTATATACGGACATTTTTATAAGCTTACTGAACATTTTTGCAATATTTTTCTTTAGAAATTAAAATTCACTAGGGAAACTGAATAAAGTACTTTAGAGTATTAAAAATATTTTCCTTTCCTCTTTATTATTATTATTATGCTATAGAAGCTTGTTTCCCTGTTCGTAAAACTTATGTCACACCTTAGAAAATATATGCACGATATATTTAAACCAAAAGTGCAAATAATAGGTATGAGATTTTTTAGCTTTTTAGCTGAATTCAAATTTTTTTTCTATTTTCGCTTTCATCTTTTTTTTTTTTTTTTTCCCCCTGCCTAGTCTTTCTGGGGTGTATTTTGTTACATTAAACAAATAAATCTTTTACTTATCTAGTAAATAACTGAATACAAAAGCATTATCATTTGTTCTTTCATATATATATAGATTGAAGATTTAAAAGTATATATCTATTTCTCTAACATAATGATTTTGTGATCAAAATTCTAATATTTTATTTCAATGTATTGCTTTTGGATATTTTTTTCAGCTTTTTTTTTTTTTTTTTCTCCTTTTTGCCAATCTTATCCTGGATATAAGCTGCCTGTAATTTCATTTTTACATATGTTTTAAGCCATTGATTATTTCTTCAAAAATAATGTTTTAATACTTTACAGAGATGTTGAAGAAAGGATTATTAATATAATTTACAATAATATTTTTACCTTACATAAATCCTTACTAAGTCCGAGCTTCATATATATTTTGGCTACCTAACGGTGCCATCTTCAGATACACTCGGTAAAAAATGATTTGAAGGTGCTACTTGGATGACTTGTTTATCTTTTGTAGTTTTCTCTTCGATTTCTTCACTTCTCTTGTTTTTCTTATATAGTTGTTGCCACTCGGTAGGAATAATGCTATGTTCGATATCATTGATAGTGTTATTATTGGTTAGTATTTCGATAGCTTCTCTTTTGAGAGCGTAATGGTGAGAGTTGTATGGGGCTATTTTTTGAAAGTTAATGGAATCAATGTTAATTGGGTTAGTACTGTTAGTTCTTGAGAAAGCTGTGGAATGTCTATTGTATTTTAAGTCGGTTATGTGTTCTGAAATACGTTCTTTTATTTTCCTTTTAGTCATTCCTATGTATGAGGCTTTATTTTTATTTTTATTTTGATATTGGAAATCGATTTTATAAATGCCGGCTGTGTGTTTAAAGTCTATGGGGTCTTTTTCATTGCGAATTCGTTGGTATATATTTTTAAAAATATATACCAACGAATTCGCATTATTCCTACCGAGTGGCAACAACTATATAAGGAAAACAAGAGAAGTGAAGAAATCGAAGAGAAAACTACAAAAGATAAACAAGTCATCCAAGTAGCACCTTCAAATCATTTTTTACCGAGTGTATCTGAAGATGGCACCGTTAGGTAGCCGAAATATATATGAAGCTCGGACTTAGTAAGGATTTATGTAAGGTAAAAATATTATTGTAAAAAATAATGTTTTAAGTTTCATTGATAAGTAATTAATCATAAATACAAATATTTTAATATTTTTTTCCAATTAAATATCCAAAATGCAGACGAAGCGTATGTAGGCTTATTGTGATTTATTTATTTATTTATTTTTCTTCCAAGAAGTAGTATTTTATTGTCATGTTAAATTTAATGGGGAAAAAAAAAAAAGTATGTTTCATATAAAATGTGGAAAAGCGAAATATGTTTGGCACTATATTTAAATCGCAAACTGACAAGAAATTGATTTGATTTCAGAAAAGTGGTTACTTGATGGTTATTAAATATAAATTCTACAGTTATTCCTCCTTTAGATTATATTTGTTATATAAAGTCTATCTTAAAATAATGAAAGTATTTAATATCTTTTATTTTTAAATTAATTTCAAAAGTGATGTATCAAAAATTCTTAATGTAATTTTCATTTTTTTTCCCCTTCTAGATCGGCAAAGTAATGATTTAGGTTTAGATCTTCAAACAAATTTGGATCTTTGTGATGATGTCAATATGGATACTGATGATCTTGTCCCTAGCTTGCAGGTATAATTTATATATTTTTTCAATAAATAAACGTTTTCATTTGTGCTCTATACTTTTTATAAAGTGAGGAAATTATTTAAAGTTCAATACGTAATTTTTGTTAAGCAACTGCCTTACAGAATACCAATTTTATTAAAAAAAAGATTCTTATGGCATTTTTTTTACTTCCTTATACAAAGTATAAGGAAGTATAGTAATCCCGATTTGCGAAATGGATTTTGTATTTCACATTGCTCGAAAACGAATGATCGCCGAATGTTGACAATTTATACGTATGACTGTCATGATATCTAGTTGCACACCTGCAAGTGTCGTCTTAACACGAGCTCTCGTTTTAGAGATATAAGCGACTTTACACGATTTTTCGTGACGTCTGTGTGTGTGTGTATGTGTATGTCGCATAACTCAAAAGCGGTTGGACGTAGAAAGTTGCGAATTGGTACATAGGTTTGTTATAACATCTAGTTGTGCACCTCCCTTTTTGGACTTTCTATGATTTTCCGTTATGGAGATATTTAGGAAAATTAGGTTCATAATGACAAAAATACATAGGTTTTGGCCATAATGTATCAAAAAACGGTAATAACTCAAAAACGGTTGAACGTAGAAAGTTGCGAATTGGTACATAGGTTTGTTATAACATATAGTTCTGCACCTTCCTTTTTGGACTTTGTATGATTTTCCATTTTGGAGATATTTTGGAAAATTAGGTTCATAATGACCAAAAATACATTGGTTTTGGCCATAATGTATCAAAAAACGGTAATAACTCAAAAACGGTTTGGACAAATCTTGCAATTTAACTGACTTCCCGACTAGCTAGACATTTGAAACTTTCAGAAAAGCTCAGAACACGTTGACAATGCGTTTTTTTAATATTTTTGGCCAACTGTTTCCGATACCTGCTGCCTTCGGCAGCGTTACCAGTACAAATCTTGCAATCGATTTTTAACTAACTTCCCGACTAGCTAGACATTTAAAACTTCCAGAAAATCTCAGAACACGGTGACAATGCATTTTTTAAATATTTTTAGCCAATTGCTTCGTGTCACTGCTGCCTTTAGCAGCGTTTATATGATTCAACAGAAAATCTATTTAACTAACTTCCCGACTAGTTAGAGATTTGAAACTTCCGGAATAGTTCAGAAACACGGTGAAAATGCATTTTTTAACACTTTTATCCAATTGTTTCGGATCCGAAGTCCCCCCCCCAAGGCACAACTTTGACATGAGTCCCCCCCCCAAGGCACATGAGTCCCCCCCAAGGTACAACTTTGACATGAGTCCCCCCCAAGGCATAACTTTGACATGAGTCCCCCCAAGGTGCAACTTTGAAATAAGGCCCCCCAAGGCCCAACTTTGACATGAGTCCCCCCAAGGCACAACTTTGACATGAGTCCCCCCCCCCCCCCAAGGATTTTAAAATGAGTCCCCTCAAGGCACAATTTTATTTATTTATTTATTTTTTTTTTTACGTATGCATGCATTTTTTTAAAAATATTTTTAGCCAACTGTTTCGGGTCCAGTGACAATATTTTTTAACATTATGTATATTTCTCAAAGTGTATAAGGAAGTCATGTGGTGCCCACATCAGATTTTTTTTTTTTAAGATCCAAAAACATACTTGCCAACTTTTCCGGTTTTCCCGGAAGACTTCCGGTTTTTTGACGTATCTTCCGGTCTTCCGGACAGATGATGAAATCTTCCGTTTTTAAAAAAATCGCGGATATCGTTCGTTTTAAAACGAAACCCAAATGTTCTACGAAAACTCCCGATTTCCAATCTTTTTCCATCCATAACATAAATGTCAATATTCATCTCAAACTTGCTTTATGAGATTCTAGAACATTTAAAGAAATAGAATTATTAAATATTTCTTGCTGATGTAAATATTTTTTGCCCCCCCCCCCTTTATTTATCTCCAACTAGTGATCAGCAGTCTAATCAGTCTTTTGTTTCCTAATCTTTATCCATCTGCAACATAAATGATAGTATTCATTTTAAAGTTTTTACAGTAGATTCTAGAAGTAGAGTTGAAAGAGTTTAATATTTCTTACTCTGTAATTATTTTTGTATCCCCCCCCCCCCCCCCCCACACACACACACACTCCCCGGATTGTGATCAATGATCAAACAATAAAGCAATAGAAGTGCTCAATATTTCTCACATATTTAAATTATTTTTAGATTTTTATTGCTAAATTTAATGAATCTGTTTATTTTTCCTCAATTAAATTAAATATTTGTTTGTCATATTTATACCAAATGTGTAAACATGGGGGGGGAAAAAATTAAGAATAATTTTTTCAGGTAGGAAAATTTTTCCCAAATCAATGTAAGAAAATTAATACTCAGTTGGTTTTGTGCACGTTTGAAACTGATAATTAGCTACTGCTACTTTTTTTTTTTTTTTTTGAATGATTAATGTACATACACAAAAATCATATTCTATATTTATTTAAAAAATTAGTTTTACTTTAACTTAACGAAGTTTTTTTGTCTATTGTTAAATAAATTTCTTACAGATTCTGTTTAGTAGATATTTATATGTTGAAGAGGAATAACTTCATTTAAAACTTTTATATATTTAGTATAATCAATCTATAAGTAAAACGATTTTATAGATTGCTTCTAAATATTAAAATTGTAAAACTGTATTGTTTAATACGTCAAAGAGAGAAAAAAAAAATATTCCCTTTTTTTATGAAATCTTCTGGTTTTTCAACGACAATCTTCCCTTTTTTTGTTAAAATTGGTTGGCAGGTATGCAAAAAGAAATATTTATTATACCTGATTTCTAATAGGTAATGAAATGGTTAAAAAATTATTGTATGTAATAACTTTTGGAATTTACAAGGTAGATGGTTCTACGTGCAATCTTTAATTATTTGTAACATAATGAAGATGAATGTGTTAATTTATAGTCGCAGACAGATCGGAGGACATGCATGGATATGTGTGGATGTGGACTATATTTTTGTTTTGATGGTCACAAGGTTGATGGACCCATTAACTTTTTCAGATATACTCTGTCCTCAACATAACCCATAGGAAAAAATCATGCAGGTGGAGATACACTGAGTAAGGAGATCAATTAATGCTTGCATATGTATGCATTTCAATAATTCAGTGCAATAACTGGGTCAAAAAATATATTATTCTTTATGATTATTCTTATCTTCAGTAGATATAAAATTCTGACATGTTTTAAGTCTTCCCTTGAAGCTTGGCAAGTAAAATTGAGTACATCTTTATTTAAGAAATAGAATGATATTATTGTATGAAATGTTATTAAAATACTTTTTTTTTTTTTGTAAGAGAAAGAACCTTTTATTTATTGTAGTTCAGATAAGATATGAATAATATATGTGTTGTTTTGTTGAACATCCAGTAATATATAAAACTTATGTATATAACTCAAATTTGTGGTTTTACTTTTCTGTTTTCTTCTTAAAAGAGGGAAAAAGTGATTGAAAATGCATATACAGGGTGTTTATAAAGTCCCGGACCCATTTTGATGTTTAATAACTCACAAAATAATAAAGATAGATTAAAATTAATAACATAAATGGTTAGATAGACTCAAAAAGTTTCATGACCCTTGTCAATGAACTTCCACATGTGCCCCCTTCATCGCGCAGAGAATATCAAGTCGATAGTCA
Source organism: Salticus scenicus (assembly GCA_963930645.1). Lineage (NCBI taxonomy): Eukaryota > Metazoa > Arthropoda > Arachnida > Araneae > Salticidae > Salticus > Salticus scenicus. Next base: position 183,686,664 of record OZ005649.1, read on the forward strand.
GTTTCACGCCAGGTAGCGGCAAGCATGTCGGCATCCACAGAGGCTATTGCGGTTGTAATTCTGACTTTTAGCTCATCAATGTTCAACACTCTCCTCCTGTAAACATTGTCCTTTACAAATCCCCGAAGGAAAAAGTCCAACGGCGTTATATCAGGTGATCTGGGTGGCCAAGGAATTGGACTTCCTCGTCCAATCCATCTTCCTGGAAAATGGTCATTCAAAGAACTACGAATGATGGTACCCCAATGAGGTGGTGCACCATCTTGTTGCAAAAAGACATGTGGCTGAAGCTCTTCTAGTTGTGGAAATACGAAATTTTCCAACATGTCTAAGTATACGACTGATGAGACCATCTTTTCTGTAAAAAAGAAAGGCCCAATGACTCGGTCGTGTATTAGTCCACACCACACATTAACCTTTGGGGAATCCCTTTGTGCCTCACAGTATTCATGGGGGTTTTCAGATCCCCATATGTGCACATTATGGCGATTAACAATGCCAGAAACATGAAAGGATGCTTCGTCGGAGAACATTATGCGCTTCAGAAAATCAGCATCATCTTCTATCCTCCTTATCATATCTGTTGCAAAGGCCATCCTCTTAGGCCTATCGTCTGGTTCCAAAACTTGAACAATTTGAACTTTGTATGCATGCAGTCTTAATTTTTTCTTAATAACCTTGTACACCATCGAAATTGGCATATCCAATTCTCTTGCCGCTGATCTCACAGATCTTCTAGGATTGTGTAAAAATGTCTCTCTGACATGGTCAACATCAAAATCACTTGTGCAGGGACGTCCGAAACGTATCTTATCTGCGATACTTCCAGTTTCTAGAAAATTATTTTTCCACCGCAAGATGCTGCTTTTGGATGGAGGATCTTTTTGGTAAATTCTTCTGCAATTTCTCTGTACTTGCACTATCGATTTCGTTTCTATGTACCACCATAAAATCTATGCTTTCTCTTGTGGTGTATGCATTCTCCTTAATATCCGCTCGAATAAAACATCACATACAAAAGTACTACATAGAACAAACACATCAAAAGTAAACATAACATTGCAATAGTTGCCAAAAACAAAAGAGAGAAAAATGCAATTAATAAGCAGACGACATTTAGAAAAGTACAGATATTTAGACTGGAAAGAAAATATATGAGTTATTCCATCAATAAATGCCATTAGTTTGTTTATATCTTCATTATTTTATGAGTTATTAAACATCAAAATGGGTCCAGGACTTTATAAACACCCTGTATTTTTTATGCTAAGTTATATAATGTTTTAAGGAAATTTTGTTAACACTGACAGTGGCGGATTTAAGAGGGGGGGCTAGGGGGCTGAAGCCCCCCCCCCCCCAAAAAAAAAAAAAAAAAAAACACTGACATTCACAATTGAATATTGCAATTGTAAATTTTTTATTGGTCTAGAATAACACTTTGAAAAATCTTAGCCCCCCCACCCCCAAAAGTCAAGTTCTGGATCCGCCACTGAATACTTATTATTATTACCGTGTTTACTTGCGTAATTGTAGCACTTTTTTTGCCATTTTTATATTGTAAAAGTCTAGCTGCGACTATTATGCGAGGAAATCTATTACACAATATTATACATTCTAATGCTAAAATGTTACTGACTGGTGTATAAAAACATAATAAAATTAGTAACTTATCAAATGTTTGCAGTTTATGTACTGTTTATAAAATAGTCTTTTCATCAGTTGCACAGGCATTTTTATGGTTTCTCTTTTACTCAGAGAAAGTATTTGAACGATTTTTTCTGCTTTAAAATGGACATACGAGTATTATATGAGGGTATCTATTATGCGAGTGAACATGGCATTTTTAACATTGATTATACTATTTTTGACACTGTAAGCAAGTTGACAATAAAACTGAGAACACTATAACTCAGTTCAATTGTATTTGGAATTTGGACATAGTTTAAAGCTATGTGCAGTAAAATTAAGATATTTTTAATAATGGAGACTGCTTATACTGAAGCTAGAAGAAGCAGAAAGAATATTTGTTATCTATCTAGAAATTTTGTAGGATAGAATATATTGTAATTGGAGCTTATTTTGCACAGAATATTTTGGAAAATACATAATAAACTGTCATTTTCATTTTTTTTTTTTTTTTTTTTTCAAAAATGTAATTTTATTTTCTTAATCCTGTTTAAAAAATTAAACCAATGTAGCAGTATTAAATAATGCATTTTTAAAAATTGTATTTGACTTATATCACTCACTTTGATGTAAAATACTGAATTTTATTTTATTAGTAATCAGTGGTATTATAGAGAGGTTGTTTAATTAATATGAACAAAAATTGCACAATTTTCAATAAAAACAGATTCTTTGTTATAAAATTTAACATTAAAGTAATTTTAAAACAAGCATTGAGGTTTTTTTTTTTTTTTTTTTTTTCTCCTCCTTCCTGTGTTTTTCAGGGTATTTTTTAATTCTCTTTATTGTTTTGAAAATATAACAAAATTATTTAACAGCCCCACTTTTTTCTTTTCTTTAACTTATCTGTAGATAGTAGAAAAAGTACTGTTTAAAGATAAATTTTTTGAAACTAAGTTTTTGCTGTTACACATTGTGAGGTTTCCTGAATCTGAAAATCAGATTTTTTTTAGCAGTTGGTCTGGGAATCTGTTATCATCATCATTCAAAAATAGAGAATACTAAATCCAAACTTGGTATTCTATTTCTTTATCATAATGGGATATTGCTTGAAACTTTTTATTGAGACTGGATTTAAGGTTTATGCACAGGGACATACAAAAGAATTTACGCACATTACATCTATGTGTGAAATCTCTCATTGGTGCATCTTATAAAGAATATCAGCCAAGTGACTGGCTTTGATTCCATTCTATTTTCTGATAAGAGCAAAGAAATGTTTGCTGTGGCTCATCAGAGGTTAATCCAGAACAAATTTAGTGCCGCATTGAGGCACTTTTAAATCAATTCAAAATCAACTTAAAATCAACTCAAAAACTTTAATGACTAATTTCCACAATCGACAAAAAGAATGCATTCAGTTGGCAAAAATCTGCATCACAAACAGGATGAGCTTGACACTTCTACAATGTATTAATATAAATACTTTTTCTGTTTACATTAAGAAATAATTTTTTGGGGAGCATTATTCATTCTAAGCACTTTAAAACTGTAATATCATTAACACAACGTTAAAAATTCCAATGTAAAAAATTGTTAACTACAGACTGCAGTTCCGGTAGTGTAAAGTGTATTGTCTTCAATGCAGAATGACAAAATGGATTATTGCTCATATGTATAGGTAGGGAAGCGAATTATAGAGTCAGAGTAGCCAGGGGCCAATCCAGGATTTCAAAATTAATACCTATTTTTGTGAAAAATCTTAACTATATTTTATTTTTGTGAAAAATTGCAACACACTCTTTTTTTTTCTCTCTCTCTCTGTGTGTGTGTGGGGGGGGGGGAGAGGAGTTCAAACTAAGTAAAATAATAAAAATAACGCTTAACAGTTGGTGTGAGGCTTATAGCAGAACAGGAACCATAATCCAAAACTTACTTCACTCTGAAGTAAACAGTTCAGTAGAGAGAATGTAAGTAGGAGTTGTTTTTATTTGTGCTATTATCACTGCACTACACATGAATTGTACAAGAGAGGATAGACACATCACCATACAGTCATCAAAGCGTCAAACCACCTGACGAATCAGCAAACAGTACACTATGGCCACAACTCCAAAGCGTGTCTGTACGTTTGGGTATGTGTACTGCAAGGATCGTTTTGTTTACCTATGCTACGCCATTTCTCGCCCATAGAAAACACTTGTGTGTAGATTAAAACCAACATTTTGTATGATTCTTGCTTTGTGAATCGCATCAACAGAAATGTACAAATAAGTTACTCTTCTTTGAAAATGTGCTCATTTAAGATGCCAGATTTTGCTGGGATGACTAAGTTTTTTGTGAAGGTACCGATATTAGCTGAATGATTTTTGTGAAGGTACCTTTTTTGCCAGATAGATTTTTGTGAAGGTACCTCTTTTGCCAGATTGATTTTTGTGAAGGTACCTTTTTTGCCAGGTTGATTTTTGTGAAGGTACCCATAAAAGGTAGTAAACTCGACCTGTATTAACCCCTGGTAGCAAACAATAGGAATTTAGGAAACTGGAGCTCTAAACCAGTAGGAATTTGGTATGAAGAAAGCTATGTAAAAATTAAGAATATGTGGATTTTATGTAATTTTTTCAACAATCCAAGTGACTGGGTACAGCAAAATTGCAGTAATGATATTTTTATAGATATGGAATGCTTCTAGAAAATAGAGTTCATGTAGGTGTTTAGGCTGACAGATAGTTTTAGCAGAATTAAAGTTGAAATTTATTTTCCCAACAGTGCTTAGCAATGGCCGATTTTTTAGTTTCTTGTTTCTGAATATAACTCATGTGTTCTTTAACACAAAACTTGAGTTTACGTTTTGTTTGACCAGTATATGATTGTCCACATTGACATGGAATACTAGATATACCCCAAAAGTTGTGTGCATCAATAAGGTCTTTTAATCTAGAAAGGGCTGATTATGGGTGAGAAAATTATTTTAAAGTTATATTGTTTGAGAACTTTAGCTATGGCAAAACTAGATTTAGGGGAAAAAGGCAAAACAATACTGATGTTGGAAGAGGACTTAGATGTAGGAGAAATATGGAGATTTTGTAATTTAAAAAGAGCTTTATCGATAATGGAAGGGTTGTAACTTAGCAACTGTAGCAACTGCTTTAAGACATTTGATTTCAGGATGGAGGAATTCAGCATCCGAACAAATGTTAAGGGCATGATTGACCTGGGTAGGTGGATGACATGAACGAGCATGAGGAGGTAATGAAGCAGCAAAATTTTTACAATAAACAGTTGTGCAAAAACATTTTTCAAAGCGAGAGACCAGTGTATCAAGGAAAGGGAGTGAACCATAATTTTGAATTTCATATGTAAATTGGATGTTATTGTCAAGTGAATTTATGATCTTAATACATTATCAATAATTGTGCTGAGAAGTCAATCAGAGTGAAAGTATCATTCACATAATGGGTCCAATATGGAAAATATAATTTTTCAAAGGGAATTTGACATGTTTTAAAAATAAAACATGTAAATATCAGTGAGAATTGGCGAAAGAGGAGAGTCCATGGCTAAACTTTCAGATTGTTGGTAAAGTAAAGGTAGTTTGAGATAAACAAGTACAGGTAAGAGAAATTAATTCTTAGATTTCAAAGCTTGTGTAATGAAATTCTTTTACTGCACTTCTCTTACCTGCACTTGTTTATCTCAAACTACTTTTATTTTTCAAGGCAAATTTTACTCAACAATCTGAAGGTTTAGCCATGGGCTGTTCTTTTTCACCAATTCTCGCAAATATTTACATGCACTATTTTGAAAATTCTCTCTTTGAAAAATTCTCTTTTCCATTTTGGACCTGTTATGTAGGTGATACTTTCACTCTGATCGACACTTCTCGGCACAATATTGATAATGTATTACAGATCATAAATTCAATGGACATTAACATACAAAATTGAAAATAATGGTTCACTCCCTTTCCTTGATACACTGGTCTCTCGCACTGAAAACAGTTTTTTTTATTGTAAATATTTTGCAGTTTCATTACCTCCTCATGCTCGTTCATGTCATCCACTTACCCGGAAAATGGCTGCATTTTGTACTTTTGTCAGTCGTGCCCTTAACATTTGATCAAATCCTGAATCCTTCCATAATCCACTTCATCATTCTGCACTGATGATGGTACACTTTACGCTACCGAAACTGCAGTTTGCAGTTAACAATTTTTTACTTTGGTGTTTTTATTGATATTTCCGTTCTGCATCAAGTCTAGTTATTTACTTTTAAAACTGTTTTGATTTTGCTATATTTTTGGCCAGTAGAAAAATCTCAGCTGATTTGTCTCTAAAAGCATTTAGAAATTTTAAGTAAAAAAAGAAAAAAAAGGAAAGGAAAGAAAAGGGGGAAAAAAAGGGATTAATCTATAGTATGTTGTATTTATATGATGTTTTTATAATTGTCAAAAGTTTTATAGGCATGCAAAAGGTAATTATTTTTTAACAAATTTGATTGTTATATATATTTAAAAAAAAAATAATACTTTACAGGGTTAGGGGAAAAAAAAAAAAAAAAAGTAACTGATCCGTTATCTGTTCTATTCTATTTTTAAAAATTTGTAAATTTAATAATTGCCATGTAAAATAAATTTACACGGTAAATATCATAATTAATTTTTTGTAAATAAATTAAAAAATAGAAATGAAGTCTTATATAAATCAAAAATGTATACTTTGAATGAGATAAATGTCACATATTTACCATAAAGTATTATATTATTAAGTATTAAAAGTAAAAAAAAAAAAAAAAAGTTATTAAAGTGAAATTAAATGAAAAATTACTGAGAATAAGTGATTTACTTCACATCAATGAATAAGAAACTTGCTGTACCTGTATAAGTAAAATTATTATTTCAGAAGAAATTTTTAGTTTCAATTAAAGCGTGATTCTTCTTGTGACATAAAAAAGAGCCTCGTGCAATTTGAATTAAACTACACAAAATGACCGTTTTATGTTTGTCCTCTAGCTGCATATTGAGCTTCTATGCATTTACACTTTCGGATAGACCTGAAATTATCCCTTTGTGATGTCTAAACAAAATAATGTGATGACCTAAAAATAATTAAACAATTCACGGTTTTTATTTTACCCATAATTATCATAAAAATGAATTTCACTAATTATTTCAATAATTGAGTATGACTTAAGAGCGGACAATAGCTAGTCTCATCGACTGCCATTGCCCATGTTATTCTACGGGAAAATTTGTTTCCAAAATTACTCATTATGTAATGAATGTTTTTCAATTCCGTTTTCACATTCAGAAAACTCATAACAATTTAATTAGTACTTACTTTCCAAAAATTGTTTTTCTTTAATTTTTAGTATTTCGTTTTATGGCTAAAAAATGAGAAAAATGCACTTACTGAAAATTTGCATTTTTGAACTCAAAATTAAAAAAACGTATAAAAATTTAAGTAAATCAGTTTTTCGGAAATGAGTATTAATTAAACAGTTATAAATAAAATTAAAATGACTTGCAAAAACTTAAGTTAATCAATTTTTCGAAAATTAGTACTAATTAAATGGTTATGAATTTTCTGAATGTGAAAACAGAATTAAAAAAAAAAAAAAAAAATGCATTAGGTAATGAATAACTGTAGAAACAAATTTTCCCATAGAATAACATGGGCCACGGCTGTCTGTGGGATTAAGTATTATCCGCTCTTAACTGAAACAATTACAAATGATCCCACATTCCAGGAATCAGCTAAAAAAATTGCCAGTTTTGGGAATCAGCTTTAAAGAAACACAAAATCTGTCTATTTACAATGAAATAATTACATATTTAAGGAATCGATGGTAGAAAAAAAAATATGTATGTATCTGCAGTTAACTATGATAAAATGTAAATTAAGTTAAACAGTATGAATAGACCTTACATTTGAAAAATATGTCAATAAAATTGCAGGAATTTCATTGATTTGCATCAAAATAACAATGTATATCATGAATCAACTTTCAAGTAAGAACAAACTTTATTGATTTATAGTGAAGTAATTGCCTAATTAATCAGAGAAAAAAAAATGCATATTAGAAATTAAACTAATAATAATTAAAAAAAAAGGGGGAAATAATTTTTCATTTCGTCAATAGTTCATAAAATTATCACATTTTATTTGACATTTGACTTACAAAAATATGTAAATTTTATAAATTTACTGTGGAAGAAGGACATTCTCAAGGGTATCTATATGCAGAAAGAAAAAAATTCTTCTCAGAAAATGAATACTTGACAGAGGTTTAATGATTGTAAAATGCAAAAGCATAGCCAAGGTGTTTTGGGTGTTTAATCCAAATGAAAGTTCAAATAACAATCTGCTGAAAAAAAACAAAATTTCTATTGCTTATAATAAACTTACAGCTGTATTTCTTATGTTACACTGTGTACTTAACCTCTTTAGGACCTATTATGTATAATAAATGGCTTTGTATAACATAATAGAATCTTGCAGTATTTTGAGGAAAAATTAGAATGTGTCTGTGGGGAAATTTCAGAAATTTGAAAATTTTGTACACAGCTACCTTTATTTGCAGGACGCAGTAATCTAATATATTTTTTAAATGCTCAATTTCCTTTAGCTTTTTTGTGCCTCTTTTTATTTATTTGATCTTAATTTTTAGTTTTTTTTCTAAAAGCTTCTATTTTATTACAGGAAGAGTTAAATGCTGATATATTATCTGATGTAGAAGCACTTTTGGCTGCTAACAAGGACAGTGTATTGACTTGGCTATGAATTGGGCATTCAAAGTGTTGTGTACCGTGTGCAAAGAGGAATCACTGACAAGTGTGATTTGTTGTTTTAATGCTAGCTGGAGACTTTATGAATGAGGATTGTTAATGGGGGGGTGACATTAGCTATGGCTAGTAAAAGTTTCCTTGGTTACTATTTTTATTTTTTAAATATTTATTTAGTTTCTAATTTGGTAGTGGTGTATTCATTTAAAAATCCCTAATGTTATTACTCCTTGAACATTGTTGTAATTATTTTAAATGACTGCATTGTAATTTCCTCATTTGACCAAGGAAACTTTTACTAGGTTATTTTTTTAGTCTTCTAAATAAAGGAGTAGTGACATGGGAAAATTATAATACAACTGTAGTGGAATTATTTTGGACTGTTTAATTTTCAAGGTATAAATAATATTTTATTTCTATTATTATTATTGTTAGTAATACACTTTATGTTTGCCATAAAATTTTGTGTACATTTAAGTGTGTGTTACTAAAAAAGAAGAAATATGATACTTTTCCTTGTATTGTATTTTCTTGTTCATATTTTTCAGGGGTGTTTTTCCTATATCATGAAATGGCCCAAAATTATATTGTAATTCTGCAAATTAGCTGTTAAATTGTTTAGAAGACTCCGATTTAGAGATACGTAAAATGCAGGGCTACTTAAAAATAGATTCATTCATTTTTAAAATTATGCATTCAAAAGTGTTAATGAATGATATATGAAAATAACTGCAAATTTACCCATTTTTTTTTCTGCATGCTATAAAATATTCTGTGTGTGCCCTCAAGTCACATGATAAATGTGCAGGCAGTAATTGAACTCGTTCCACACATTTTGTATTATCATCCTGTCAATGGTCATCACATCCTCAATGGTTCGTTCCTTGAGTTTTTCTTATGTGTTTGGTAGTAGGGGTACATAAACAAATTATTAGTGTATTCCAAGAGAAAAAAGTCATGAGATGTTAAATCAAGTGACTTGCGAATTGGGATTAGGGGAGAGGGCAAGGAAATAAAGAAATTTCTTCATTTGGAAGCACGTCAATACATGTATAAATAAAATATATTATTTATAAATCTTCTATCAAACAAGTAGTAGTTTTCAGGGGGGGGGGGGGGTTGCATGTTATGTACCCTTACTACCAAAAAACATTAGAAGAGCTCAGGAAAGGAACCAGTGCTGCAGTAGTGACCATAGAAGGCTGACACTATAACTTTTGTGGAATGAGTTCAGCTACTGCCTGGGTGTGTGTCGTATGATCCAGCTGTACGTATAAAACATTTTGTATAGTATGCAGAAAACTTGATAAGTTTGTGGTTATTTTCATATATTGCTTATATTTGTATGTATTATGCTTTTGAATATGTAGTGTTTTGAGAATGAATAAATCTTCTATTTTAGCCCTGTATATTTTAAATTAGCTTTCTATAAAAATCATGTTTAAATTTTTTTCTTGGGCTTATATGATTTTTTTTTTTTTTTTTTAATCAAAAAATTCAAATATTTTTTTATTTTAATGTAGGTCATTGTAGCTTTTAATGTAAAGTTACTTTACTTACTACAATTATGACTGCTCAATCTGAAATAATAAACTAAATGATTTATTCTTTTAGAAACAGCAGTTTTGATGTAAATAAAGCATGTTTTGTTTCGCTTGTATGATAGCTTAATGTGTGATTAAATGAAAAAAAGCTTATTCTTTTAAAATTCACCCTATTTCTTTGTTGATAATAATTTAAAGAAGTCTTGTCTATTCTTTTTTTTTTTTTTCTGTCCATGTGGTATCCATCATAATATAAAATCTCTGCAGTTAATTTTATGTATTTAGCTTATTTTCAAATTTAATAGAAAATATTCTAATCATAATAATCTATTTGATTTGACGTGTAAGCTTTTGCATAAAAATTAATACAAAAAAAAAAAAAAAAAATCGTGTAAATCCAAAAAAACACCCCTGATTTTCATCAGAATCTCAACATTAGACTTTTATGATATGCAGGAGTAATAATTTTACTGACTATTTTATATCAATATTTTTATTATCTCTTTTATCCGTACCATCATTAATTATCACGCTTCTTTATTTGGAAGACTGAAAACTGAAAGGTGAAGGAAATCAAGCAGTATGACCATTTGCTCACCATGAAAACTTACATGCTGTATTTCTAAGTTCCATATTTTCATTTATACAGAATCATCATGGTTTTGTGCTCAAAACTCAGTGCCTTGTCTTATTTCATTACATGAATTCTGCTTTCATCAATCAAATCATGCGTGTATTTTAGCACAAATTTCATGTATTTTTGACCTCAATTTTTTTTTAAAGCCATAAATCTTAATTGAATATTTGTGCTTGAATCAGCTGAAAATAATTTGTATTTAAATGTTTTGTGAATACCCATTAAATCATTAACATTTATTGTCTCTTCAGTTTTAAGTGACTATAAATGTTATTTTATATAGTTTATATCATTTTATTTTTCGAGGTTGTAATAGTAATGTTTACCTTCAGAAAGTACATTGCAAGTTTATCTGAAATCGATTTTTTTTTCCTCATTATGTTAATATTTAAATAAGATGGTTGAGGTGAAGCTTGCACCCTGACAGCACTCGCATCAGCATGTAACGTCAAAGTTACATGACGCAAGCACTTCTAATTTGCACTAAAGAAGCAGTGCGGAAATGTTTTAATTTAAATTTCACATCGGCACAAAAACTGTGATAAATTTTAATTTTTTTTTTTTTTTTTTTTTTTTAACAGTTAATGTGTATCTGTTTTACAGACAGTGCTTTCTCTCTTCTCTTTAAAACTTTTTTTCATAAATATTTTCACATTTTATTTCAAGGCAATAATAATGTTAATTACTTTGAGAATTTAATAACTTTTGTTTATAATGTTAGTTTAAACAACTTTTTAAATTCAGTAATAAAAATTAAGCATTTATGTTGATAGTATTATTATTATTATTATTTTAGATATAAAAGTTTTTAGTTATTCTTCTCCTAGGGTGACGAGATTTTTTTAAAAGACTTTTAAAAATAATTAAATAACTTATATTTCAGCTTAAAATGTACAATAATTTGTTTACTCATATGCCCTTAAACTCCTTAGCTTGTCTTTTTTTTTTTAAATTATTATTCATAATTTCTGTTTTCTTCAATAAAATCACTTATGCACAGATTTAATATTCATATTTATTTGTTTATCACTGTTTAAATTAATCAAATTAATATTGTTTTGAAAACTTATTTATGCTCACCAAGACAAGGTTATAATTCGATCAAATTAAAGATATTGTATGTCTTTTAAATTATATATTTCTGTACTGCTTTTTTACCAATATTAGACTTACTACTTCTTGCTACTGCACTGTAATATAATAATATATAACATGCAAGAAGTTTTGGTTAAGTCTATGAATGTATTCAGCCGCATAATTTTTTACTCATTAACAAAATGTACTTTTTATCTGTACTTCTAAAATTTACTAAAGTTTTTTTTTTAACTGAAGGTAAGCATTTATCATTTTCAGAATTTCTTAGTTGTAATTGCAACTCGCATCATTCTGTGATTTTTGTGCCTTAGTAAGATTACACACCTGGCAATAAAATTTAATAATTTTAATATAAAAAATAATTTTAAAAAGTGTTTTCATTGTTGCATTCGTAAAGCAATTATTAAGAATTGAGAGTTTTTACGCATTTTCTGCTTGTATAATAATTTTTTGAAAGATTGTTACCTTTTATATTTATCTACGACAGCTTTTAATAATAGTGTATTTTTACCCGTTGAATATAAATGTAATAGAAGTTTAATGAACCTGTTAAAGCTGTTTGATATTTCCAAAAACTTTAAATTTCAACAGCCTAAATAAAAACTTTATGCCATAAAAATAAAACTTTCAAATTTGGGCGATCAGTTAAGAATGCTTTTTCATTGTAACTGAAAACATCTCTCCATTATTTGTATAAAACTCCGTATATATTCTGTGCAGCCAAACAATAATTAAAAAAATAAATAAATAATACATATTTTATTAGTAAATATTTTCAGTTTGTGTTGTTTATATATGCGAATCTGTTATTTTCATGCTATCTACATTTTACAAACTTCACTATTGTTTTTTAAACAAACATGTCATGTGATGTCAAGCTATCAGCAATTCAGGAATCAAAATATTTTTAATTATTGGAAAAACTTGTTTTAAAAACATTTAATGAAATTCTCTTGCATAATTTTGATTTATGATTGTATTTTGTATCAGGTGTAATTAGCTCTCATCCTTTTTATCATCAGGAAATCAGTTTTTCCTGACTTATTCAATGTTTGTTACAATAAACATTTGTTCATCAAATCATCAAATTGGAGTTTTGTTTTATTATAATCTTATAACATTTCACTACATGATATGTTACCAAATTTCATAAAGTTGAATTTTCAAATTTGTAATTTTCCATAATCGCATATAATGTATGCAAATGAAAAGTCATAGTTTTTCATGTGTATATTAGATTTGCATTAAATTTACTTTTCATAGCCTAAGAGCGTATAATGCCTAACCTTGCCAACAGCCAAAGCCTATGTTATTCTATGGGGAATTTTGTTTCCACGATTACTCATTACTTAATGCCCACCAGCGGCCGAGCGGTTCTGCGCTCAAAGCTGGTAGATGGGAGGTGCCGGGTTCGATCAGGTCGCGCTCATCGACCTAGCCGTTCGGAGTTTTCCGTGGTTTCCTCCGAAACTCGCATAAATACGGGCTAGGACCCCTTAGAAAGACCCCCACGGAGGGCATTCCCCCTCTAGGCCTAGGACACATCAGGAGTCAATCGGCCTTAAATCCTACAACCAACCAACCATTACTTAATGTGTTTTTTTAAATTCCATTTTCATATTCAGAAAATTCACAACCGTTAACTTAGTACTCATTTTAAGTTTTTCAATTTGTAACGTTTTATTTTCTAGATAAAAAATGCACTAAGTTAAAATTTCCCTTTCTTAAACTTGCAAATAAAATATTAAAAAAGTAAATTTTAAAAAATGAGTACTAATTTAATGATTGTAAATTTTCTGAATGTAAAAATGGAATTATTAAAAAAGGAAAGAGTAATTATGGAAACAAATTTCCTGTAGAATAGAATGGGCTTTAGGTGTCAACAAGGTTAAGTATTGTATGCTGTTATGAGGACACAATCAGGGCCTGATTAGTGCACGAGTTGGCTGGGCTGTGGCCCAGGGGCCTTTGTTTTGAGAGCCTAAAATTTCACTTTCTATTAAAAAAATACCAATTAAAAATATACTAAAATGCTCTTGAAAACAGCTTTAACAAAATTTTATTTATGAAAGCAAAATCAAAAGTTTTAGAAAGATTTTTACTCATATAAGGACTAGTTTACTTTAAAGACTAGTTTACTCAAATATGTATTTTTGATTTAACTAGTAAGTTCTCTTTTTTCAAACAATGGTAAAAATCATGAAGAAAATGATGAGTAGGGACTCAAATGCACATTTTGGTTTGGGTCCACTTTTGGCTTTATCTGGCTCTGGGCGCAATACCTATTTATCATGAACAGCAGCCAAAACCCATGTTATGAGAATTTTCTTATAAGAATGATTAATTACCTGATATATCAAAATTACGTTTCACATTGAGAAATTCATAACTGTTAAATTTGTTCTTGTTTTGCAAAAAATTGTTTTGTAACTTCCTGTTATTTCATTTTGAAGCTGTTAAGTGCAAAATATGCACTTTATAATTATTTTTTTATTTATTTATTTTTTTTTTTGCACTTTATAGTTTCAAAATGAAATTGTATAAATTTAAAAAACAATTTTTTTTGAAAATTTAATAGTTATAGATTTTCTGAAAGTAAAAGCAGAATTAAAAAAAGATGTATTAGCCAATGAATAATTTTCAATACAAAATTCCCTTAAGATAACATGGGATTTGAATGCTCACAGTGATAGGTATTGCATCATTTTAAGCAAATCAGAGGGTCACTGGTGCATGAATATTAATTTTTTCCTGGTTTTAATCCTAAAATCTTTGATGTCTTGAACATTCCTAAAAGGATTAGAAATTTTCGTGAACATTGGGGGGAAATCATAAATCCTTTTATAATTTTGTACACTGAAAGTAAAACATGGCACTGTGAGATTCTCCTCAGTTTTAAACTACAATAAACATTTTGAAAATCACTTATAGAAAATTGTTCTTTCTCTTTCCCCCCACCCCTCCTGGCAAAAAAAAAAAAAAATAATAATAATAATAATTATTATTATTATTATTAAATGAGGTATAGGGTAGTCCGACCAGTAAATGAACACTTAAGCACAATTTGATATTTTAAAGTTCATAATATTTTAAGGAAACATTGTTTCTGGTATATGACAGCATAAACACATTTGTTATTATGTGTAAATTCTACAAAAAAAAGGTGAGGACCTTACATTTTTTGTATGGGTCTTTTGGAGACCCAAATAAAAAGTTACGCAAAAGTCAAGTAAATGAACAGTTCTTACCAGTTAAGAAACACAAAATATTCCAGTGAATGAACGTGTCATATTTAAATTTTTAAAAAAAGAACAGCAAAGTCTATTGTGACTTTTTCATACTCTATATTTATTTTTCAGATACCAGTAACATAAAAAAGCATATTAAGTCATGAAATTAAAAAAAAAATTTAGCCAGGAAACTGCAAAACAAATGGCATTTTAAATCATGAAATGAAAAACACGTTCAAATGAAATAGAAAATAAAGTTCAAATGAAATAAAAAAAGTTATTTTAATTGTTCTAAAACTTAGGCCCTATACTTCTCCATCTCGGGAACTATGTAAACTCCAGACAAGCGCGATGATGTTGCTGAAACAAGTTCAGGAGTTTTTATTATTTCTTTTATTTGTTCATGAAAATACCAAATTTTATCCTCTTTCTCAGGCCACTTCCAGTTTAAGCCTTGTGGACCACACATAGCCATTGTGCTAACTTCATATTTTTTTCCTCTTTTATTTTTTACTAGGCCAGGAAAGTATTCTTTTTCATAATCAACAATCACATATGATTGATTGATTTTAATTTTTCGCAAGAAGGAGAAATTACTGGTCCAAGACTCAGAATCTGAACTGTCACACTTGATTAGGTCTTCAAAATTTCCCAAACTGCTATCTGAGTCATGCATTGTTATTGTCGTGTCATCCGATGATGTGTCCTCCTCTTTTTTCTTTATAGCTTTCTTGTTTTTTTCTCTCTTAACTTCCTTAACTTTTTCTTTCTTAGATGCTCTCTCCTTTCGTTTTCTCTTCATATTCTCTTCCCTAAATTCTTTTTCAGCTCTTTCAGCCTCTTTAAATTTTTGCCATTTTCCTGAAGTTCCTGCAAATGGGATCTTTTTCTTTTTCCTTTTAGTTTCAATACTTTGTCCAATATTAGGCCAATGCAGGTGATTCTTCCAAACTTTACTTGGTGTTTCAATCATATCTATGGATGTTTTCACCGAAGGATGGTCAGGTGTGTTTGATTTGGAACTTTGCCTAGATACAGGTAGAAGAGAATCCATACTAGGTTGGTCCATATCTTGCAACTGGAGCAATAAACCTTTAGAGCTGTGTGTTTCAGTTCTTGATTGTTCCATTTGGTTATTGGTGGTTAGATGAGATGTTGCTTCATTCGACACCTCAGAATTCATATCACAATCAATATTTAGAATTCCCTCATCATTATCATCGTCCTTTGCTTCATCCTCAATACCAGTATTTGGTGTAACTGTAACTAGATGCCTATCTTTTAATGCATATTTCATCCAGATTGTAAAAAGCGTGGTTTCTTGTAAGTTCAGTATGTTGGATCTGTCATTTAAAATTTCATTAAAAGACTTCAACTTATCTGGAGGTAGGGATGTGGGTTTTCCGAAAAATTTTGAAACGGAAAATTTTCTGGAAAATTTACCGAAAATTTTCCAGAAAATTTTCAATCTCTAAATTACGAAGGTTTTGTAAAATAAAACTAAATACATTAAAAGCTACAAGTAAACAAAACTATTCAAAGAAAAGTATGAATAATTATTCAATTCAAAAAGAAATTAATAAACAAAACACAGAATTGATGATTTAATGGTTATTTAAACGTGTATAAAGCTAGAAAGTTATAATTTTTAATGACTGTCTTGCATGTATAATGGTTGAATAATCTATATATAAAAGGTGTCTGTGAATGTTCTGTAGCTGTCAGAGACCCTCACATATTGTTGCCAACAGCTGAACCCCATTTTATAATATAGGGGAAATTTTATGAGAATTAAGGATTTTTTTTTTTTTTTTTTTTTTTTTTATTCTGTTTTCATTATCAAAAAAATCTAGAAAAATTAAATAGGATTTTGTTTTTCCCAAAATTTATTTATTTAATTTTAATACTTCATACTGAAATTACAAAGTGGAAAAAATGATCAAAGTTCTTCTTTGCACTTTATAATTTTAAAATAAAACATAAACAGACAAAAAAAAAAAACTGTTTTTGAAAAACAAAAACAAATTTAACAATTGTGAATATTCTGAAACTAAACAGAATTAAAAAAAAAAAAAAAAAAAAAAAAAACAGAGGTAATTATCATAACGAATTTCTGTTTAGAATAATATGGGGTTTGGCTGCTAGTGGCAGCAAAAGTATTGAAACATACATCCATATTTTTCTTTAGTTTGATCGCTAATTTTTATCATGAACTTATTTTTTTATAATTAGTATAAGATTAAGATCATCACTCGATAAATATTTACTTAACAAAATTGTTTTAGGTGCACATCTTTTAAATAGAAATTATTGCTAGCGCATCAATCATTTTGCTGCCGACTGTACAAGCAGTGGCGGATCTAAAGGGGGACCCCAAAAAAAGCACTGACATTCACAATTGAATATACAATTGTAAATTTTTCATTGATCTGGAATAACATATTGAAAAATCTTAGCCCCCCCCCCCCCCCCAAAGTTAAGTTCTGGATCCGCCACTGCGTACTAGGTAATTAGTAAGGTATGGCTCAGACCATGCAAGGGTTCATTTCATCAAAATTCTTTTGATTTTTACTTTTTTCGATTTGTTCTATTTTCAAGCATAGTTTGCGAACACAAAATCATATTTTTTAATAGTTAGTGGTATTGGAAAATAGATGTAATCCTCTATTTAAAAAAAATTAATCTGGAAGTTTGAGATTTTATTATTATTGTTATTATTTAACTTTAAATGTAACACCTTTGTGAGATTTTTCAAGTACAAGCAAATAAAGAAATAATGTGTTCTTTCAACTAAACTTCCAGTTACAAGATATGGTATGATTCATTTTATCTATTTGATTTCCTTAAATTTTAATCAAAATCTTGCTATTTATTTATTTAGGCAATTAATTGTATTTCCTGTTGCTTGCATAATTTTGTTTTTTCACATTAGAAATTAGTTTTAAAAAGTGATTTTAAAAAATATAATGTTTTTATATAAGATTTTTCTCTAAAATTTTCAACAATACCAATTTTGTAATGAAAGCATTTTTTTTTTTTTTTTTTAAGTTTTGCTCTTTTTTTTTTTTTAATTGAATATTTAACGAAGATAATGACAATGTCCTAACTTTCTGAGTCACTCTCATAATCAGAGACCATAAGGTGACCTAAGAGAATTGCTGTCTGAGTTTGAAAAACATCGGCGTATCATCATTTATCAAATGGATATTTTGAAAAATAGATACACATGCTCAGCAGTATAGTAGTGCATAAATTTATCAAAATATTCTTTTTTTTTTGTTATGTTGCCAAATGCTTTATAATTATGTTCTTACAAACTTATTGAATGGACATTTAAAATTCTGATTAACAACCATAGATCTCTTGTATTATAATAAATAACCTCTTTCTCAAGCAAGTTGCTCAAAATATATATCTGGTAACTTCCTAAATGATGACTTTAATCAGAAACTTTTGTTTTTCACACTGTATATAGCATTACTATGACTAATAAAAGAAAATTTAAATATATCATGCAAAAGATTTACTAAAAAAATTGTTTTTTTAGTTGGAAAATTTTCCGGAAAAACATAGTAGAAAATTTTCTGGAAAATTTTCCGCGGAAAATTTTCCACCCCACATCACTATCTGGAGGAAGTTCAGACTCGAGGGTTTGAAGAAATAGTTTATCATTTTTCTCAGAGCATATTTTTTGTTCCAGAGTTTTTTTATTCATCAGCTCTCTGTGTCTCTGCTGCATGCATTTATTGAAATCTACATTTTCCACATTAAATGGAAAAATACCACATTTCTGGAAAGCATTTTGAATTTTAATTGCATCAATTGATGTATCAAAAGCTTCTTTAAAAATTGGGGTAAAATTTCCTCTGCTTATAGTCTTTGAACCACCATTTATTTGTTTCCAACGCCTGACTGAAGCTCTCCATGATGCTTTCAATGGACGAAAAACACCTACATCACAGGGTTGAAGTACATTAGTTGCATTTGGAAGAAAACTGAAGAGGAGGATTCGTTTATCTGAGCAAAATTTGCTCAATTCTAGATTGACATGGGATTTATGCCCATCTAGAAGTAACAAAACAGGAAATTGTATGCCATTGTCATTCAACCACGGATAAAAACAATTTGCAACATATTCATAGAATGTTGGTGCAACCATCCAACCTGAGTCACTTCTTCCAATGAAGTAATCAGCGGGGACTGATTCAGCAATGTCACGTGGTATCCTTTGGTATGGAAAAACAACCATCGGAGGCACTTTTTTTCCACTTGCAGAAAGAAAAATTAGCCAAAATTGTTATGCTTTCTTTTTCTTTACCAGGTGCAATAGTATAGAAGTCTTTGTAATTTTTAGGACCCATGACTTTTCCTGTTTTCGGACAGCATTCAACCCCAGTCTCATCAGCATTATATATACGATCACCATCTAAAAGAATGTTAGAACTTTGTTCCTCTTCAAGATAATTCTGGAGTTCTTGGAACCAGTCCCGAATATTAGCTTCTGTAAGACAAGCCTTTCCTTTCGAAATTACCTCTGCATTACGCTGTGTTATCAATGGATGTCGTTTTAAGAAAAGTGTCACCCATTTTTCTCCTGGACGATTATCTGTAAATGGATTTTTTCTTCCTGTTTCTTTCATTACATTGTAAACAGCATCTTTTACTTCATCCTTATGCATGGGAAATCCAATTTTTGCTTTCCCAACTATCCAATCTTCAAGGAGTTTTTCTTCGACAAAAGACAATACTGGTAATGGTCCCATACGCCTATTTTCAATTGTTTTACCTCGCAATTTTGTAGACAATGTTGCTTTTGGAACATTGAATTGTATGGATGCCTTGTTTAAACTGAGTTGTCCTGAACTTACTGCTTCTAAGGCATCTTCAAGATCCTTTATTGAGTACTTGAACCTCTCATACTTCTTTTTTGTGCAACCTTCGTGGTCAGTACCGAGGCTTTTCTTACCAGACATCTAAAGATAAAAGAAAAATAATAATAAAATAACTTCCTTAAAAATGCTTGACATTACAAAACAATCACCAAATGTTCATTCACTAGGAAAAGTAGCTCAAAGTATCACTACCAGTGAATGAACATATGTATTCAGTTATTGGTTAGGAGGTGTTTTTTGTTCATTTACTAGGCTTCAATTACATAAAATGACTAAAGGAGTAAGAATAAAAATATTTTGCTTTGAATTTCTACAATGCAGAAAAATCCCAGTGAATGAACAAATGTTTATTCACTGGATTTTCACAATTTTTTGTGCCAGTTATTGAACACCCCCTCAAATCAAAATCTACACATGCTACAATATCTGAAATTACCTAAATCATTACTTAAATATATATTTTAATTTATCCTTAATAGAATTAGAGAATAAAACACATAAAAATCACAGTTTCCATTCAGAATAGATAATTGCAAAACACTTACCTTACTATTTTAATGGAGAAACTAGGTGCTGTACAGACATAAACAATCCACCATTTTTTCAAGGGAAGGACATGTGACCAGATAGGCCAATCAGGTGTCAGATAGCTTCCTACTGAATGTAAGAAAGTGACTGTTGCCAATTTAGCCAGTACAAAGCTTTCCAAACCTTATTTTTTAAATTTAATTATTGATTGTTCATTCACTGGGGTATGTTTATTCACTGGTTGGTTTACCCTATATTAAGAAAAATATATTAAAATATTGTTACATCTGAGTGCATTGTGCTGGAGTGGTTGTGACCTAATTTTAACCTCCTTCCCCTTAGATCTGTTGTATTAATCCTTTGGTATTTTGTATTACACATTCAATTTTTATTGAAAATTTATAGACATTGAATACTATTCTTAGCTTTTTTTAATTGTAGTAGCATACGATTCTCATTTATGTATACTAGATAGGTGAAACACAATTTACAAATATTTGGTTGCTCTTTTTATGTGTAAGGAGTATGATTTTTGTGAAGAAAATACTTAAAAAAAAAAAAATTCAAAAGAACTAATTGTTTGTTGTGTAAATAATAATAAAAAAAAAAAAGTCTTTATTATTCATCAGGAAGATTTGCCGTTTCCCTTTCTCCATGTAATTCTATTAGGGCTGTGCCAATTAATCGATTAATCAGTTCAGTTAATCGATCAATGCTTAGTCCCGATTAATTTTTTTTTATTCATGTTAATCGGTTTGATTAATTCGATTAAAAATTTTCAAAATCTGATTAAAGTTTTCAAACTACGAAGTAAAGTAAAAATTTAAAATACTGTTCTACCTACAAATTATTTTTCTCACATATTTTGCTAACAAACTTTCTAAGAAGCGTCCATCCAATAATGAAAAAGAAAAGAAAATTTTTTTTTAAAGAAATTGTTACCCTTTTGTTGGTAGAGAAAAGGGGGAAGACGGTTCTTAAACAAAATGCCATTTTAAGTCTGTGTTGGGGGAATACGTTTCACAGAAACAAGAAGCTTCCAAAAAATGGAAATGCTCAATATAAAGAAAAGGACTGTGATTTCCACTATCCCTTTGATGGGGAAGGTGTCAACAGGGTTTCACAATACCTTTGAGCGATTATTTTCCGTTCAGAATTGCTGATAATAACTATTGAAGTAGAAACAGAAAATAACATTCTATTTTGTATTCTGAAATGATGAAGAAGAGTTGAAATATAAACAATGAAGAATTTGAGATTTTTTTGTAATGATAATATGGAATTTTGAGAATTAATTTTAAAATAGTGGCAATCGAGGTGGACAAAGCCAGCTAGTATAAAATGAAAGTATATGTAAATTCATCTAATTTTTCTTTCAAATTGAAAATGAATTTATTAAAATAAAAATTAAATAAATAAAAATATTTATATAAAATTAACATTTAAAGTCAACAACTATTACTCTGAAAACTGATTTAAATTTTAGTTATAAAACGGATATAATAAATTATTATTATTATTATTGTTTTTCTTTCAGTCAAACATATGAATAAATTAGTAATATTGAGAATTTATTTTTTAGAATATAAAAATAATAATGACTGCAAAATGAATACGTATTATTTCTCATCTGTCTGTACTCTCGAATAAAAATTTTATTTGGAAATATATTAGGAATGTGTTTCTTCATTATTTATTTGCATGTTTATTATTATTATTATTATTTGTTTAATGAACAAGGTATATTAACATCTATATCATTTGTACTATCTGGAAGGGAAAAAATCACGTAGGATAATTTCATTCATCATTTAAATAAAATTATATAAAGAAAAATGAAAATTGATTAAAAATTCGACTAATCAGCCGATTAATCGATTAATGAACTACGATTAACCCAGTTAAAACTGTTAATTGATTCCCACCCCTAAAT
The DNA here is from genome assembly GCA_963930645.1 of Salticus scenicus. Lineage (NCBI taxonomy): Eukaryota > Metazoa > Arthropoda > Arachnida > Araneae > Salticidae > Salticus > Salticus scenicus. The sequence continues at coordinate 183,708,933 of OZ005649.1, forward strand.
TCTATGACATTGCTGTCACTTAACATTTTAAGGATGTTTCATTGAAAAATAGAGTTTTTTCAATTCTGTCTTTTAAATTTGACTTTGAATTTGTTGTGTATTATTTTAATAAAGTACCTTTTTGATTTTTTTTTTTTTTTTTTTTTTTTTTTTGAGGTTAAATATTAGAATTTAAAGTTTACATAGCAAAATAACATATATATATATATATATATATATATATATATATATTAGTCTAATTAAGATAAAAGACAACTTGTTTGAAAAGTAGAATAAAGAAAGAAAAAGAAAAAGCAAATATGATGCAACATTAAACTTATAGGATTACATGGAGAAAGAGAATGAGAGGTGAATCCAACTGATGAGCAGTGGAAAAGGTTTTATTCATACAATAGACTGTAAATTTTTTAGTATAGTTAGTAACAGTAAGCTGCACCAGATCAAGATCAGGTGTGAACATAATTTAACAGTCATATTATAGTATTAATCCTTTGCGCTATCTGTAAATAGCTAGGTGGCATTCAACGTATAGAAGAGTACCATTGCCTTCGGCAGCATTGATCAGATCGTAAGGCTGAAATAGGTTGGTTGGTTGGTTGGTTGTTGTTTAATGGCGCAAGGTCCACAATGGGACATACTGCGCCAAACAAAAGGATAAAAAATAAGGATGCTTCTGGATGGGTTTTACCCATCCAGATGGTCAGTAAAAAACACATTGAAAATTAAGACAATAGGTAAAATAATAAAACACAAGACAAAGATTGAAATAATAGAAAGCAGAGTAATAAGTGTATAAAATAAAATGAAGTAAAAAGTTATGAACAGTGTAAATATAAAAAAACGAAGTAAAAGGAGATGAACAGTGTATATAATAAAAAGATGAACAGTGTAAAATATAAAATCAAATGTCATGATAAAAACCGGCTTCTTTTAAAAAATTAGTCATGCGATGATGAGGGTTCACACCTAAAAGGTTCGTCAGATTGGGTGAAGATGAATTAAAATGTGTTCGATAGAGATGACGAAGGCAAGGGCAGTCTGTGAGGACATGACGAATGGTTAAAGCACTGAAATGACACTTTGGACACTCAGGTTGTTGTTCTCCAAGTAATAAGTATTTATGTGTGAGTCTGGAATGCCCAATTCGTAGTCGAGTAATAATAACATCGTATTTTCTAGGTGAAATTGTAGGCCAGACTGAAATTTGAGACTTTATTTCTCGCAATTTATTACTATTTTTGTTATTCCACTCCCTTTGCCACATATTTTTAAGATAGCTTTTAAGTGTGTGCTTAACGTCTTCATAAGGAACAGGACAGTTTAAAAGTATGGAAGCCTGCCTTGCGGCTTTGTCTGCTGCTTCATTGCCTTTTATGCCTACGTGGCCAGGAACCCAGCAAAACAAAATATCAAATCCCTTTTTCAAAAGGTCGTTGTAAGTTTTTAAAATAGAAATGAAAGTCAGGTTACAAGAGCTAGAAGAGAGAGAATCAAGAACACTCTTTGAGTCTGTATATATAATGAATTTTCTACTGTGATGAGATGAAATGATGTTAAGGGCAACCTCAACAGCAAAGAACTCTGCAGAGAAGATGGAAAAAGAATTAGGGAGTTGATAGCTAAACGTTGTATTACCAATGATAATACCACAACCGACTTTATTAGTTGTTTTGGAGCCATCAGTATAAATTTCAATATAGTCTTTGTAGGCAGAGCGATGAGATGAGAAAAGTGCTTGAAAAATGGAAGCATCTGTGTTAGATTTGTCAAATCCCTTAAATGGATGAAGACAAGAAATAACTTGGAAATTCCAAGGCGTCATGATTAAAAAAGAACGGGGACGAACTTTGGTATGAATATGAGAAGTGCCCACAAGAAAGTTCTTAATCCTAAGAGAAAAATGAGGGATGCAAGATGGCCGATTCACATAAAGATTATGATCGTTGTTATTTAAATGTGAGTGAAGTGGATGATTAGGATGTGAAAGGATGCGATAGTACAATTCATGTGAAAGTCTTTGTCTTATATCAGTGAGAGAAGGCTCCACACAGTCAGCATATAAACTAAAAACAGGACTGGTCCGGAATGCTCCTGAGCAAATTCTAAGTGCACTGTGGTGTGTTGTGTCCAGTTTTTTGAGGTAAGAATGAGCTGCTGATCCATAAACCTGGCAAGCATAATCTAGTTTGGAGCGAATAGTAGCACGATATATTTTGAGTAGCGATGGACGGTCTGCTCCCCAAGAAGTATTAGAAAGGACTTTTAAAATATTTAGTGCTTTATCACATTTAGTTCTTAAATATGAAATATGTGGAATAAAAGTCAATTTTCTGTCAAATATAACACCCAGAAATCGAGCAGTGTCAACAACTGAAATTGGCCTGTTATTCATCAAAATCTGAGGATCTGGATGAAGACCTCGTTTACGACAAAAATGCACACATTGTGTTTTGTCAGTTGAGAATTTAAAACCATTTTTATTTGTCCATTTAATGATATTGTTTATAGCAAGTTGTAATTGGCGTTCTATGAAGCGCATGTCATTTCCCTGGCAAGAAATTTGCAGGTCGTCAACATATAAGCTTCCATGTACACTTGGTGGCAACTGTTTTAAAATATCATTTATTTTTAAAGAAAAAAGTGTAACGCTCAAAACACTGCCTTGAGGCACACCTTCCTCCTGAAAATAATAATCTGAATAAACTGATCCTATACGAATTTGAAAGCGTCTGACTCTTAAAAAGTTTTGAATGAAAATGGGGAGATTTCCTCTAAAGTCCAAATTAAAAAGATCTTTTAAAATACCATAGCGCCATGTCTGTCATAAGCTTTTTCTATATCGAAAAAAATTGAAACCAAATGGTTACGTCTCACATTAGCTTTTCGAATATTAGTCTCCAGTAATAAGATATTGTCAACCGTTGAGCGGCCCCGTCGAAAACCACTTTGCCATGGAGAAATCAAGTTATTTTTTTCTAAAATGAAAACAAGCCTAGTATTTACCATCTTTTCTAGCAGCTTACATAGACAGCTTGTGAGGGCAATGGGTCTATAATTTTTGGGATCAGTAGCATCTTTACCTGGCTTAGGAAAAGGAATAACAATAGCATCGTGCCAAGCAACAGGGAAAATATTTTCAGTCCAGATCCTATTGTAAAGATGAAGGAGATTATTGAGAGACTGTTTTGATAAATGTTTAATCATAATATAGGTAACACCATCAGGTCCGGGAGCAGAGTTATGGCAATGTTTCAAACTATTTTTTAATTCATTATCTGTAAAAGGTCTATTATAGTCTGGTGAAGAGCGGGAGTGAAAATTGATTGATGATCGTTCAGAATTATGTTTATGAGACAAAAAAGGTTCGGAATATGAATTAGAACTGGAGATGTGAGATAAGGTTTTACCAATGGTGTCTGCAATATTTTTAGTAGAAGTTATAGTTTGGCCATTATCATTTAAAAACGAAATACTTTGATTAGAATATATTCCCATTGCTTTCTTGACACGATGCCAAAGCTGTTTACTGCTTACATTAGAGGTAATGCTGGACACATATTTAATCCAGGAATTTTTTTGGGAGATTCTGCGGATTCTTCGTGCGGCTGCCCTTGCTTTTTTGAATGCGATATAATTAGCAGTAGTCGGGTACCTCCTAAAAATTCCCCAAGCTTTTTGTTGCTGTCTTTTTGCATTATTGCATTCATCATTCCACCATGGCTTTGAATGTTTACTCAGACGTCCAGAGGATTTTGGAATAGCAATATCAGCTGCATTCATAATACAGTTTGTAACATCAGTGATTGCTCTGTTGATATCACCCTCGATCATTTCATATGTGATAGTTGCATTTATAGTGAAAGTAGCCCAGTTGGCCTTGTCATAAATATAATGTGGATTTATAGGATGATGATCATTAAAAGTATAAAAAGATAAAAATAGAGGAAAATGGTCGCTATTATGAAGGTCGTTACTCACAAAGAAATTAAAATAAGGATACAAAGTTGGAGAGCAGATGGCCAAGTCTATAGCATGAAAAGTTCTGGAAGGTTCATGAAAATATGTGTTGTCACCGTTATTTAAAATACATAAATTATTATCAGTGATTAGGTCTTCAATAATTTGTCCTCGAGGATTAATATCAGGACTACCCCAAAGTTGGTTGTGTCCATTAAAATCACCAAGAACTAAAAAAGGAGTCGGCAACTGCAAAATAAGCCTATTGAGGTCACATTGTCGAACAGTCACACTTGGTGGTAAGTAAACGGTGCAGATGGTGATAAGCATGTGTACATGGATCTGAACAGCAATAGCCTGGACGTCCGTATTCAAAATGATATTAGAATGTGGAACACTATTTGAAATCAAAAGAGCCACACCACCTGTAGCCCTGTCAGAATGTGCAAAATCCCTTCTGAAACACCGGTAGCCACGGATCTTAACATTGTCATGTTGTCTTAGGTGTGTCTCTTGGAAGGCAAAGCAAATAGGTCGATGATCAGAGATAATATTTCTGATTTCATCTCGTTTATTAATAAAACCTCGGCAATTCCATGAAATGAAATTGGTCATACTTTTTTTTTTTTTTTTTTAGATTATAACATCCACGTCATTGTCCTCTGATGCAGTGGACATACCGTCCTCCCCATCAGAAGGATGGAGGCAGATCATATCATCTTGTTTTGGAAGATTTCCTTTATTATTTTTATTTGTAGTGGGAGTGGACAATTTTGTTAGCTTCTTTTTCTTGATGATATTGAGACGAGAGGGTGAATTAGAGTGCTTTAGAGATGTAGAGTTAAGACTTTTTTCAGACAATAAGGTTTTAGTAGTTTGTGGAATTTTCTTTAAATTTCTTGATTTTGATGAAGAGGACTGTGAAGAGTTAGAAGACTGATTTGGTTTGGATTGTAAGATTTGGGAATTGTTTACTGTAGTTTCGAGTGGGGAGCTAGTATTGGGTATTTTTGTAGAATTACGTGAAACAGTTTCAACTGGTGGGCTGGTATTGATTAGAGAGTCAGTTTGTGTAGCTATTGTTTTACAAGTTTTTTTGGTGGAAGTAACAGCAGCATATGATTTACCAACGATGGGTGTTCTTGATTCTACTATTTTTCTGGCTTCTGGGTATGATATATTTTGTTTTGTTTTAATGGTTTGAATCTCTTTTTCTATTTTCCATTTTTCACAAGACTTAGCATATGATGGGTGATCTTTTTTACAATTAACACAACACACAGTCGCTTCACAATTTTGACTATCATGGCCAATGGCACTGCAGCGGGCACATGTCTGTTTTCCACGGCAGGAAGTTTTAGAATGGCCAAAACGTTGGCAGTTGAAGCAGCGTAACGGATTTGGTATGTATTGTCTGACAGGGCATTCAAGGTATCCAGCTTTTATTGATGTTGGAAGTTTTGGGGAATTTATTGTTAAGATTATGTGTTTAGTTGGAATTGGTTTATTGTCGCGAAATATAGATATACGTTTTACTCCGATAACTTTTTGCTCTTTGAGGTTTTCAAGAATTTCGGCTTCTGGTATAAACTGGAGGTCAGATTCAGAAATGACACCACGGCAAGTATTTAGAGTTCTATGGACATCAACAGTGACAGGAATGTTTGCAAATTGAGTACACTTTTTTAAACTGTTAGCTTGCTTGTTATTTTCGACTTCTATTAATAATTCCCCTGATCTAAGTTTTTTCACTGATTTTGGATTACCCATTATAGATTGCAGTGCCTTTTGTATTAAGAAGGGAGATGTTTTTGAGAAATCTCCTTCTTTCTTCTTTACTATAAAAAATCTAGCTTCGCAATTTATAAACACATTACTCTCATTAAGCGTGGAAGAAAACTCTTCCATTCTTTCAGCCCAAGATTTCTCATTTGAATTTTTAATAGCTTGGCCCGAGCCAGACGCATTATTCGTATTTCCTTTGTTTGTCGCCATAATTAAATTAAATAAAAAGGTTCGAGGGTTTCCTTAGTCCCACAAGTCAGCCCGTTTCTTGAACAGACGGAAAGCAAAGGGTTTTCAGAATCGCTCCCTGGGACACCCATAACCACTCACCAGCTACCAGACTGTCGACCCAGATTGGGAATCACATGTGGTAGTCGTGTTAGTCCGGTGTTTCTCGTTCGAGTAGTCACCGTTGTCTCACCTTCACCAAGGGCACCAGTCTCCCAGTGTGCTCCCAAGGCTAGACTACCGTGAGACCCTCACCAAATCGCCAACCCAATAACCAGCGCCACATCTACACCAGTCTCAGCTTGGTTACTGTATTAGTAATTTTAAGGTTTTTAGCGTAACAAATGAGAACAAAAGGGTGAGTAAAAACAAGGTGAGTAGAAACGAAAAAAGATAATGGAACAAGGTGAGTAGTTTCATTTTTTTGGTTTTTTCAAATTTTATAATTTTTTTAAGATTTTTATTTTTTTTCAAAGAACAAAACAACAGGAACAAGTAAGTACCAAAAACTTATTGGCAACAAAAGCAAAATAAACCAAACCGAAGGTGAAAGAAATAAAAGGGAAGGGGAAAAAAAAAAACAAAAGGAGAGGGAAAAAAAGATCACTCGGGCCCGGGGTGCGTGACTCCCCCTGAATACCTGAAGAAGGTACCCCCCTGGGGGAAACTGAAATAGGATGATTCTGAAGTCTTACTATGTTTAGAAGTTTTATTTCAAAACTGTTTCTTAGAAAAGAATTTTGAATCTAATAAAAAAGAAAACAGCAAAATTTTCAAAATAATTCTAATAAATTTTGTTGAATTTTGAGAGTTATGCAAAAGCATCTATGGTTTGACTTTGAAGGGGGAAAAAAACCTTTTTTTTAAAAAAAAAGTAATAATAAATAAATAAATAATCTAAATAATTAAAATATTTCTTGTGTAAAAAAAAAAAAAAAAAAAGTATTTCTGTAATTCTTAAATAAGTTTAAAAAAAAAAAATGACATAACGCAGGGCTACCACAGACGCTCTTTTTTCTATTATTATTTAAATTTTTATTATTTTCATACCACTATTTTCATAATTTAATATTTATAATAAATTTATGCTGGCCAAGAGCAGATTTACCTGTGAAAATATATTATAAAATAAATTTTATCTTTTGGAAACAGTGGTACAAAAAAATAAATAAATAAATAAAAAGTCTTTCTCAGCCCTGGAAATTTCAGAATGTTGGAAACAACATTTTAGTTTTAAATAAAAAATATAAAAGATATTCAAATATCATTTAGTTATTTAGTGCAAAATAGTGTAAAGTTCTTTTAATGAATACAATAAGTCATATAGGATTTTTAGAAATGTGGACGTGCATCTGTGAATCAATTTTCATGAAAAAATATTGGAAAAATAAAAAGATATAAAATATTTAATACATAAATTCATTAAAAAGGTGACTCTCATTTCTAACTCTCATTAATAAATGGTATGATTTATTCTTTAGTGAATGGTATCTTCAAAAAGACAATCACATGGGATCATTTTATAAAAAGAAATATACAAGTGTAACAATCTTTGGCCTATGCAACTTGAGGAACTTTATTAATTTCTCGAAAATAAGTTGAAAAAGAGTTTTGAGTTTAACTATATATTTATTTTTCAATCACATAATAATGGCACTGTTAGAAATAATAGAAAAATTGTCTAAAGAACCGTATAATTATTGAAAAAAGCCAATAATAAACCACTTTGGTGTGATAGTTTCAAAAACACAAGTTTATATTGTTTCTTCCTCTGTTTAAAATAATTTAAATTAATTTAATTAATTGGTATTATCCGAAAACTTTCATAGAGGGTGAGGGTGCCCCTTATATAAGTCTAAAATAAAAAATTGAAATATTTTCAAAGTTTCTAAGCAGTAAATATATAAGTAAAAACGAAGTATTAAACTTTAAGTATAAAATTGAAAAACCTTAAGACATTACTTCGTGTGTCGTTGTTTAAATTTTTCAGCCGGGTACCCGGCCCTCATCAGAACGACATCCTCTGTGGTAGACTTGAGCTTGACTGTTGTTGATCTTCTCTCACCATAAGGTGGCGCCATACACGGTCTGGGGCTACTGCGCTGCTGTCATTGCATGCCTCACTATTCGTTGTTATTTCATTTGATTCTCGGAACATCGCGTAGTAATAATCATCGTAATTTGCAGTTTTACTGGCTTTATCAAATTCTATTTTAATATCTTGTTTATTAAAAAAAAAAAAAAAATTAAACAACGACACACGAAGTAATGTTTTAAGGTTTTTCTATGTTTGTAATTAATTTCTAAGCAGTTTTATGAGAAGAGGGTCATATTTTTTACCCTATGATACTAACTGTTACCCGTTAATGCCCGAATTAATTTTTCAAAATATTATTAGCTGATTATTTCACTTCTAAATTAATATAATAATATTAATCTAAATTAATATAAACAACTGACAGTAAAATATATTAACTTAAACAATTCTTCTGATAGTTTTAAATTTAAAGCCTATCCTCATTTATTGACATTTAGTGTTCTAGCAAGAAAACTTTGAGATAGGAAATTGATCTGTTATCTCAAAGTTTTTCTATTATATATTGACAAAGATCTCAAAGGTAAAGTATTATAATATATATTATTATTCAAATTGATTTAAGTTAGTATACCTGCGCAAAAAGCAAAGATATGTGCGACGAATGAAAAATCATAAAATGACTATCCAAATTATGAAATAATAATTAATAGTAGGCACATAAAACTGTCAGGGATCAATTATAGTGACACTATAAACTGTCACTAAAAAGCAGAAATCATTCCAAGAAACAACAAAAAATATACGTACCATTTTATTAGCTGTCCTCAAATGAGGACACTGGGCGCTAATGGGTTAAACACACTCACAAAATAAAATAAATTACTTTAAAAAATCAATTTGAAAAAAATTGAAAATCTTTACATGGTCTTAGCTAGTTACTGTCAATTTTTTTAATTGTGCAATCAGCAGTCAAAGTTTAAGAGTGCCCACAGCATTTTATTATACAGTTTAAAAAGACATCTATTATTATCCCAAATTATTATACACAGTGGCGGATTTAGACATGCTCAGGTAACCTGAGCTTAGGGCTGACAATGTTTTAAGGGTGCCAAAGTTTTTCATGTGATTAAAATTTGAATAATGGTGCTGATTAAAATATGAAAAATAATTAAAATTGGACAAAAGAAGTAAAGAAGTCTTAAAAAGTAATAAAAACTGACAATCGATTGGAGTTTTCATCGACTATAAGAACACTTTTTAAGTCACTTTGACCCATTACACATTTTTCTGTACTGGTTTGGAACATATAGATGATATTTGTACAATTGATCAGCTGGACTATACATCATACGTAAGTATGAGATGTTGTGACTTTCATATAGTGAGGGAATGGACAGGGGTTGAATTTATGCTTAGACTCATGTTGAAGGAGGCAAAATTTATAGGTTTATTTAAATTTCGAAAAACAATTTTCTAAACACAAATTTAAATACAAACTGGAAATTAAAACTGATTAGACTTTCAATTGGCAATACAAACAAATTTCAAAGATCCCTGTTGTGACCCAAACATATTTTCATTTTATGAGTATAATTATTACTTTCTTCTATATTCAATAGAAGAAATATTGTATTTGTAAAAATTTTCGACCTCGGGTTTTTGATGGATTTACATGTTTTGAGAGCTGTAGAACACGATTTGACCATTTTTAGAAAATGTCAGTCTGTGTGTGTGTGACAAAATTTTGTGGCAACTGTATCTCAGGAACTACTGCACATAATTTCATACAAATTGGTATGTAGTTGCACCTTGACATAAATTAGTGCCTATCAACTTTTGGTAAAAATTGTCTTACAGGTTGCGTTGCCATCCTGCTTTTTTAAAAGTTTTAACATGGTGGTATAGGACAAAATTTTGTATAAATGTGCATAAAGAGAATTATTTTTTAATAATCAATATGGAATTATTTATAATAGAGAGAGATAGTCAACTGGGAAATTTTTTTTGTATGTGTAGGAGCCTCCCCCCCCCCTGGGGGGGGGGGAAGTCCCCCCTTAAGGGGAGTAAATTTTCATGATGGGTATCTTTCAAAAGAGCTTGCCAGTACCTTTAAAACTATTGGTTGAACCATCGATCTGCGATAATTTAAATTAAAATTATCGATTTTTTTCATTTTTAACAAAAAAAAAGTAATATTGACAATAAAATTGATTTTTTTTGGATATTTAGTGTTATACTACTTCTCTAATATGGAAATCATCTGCATTATCATAGAAGATAATTTTTTTAAATAATAATTTTAATAAATAATTTTTACTGAGTGAATTTTTATAGGAAAATATTGAATAAAGTCATGTGGTGGCCACAACATACTAGTTTTTTAAAAATAATTATGTAGTGATTTAAGTATAAAATATTGAACTTAAAGCTGTAAAGGTAATATTATAAAGTATAGCAGCTTATCTATTTGTGAAACAAAATAATTTATGTACTATACATTAAAAATAAAAACATAATGTTTGTCAGTTTCTCAGTAATTAAATAAAGACTAAGACTATTTTAGATAATTCGGAGTGGAAGGGGCTGATTTTTATACCAACTATGTGAAAAATACCAGAACCAGGAATCGAACCCATGCCTTCCGCTTAATGTGTGGATGATTTATCACTGAGCTACCCTGAGTGATAACCTGCTAGGCATTTCTCACAGCTGGTTATCACCTAGGGTAGCTCAGTGGCAGAGCATCCGCGCGTTAAGCGGAAGGCCCGGGTTCGATTCCACTCCAAATTATATAAAATGAATTAAGGTTGATGAATAAAGCATTTCTAAATTTCTAAAGACTAGACTAATTTAATTTTTATGTGCTCATTATTTCATTCAATGTTCATGAGTAATTGATGTGCTAAAAAACAACATAGTTTTCTTAAACAATTATTAATATAATATATATATATACAGTCAACTCCCTGTAATCTACAATAGTTTTGTCCAGAAGTTGTGTGGAGTATAGGATTTTGCAGATTATAGGCTGTCTTTGTTTACCGTTTTCTTTTGCAGATACAAAGTAAGTTATTATTATTAATGCATAAATCGACATTAAAATGGAAAGATTATTTCTAATAAATTCCAGAATGAAATATTTCTTAAATACTTATAAAACTTATCAATTATATGAAAGTAAGTAATTTAAGCATTAGCAATAAAATATAAACATATTATTTATTTTAAAAATACAAAGAAAATATATCTTAAGTGCAGAAATGAATATTCATCAATTTTAATTTTGTTTAACATTGATATAATAAGTCTAAAACTTTGAATAAACATCATAAAGCCAGTACTGTGATGCTTTCTTGTTATTGATATAATAATACGCTGTTTTATTCCCAACATTCTTTGGCTGGGTATTGTGCTGGTTTATATAAATTGCAAAATAATAAATGAATCGGTGCATACAGAAAGGACTTCAGTACATTTTTTGAGATAGTAGTAATTTCAGTGTTTTTTACATACACCCATCAATGTATAGTGGTGGCACCAGATATTCCCAGATGGGGAAAGAGGGAAGGCACCAACTCCCTGTATAGAGTGTTTATTATAAGACTATTTAACATGATGCCTGCGTCATGCCGTTTCTGAGATCACCATGCAAATACAGGGGTATTTGTATACAGGGGCTACTCGTGATTTCAAGGTGTTTAATCTTATTCATCTATACTTTGATATATACTACAAAGTGTAAATAATTTGAGTATCATTCAACATTCAAGATTTTTTTTATATGAGACTCTTAATTTTCATTGTTTTTACCTTTGAGTCACAATCACCCATGTGCAGTGTACAGTACACTGCAATATTATTATTAATATTTGTGCTATTTCATTTCTTAGCATGCCCTGTGGTTTTGGAGATCACATCATTCTCTAAAAATACTCATGTTTGTGAAATTATCTGCCTAGGCATTGACTCAAACAGCGATTGGATGACATGTATGGGTAGAGCACTTCTTGAAGCTTCAACACAGTGCCACAATTCATCAATCGAAGTTATTTGTCAGTGGTACCAGTTGTAGTACCAGTCACTTTTTAATAATTAAACAGTCATTTTCATTGGTGCAAGATCAGGAGCACATGCTGGGCAGAGCAACAGTCGTACATATTTTGCATCAAGGAAGGTCTGGACAATATGCAGTCATGCATTGTCCTGCTTAAATATTGCGCTTTGGATGCCTTGAATATAGGACAGAGTGATGGGCCTTAACTCTTCAGAAATGTAATAGCGGGTATTCAGAGTGGCGGGAATGAAAACAACAGTTGATCGAGACGTGTATCCGATAGTACCGCATACCATCACTCCAGGTGGTGACCCAGTATGCGGCTACCAAAATTTTGATTACCCTCAAAACTGCATCACTGGTATGGGTGCCTTTAATGTGTAATCAATGACGAAAATGGACGCAGGAGTGACGTGAAGTTGCTTTTCATAAAAATCATAATCCTGTTTACAGCATTAAGATTGCCTCATTCGTATTTAACAGCATTGTGAATAATGCACATTACCAGCTGGGATTCGACATCTTCACACCGTCCATCACCTTCAGTTATGGTATACAGTCCCATTGGATACACATCTCGATTACTTCTTGTTCGCATTCCCGGCACTCTGAGTAGCAGCCATTGAATTTCTGGTGAGTTAAAGCCCACCCCTCTGCCCTATATTCAAAGTCTACGTAGCACAAGATTTAAGCAGGTTAATGCACCACCGCAAGTTGTCTGTAATGTCTGGACCTTCCTTGATACAGAATGTGTTCAACCGTTGCTCCGGCCAATGCATTCTCCTGATCTCGCACCAATGAAAATGACTGTTTAATCTTTGAAAAGCGAGTGGCCCGCCACCACTCAGCAGTAACTACAGTCTATGAACTGTGGCATCCTGTTGAAGCTTCATGAGGTACTGTACCCGAATATGTCATCCAATCGCTGTTCCATTCAATGCTTAGGCAAAGAAGTGTAGTTATTGCTCCCAGAGGTCTCTGCTTTATGTACTGTTTTCTCAGGCTATATTACTCAAAACTTCCAGAAAATTTAATCAATTGCTCTTCGTACTATAATGTATGTGTGCAATAAATATCATTCTTATATTCACTTTCCTTCTTGGTGTGGCAATTTTCACAAACATAAGTGTACAATATTTTCTTTCCATGGAATTAAATATGTACAAGGTTCATGAAGGTAAGTTCTATTGAAACATTTTACCATAGTCTTTGATTACAGATATATACAGTGAAACTTCCCTAAAAGGGCTGCCCATCTTGCCATAGAAAACTGGTTCTTCAGAGCCCACAATAGCCTTTTAATAGAAGTTGCTTTAAGCAACAAATTCTATAAACAGGCTGACTGGTGCCACCCCTTGTCAATGTATATAGAAAAGACATCAATATAATAAATATTTATGGTTGGGCAGAAGGGCCAATATTTTTGTTGCGAGCAAAAAGGACTACCGTATTGGATTGAAGTCCTAACTGCTTACAATAGACTCTAATATCTAATAGATGGCAGCACTCTAAAACAGGTTTTAGACATATGTCTCTAAATCACTTTTATACATTCCTGAAGAATATCAACAATTTGACAAGCTTTGGTTTAGTTGAAAGTTTCCTGACATGTAGTGAAAATGCTGGTGATTAACAAGATATTTCAACTTAAATTCTGCTTTCACATTTAGAAAATTTACAGTTTTTATAATGTTTATCGCTTTTTAAAAATTACAGCTTTAAAATTAAATATTAAAAATTAAAAAAATATAAAGTGCAGAAAATTAACCAAGAGCATTATTTGCACTTTATAGCTTCAAAATGAAAGATTAAAAATTTAAAAAAAAATTATTTTTGGAAAACTAGAAACGTTTTAACAGCTGTAAATTTTCTAAATGTGAAAGTGGAATAAAAAAAAAATAAAGAGTAATTTCTGAAACAAATTTCTTCATAGAATAACGTGAAGTTAAACTGCTGGTCAAATAGGTGAAGTGATGTTTTAAAGAAATATTTCATTCTTTTCATCATCCACACACACAAAAAAACATGAATATTTCAGATTTAAGAAAAATGCACATATTTTTTACATACATGCTAAAAGAGCTTCACAGGGTCTTAAATTTTTTCTGTGTGGCCTAAATATGTTAAGAAAATGTTTCAATATTTGAAATACATCATATATGTACAAATAAAAATGAATAATTAAGATTATTTCTTAAACAATAATAGAAAATTGAGAGAAATTCATATTTTTAAATGCGGGCAGAAAGGGCTTTAGTCCAGGGTCTTAATTTCTGTATGGCCTAAATTTTGTACAATAAAATTAAAAAGATCTTGGAAAATTTTCTTATGCACTAGACTATTAGTGGAATTTTTTACAGATTTTTGCACTTACAGGAAAGGAGATAAATTGTTTTTTTTTCCAGTTTTCTCAAAAAATGGTTTTATAGACTGAGGCCCTTGTGTACAGGGGAATTCAAATACAAGAATCTCTTTCTCTTTCCCTCTCTCTCTCTCTTTTTTTTATTGTGTTATTTTTATTATCATTTAGTGATTTTTGTTTGTGTGTGTGTGTAAATGTTTTAAAAAAATGTATAAAACCACTTTTAAAACACGTAAATAAAATTTCTTTTCTTTATTAAATTCAAACACAAAGCTTTTCGCTATTATTAACATAGCATCTTCAGGTGTTGTTAATTAACAGCAGAGTAGACAGCATTATATACTGAAGAAGTTCAATAGAGTTACAGTTAAAAAATAAGTCTTGTAAATATCATGAATCATTTAAGATCACTTGGCGTCACACTAGGGTTACACAGCAAGTTCTGTAGAAAACGTTGACACACAAAAAGTTTTCAGCACACCAGAACTATCTTGTAGTGTAGTCACATACTTTTAGAAAAAAGAAGGCCCACAGTTCACAAAAAGTTGTTAGCAGATATTCTATTAATTGATTTAGAAGAACGTGTGTTATCTTCTGTTACCCTTAAACCCACCTTATATTTACAGTATGTAGATGACATTTTTATTTCTTGGCCTTTCTCTAAAAATTCTCTCCTTGACTTTATAGATATTCACGATAAACAATTCCCCTCTATTAAATTTACATTTGAATCTGAAGTTAACTGTACTCTTGCCTTTTTGTACTTAGCTATTCACCGTAACGAAGATAACTCTACTATTTAGTTCGACGTTTATTACAAAGATTCTTTCATCCCTTCACCCATTCCTGCTTCTTCCGCGCACCCTAATGAATTGAAAATGGCTTTCTTTCACTCTTATATTTTTCGTGCCATTAATTATACTTCTTTTTAGTTTAACGGAAATAAAGAAATTAATAAAATTATTCATTTGGGTATTAATGCTGGATATAATAAAAACACTATTTTAAAAATTATCAATAAAGTCAAAAATAAAATCTATAATAACAATGCTAGTCTTAACCAAATTACTAAAATTAAATATACCAATAGTTTACCTTTCTGTAATGAATTAAAAAATTTTAAGCACTTTATTCTACATAAATTTAATCTACTAATTCCTTTCTCCTCGCTCTGTGTCTGTACTATTAAAAATTTAGTTGTAAATGACCGTGATATCAACAGACCTACAGGTGGTGTTTATAAAATCACTATTAAATATAATGATGAACTTTATTACTACATTGGGCAAACACGACACATGCTTAAAACTACATTCGCATTGTTAAAGAGAAAAAAAGCTCTATACTAGTTGAATTTTGTTACGATAATCCTAAAGGTATTCCTCTGTGGTCTCAAGCCAAAGTAATTTCGGCCCCTCGTGATCTTCAAGACCTTTTACTGACAGAAGCAATAAATATTATTAAATACAATAGAGTTATTAACTTTAAGGATGCTGCATCTCTACATAAAATATGGCACACATTGTGCTTATGAGGTTACTGAAATTTTTGTTGAAATCCCTTTTTTGAGTATCTATTGTATGCCTTTAAGTTTTGGTTTCTTCGGGTAATATCGACATGTAAAGCCAATGTGACCTTTCTGGGCCTTAACCTTGCTCCATGGCTGCATTTGATTTTTTAACTTCATTGACGGCTGTTATCGAGACTTCTAATCTTCCTGTTTGGGAATTTGTGTGTGCTTCTACAAGTATTTTCTTTGCCATGTAGCTCTGGTGCGACTTTTTGTGAACTGGGCCTTCTTTTTTCTAAAAGTACGTGTCTACACTACAAGATAGTTCCGGTGTGCTGAAAACTTTTTGTGTGTCAACGTTTTCTACAGAACTTGCTGTGTAACCCTAGTGTGATGCCAAGTGATCTTAAACGACTCATGATATTTACAAGACTTATTTTTTAACTGTAACTGCATTGAACTTCTTCAGTATATAATGCTGTCTACTCTGATGTTAATTAACAACACCTGAAGATGCTATGTTAATAATAGCAAAAACCTTTGTGTTTGATTTTAATAAAGAAATTTTATATACGTGTTTTAAAAGTGGTTTTATACCTTTTTTTAATATGTTTACACGTGAAGTCATTACAAATTTTAAACTTTCTGTAGTTTTTGATTTTAACTGTAAATGTTTTATTTAAATGTTACATTCGAGTCGCTGAGCACATCAAAATTCGATTTCATCTTACAAAATCATAAATGTTCATATCTATTGCATCATTTCTTTAATTAAGACTTGCAGTTTAATTAATGATTGAAAGCAATGATTAAGCTAAAAAATTCATTAAAATAAAGGGGGGAAAATAAATAAAAATATATAAGACATGTTTCTAACTTTTTTGAAATCTCAGCTACAATTTTCTTTGTTTACATTAAAAAATCAAATACAGATTAGAGGAATTTGCAGATTATAAAGCAATGATGATTCAGTTACTCACTCAGGACAAATGATTCTATATATATAGATTAAAATGAAGCTTATATCTACCTGAAATTAAAAATACAACTATATATTGAAAGGTAAACTTTATAAATACTACATATGACTTTTATATTTTAATACAAGCTTAAAATTTAAAATTAAGTAATTTTAAAGTGTAAGTGTATTGCGGCATAAACAACAGATCACATCAGTGAACAGATATCCATACAATGAGGGCAGTCAGAAGGTTAAAAAGAAAGAAAAATAGTCACTCAACTACTGTTAATAACTAAAAAGCTTTATTTTTTCTCCTTGAATTTTACTATTATTTCACCACTATAAAAAAAACAAATTTGAACTTTTTTAAGGCTAATTCCCAAAAAATGTTATTTTATGGAAAATATCTGCTTATTTTATGTCAGATTGCCAATATATTTATAATTTTTACACTTTCCAACAAGGTTGAGAAGTGTTAATGACTTCGGTTTGTCTGTCTATCTGCCCGGGCTCTAACTCCCGTAAACGTTCATGGAATTTCTTAAAACTGATATATGTTATTCAAGTTCACAATCGGATGTTCCTTATTGAAAATGGAGTAAATATTTATACTGGTTTGTGTACAGGGAGATTCGAAAATATTCCAAAGCATTGTGTTTTATGAAAGGTATTTCTCTAAACCATATTTTAATACCTTTACTTTTCACAAATCTTAATAAAATTGAAATATGTTATTCATATGTACAAACAAATGCTTTATATTGAATAGAGTGTGATTAGCTTTATGATTTATAGAGTCACACAACTGTTTGATATGATGGATAGGAACTTTTTAAATGTCATGTGTATCAATGTAGAAGTTTTTCACTCTAGTTGTGCAGTTTTAAGTACGCATACTTTTTTATTTACTCTCTGTTACCCGTATATATTGACAGAGAAAGTATAGTTTTTCAGTCAAATTTTTTAAATTGAGATTTTGCTTTATTTACACATTTTAAGGTCTCCAAAAACATATTTTTAGCGGTTAGTCTGTGTGTTTTACTTTTTCCAACCTATTTATATGGTAGAGAAAGTATTGTTTTTGGATCAAATTTTAGAAATTGAGTTTTTGCTTTATTTGCAATTTTAAGGTGCCTTGAATCCGAAAAACATGCTTTTAGCAGTTGGTCTCTATGTGTGTTATCAGCATATCTCAAGGACAAATAGCAGCAAGAAGTTTAAACTCGGTACTCTAAATCAGTATCATATAGGAATACTATTCTAAACTTTTTGTTGAGATCAAGCAAATGGTTCGTGTACAGGGACATCCACAAAAATTCAAATACATTACATATATGGATGAAATTGCAGGTTAGTAGAGTTTAACATCTATACGCTGCACTAAAACAAATAAAATGAATATATGTTTTTATATGCATTAAAGCATGTTTCATGTATATGGTATGAAATTCATAAACCTTTTATTTACAGGGCTACATAAAAGTACCAGAACATAGTGGGACAATACTTAGAAATTGATGGAGGTGCATTTCAAATTGTGCTGTGTGTTATTAATTTAGGATTATATTTAAATGTACAATGTGGTGTGTACATAATTTTTCGAAGACATACAGATCTGCGAATAATTAACCGAAAACATAATTTTATTTAATATATTTAGTGGAAGTGCTTTACAAAAATATTTTAGCATGTCCAGGAAAAATCTGCTCAGAAATTAAAATAAATTCTTCATACCCATACGATAAATAAAGTACGTATTAAAAAAAAAAAAAAAAAAAAAAAAGCTGAATATTCAACGCTTGTTTTTCCCTGAATTCCCCGAGGTTTCCTGAATACTGAAGTCAAGTTTTTAACGTTTGTTTTTTGTATTATTAAAGTAACTTAAAAACAAATAACTTCAGACAATTCAAATGTTTTATTTTGAAGTTAATATAAGATTGTTACTTGAAAAGTTTGTTTAAGATTGATAAGTTTTGAAGTAATGGAGCAGGTAAAAGCTGCCCAAATAAATTGAAATGGATTTTTAAATTTAATCGCAGCTAACAGCTTTAAATTCTATATAAAAGTGGGTATAATAATCAAACGTGGGGTTGAGGGGCGTGGTAGCTCCCTCCCACATAATTATTTGTCAAATTAAGCTGTTCTGAAGCCTAGTTTGAATTGTTTTTAACGTAGGTTTATATAACAGTACTCGTTGTCTTACCCCACTTACCGTCGCTGGAAGCCCGAGCCTATGTTATTCTATGGGGAAATTTTCTTTACAAATAACTTATTAATTAATACATATTTTTAAATTCTGTTTTCACATTCAGAAAATTCTCAACTGTTAAATTGAGGGACCTTTTTTAAAAATGTATTTTTTTAATTTTTAATATTTTATTTTGAAATTGCAAAATGAAAAAAATTCACATATTGAAAATTCGTATTTTGCAGCTTCAAAATAAAATATTAAAAATTAAAAAAATATTTTTTTAAAAAAGGTCCGTCAATTTAACTGCTGGGAATTTTCAGAATGTGAAACAGAATTTAAAAATATGTATTAGTTAATAAGTTATTTGTATAGGTTGTGGGGTACCCCTGTAATTTGTGGGGTAAGACAAAATTACTTACGGCTTCCGGCGGCGTTCATAGTATTGAATTTCAGGGTAAAAGAAAGTTGTGTGAGTACCACACCATAGCAGTGGCGGATCCAGAGCTTCTTTTTTTTTTTTTTTTTTTTTTTTTGGGGGGGGGGGCTATAATTTTTGGAGATGTTATTCCAGATTAACGAAAAGTTTACAATCGTAATATTTGTGTGCATTTCCGTAATATACATTAGACTTCATTAAGAAATTGTTGTAATAATTTATTTATAATTATTATATGGTGGAATTTTGAAAGATTTATTAAAAAAAAAAAAATACATGCGCGCATGCGTGTATATAATACATTAATGGGAACTGCAACTAAAAACATAAAATGTAATTAAGGTATCTAAAAGGGGGGGGGGGGTGTTATAATCTTTTTTTTTTTTTTTTAAAGACAATCCCATGTGATATAGTGCAACAGTGATTACTCACGGAACTTGCACATAGATATGATATGACGGCATTATGATTTCTACAAAATAAAAGTATTAAAATGTGATTTGGGAACATCACATCGCATAGTAAATTTGAATAACATATCAATTTCAAGAAATGTCGTGAATATTTACGGAAATTTGAGAGCTCACAGGCAGACAGACAGACATATAGACTAATTCATATAATAATCTTTCTTAAACATCATCAGAAAGTGTGAAAAACGATCAATGCAAACGAAAGTTAAATTCCAGCAATTTCCAATTATAGCCATGAACATAACTGAATTTTGCTTTGTGTTTGTGATCCTGTAAATCATAATGATAATCATACTGCATTCGATAGAAAGCTTTTTTTTTTTTTTTTTTTTTTTTTTGTGCATGTGTATTGTTAATGTCAATTTCATTATGATTTGTGCGAAATAAAATGTTAAAATACGATTTAAGGAATTGGAAATACTTCTTATAGGACGCAATGCTTTAAAATTCTTTCTGGTTTCCCTATAGACAAACCAGTGGCAGTATTTATCCCATTTTCAATAGGGAAAATCCCATAATGAACTTGAAGAATATATATCAGTTTCACTTTCACGGAGTTAGATCGTGGACAGACAGACAAACCAAAGTCATAAACACTTTTCAACTGTGTTGTAAAGTGTTAAAAGAAGAAGTAAGAAAGCTATACACGATGATGTAAAAAAAAAAAAATGGCCCTTTAAAAAAGTCACCTTTTGTAGAAGAAGTCATTCAGAAAATTATAATTCAGGTAAAAATTATTATGAATGAAATGGATTCAATTATTCAAATTTACATTATTTGTCTATCCTACTTCGTAATTGTGGTGTATTTCGCCATTGTATTCCTGTTTCAATCTATTGGTCTTGTGGTAAGTGACGTCACGTAAATGTACATGTACCTGTAAACTGTATTATCCAATCAATGATCTGTTCATTCCTCTTTACTTTTATCTCTGCTAAAACAGATCAGTCTTCAATATGTAGTCGTTTGTGTAACTTGTGTATTTCATCTGTAATTGTCGTAGTCATCCATTAAATTCTATGTGTTTAAAATGTAGACGCCTCGTCATATTATAGTTATGGATTACTTATAAATCTTTTTCCTGCCCAACAAATACTATAATGGCGACGATAGAAAAAAAAAAAAAGAAAAAAAAGTTTGCTCTTCAACATTTAATAATGTGTACCTCAAGATAATTAGAAATGCAATCTGCAGTTCATAAAAAAGAGTCTACATATCAGTTTATTCAAAAAATAGCTCTTTCATAAAGAAAATTATTTATTGGAATGAAAAGTAAAGCAATCGGAGACAGCAGCTGTGAGTTTTCGTCTACTGTCGCGACATAAATGATGCGTAATTTATTGTCTACTATAATCTGCGATTTTTTATTTTTCGAGAAAGAGAGGGAAAAAGGTATTTATACATTTATTTATTTATTTATTTTTTTTCCCTTTTGTTCTTTTATTTGATTGCATGTTTTTATTATTAGAAGTAGCATATTTTCATTAAAAATGTTTCAAAATTTTAAAGAATTCAATGATTCTGTTGAGTCTTTTGACACTTATATTAGGAGATTAGAACAAAATTTTAGATTGTTTGATATAAAGGATGAAAAAAAACCTTAGTGCTTTGATTACTTTTATCGAAATTATATAATTTACTTACAAATTTATTGTTCCCAGATCTTCCTGAATCAAAAACTTACACTGAATTAGTAGATGTCTTAACAAAACATCTGCGTAAGATCCCTAACAAAATTACAGAACGCATTAAATTTAGAAAATGTTTTCAAGGAGATTCTGAATCTGTTCAAGATTTTAGTGTTCGTTTAAAGAAATTTACAACACATTGCGCGTTTACGGGCGATTCGCTGTCAGAAAATTTGTTAGAACAATTTTTACGCGGATTAAAAAATGAAACAATCCAAAGCAAATTAATGTCGCAGGTTGAAGATTTGACGTTTGAAAAAGCAGTCGAACAAGCCGTAACTATGCAAAGTACTGAAAATGACATGGTCGAATTACAAAATAAGAATTTGAATTTGAATAAAGTTTCTGTTAATGCTAGGAAAACGAAACAAAATTATTCTCAAAATAACATAAGTAAACAAAATGTGAACAAAACTGCGAGTGCAAATAAAAGTAAAACTTATTGTTATCGTTGTGGAAATAGCTCTCATTTAGCAAATGTTTGTAAATTTATTAATGCAGTTTGCAATTTTTGTAAGAAACGTGGTCATTTGAGTAAGGTATGTCGGAACGCACAAAACAATGTTACTCAAAAGAAAAGTGTAAACGTTCTTGATACTGTAGACATTTTGTCATTACAATCTGAAGGCACTAAACCTAGAAAAATTTGGGTTTTGATAGAAAATAGTGCTAAAGCAGAAATGGAGCTCGATACAGGATTGGCGATTTCCGCTGTACTGATAAATCGTTTTCGGAGATTATTTCCAGAACATAAAATGTTTCCTGCTGATGTACAATTAAAAACAGCTACTGGAGAAATTTTCCAGCCCGAGGGATTTGTTAGAGTAAATGTTACTTACGAAAATAAAACTAGGAATGTTAAGTTATATTTAGTTAAAAAAGACAATTTTCCTTTATTGCTAGGTAGGGATTGGATAACTACATTTAATATATTCCCAAACAATTTACAAACTGTTCCGGTAAACAAAGTACAAATCTCGGAAAATTTAAATAATTTACTGAATGAATTTCCGGATTTGTTCACAAATAACGTAGGTGAAATTAAAAATATTAAAGCCGAATTACATTTAGAGAAAGACTCATCACCAATATTTTGTAAATCGCGAACAGTTACGTATGCATTAAGGAATGCGGTAAATGAAGAATTGGAAAGATTAGAAAATGAAGGGATAATAAAAGCTGTTAGTACTATAGTAAATGGGCAACACCTATTGTTCCAGTAGTAAAACCTAATGGAAAAATTCGTTTGTGCGGCGATTTTAAAGTCACGGTAAATAAATTTTTAAAGGTTGACAAATACCCGCTACAGAAAATTGAGGATATATTAACAACTTTAGGGGGTGGATTACATTTTACAAAAATTGATTTGAATCAAGCATACTTGCATTTACCGGTAGAGGAAAATTCACAAGAATTACTTACTATTAACACTCCTAAAGGCTTATTTCAATTTACGCGATTACCATACGGAATTGCCAGTTCGCCAGCAATATGGCAGAGAACTATAGAACAAATTTTAAAAGGTATAGAGGGTATTTCAGTTTTTATTGACGATATATGTATCTCAGGGGAAACGGATGAAATACATTTAGAGCGATTAAAACAAGTGCTAGAAAGGTTACGTGAATATAATCTTAAAATAAATAAGGAAAAATCTTGTTTCATGAATGATGAAATTACATACTGTGGTTACAAAATTGATAAAAATGGCATACACAAAACGCAAGAAAAAATTTCTGCTATTTTAAATGCTCCAAGACCTAAAAACGTAACTCAAGTAAAAGCGTTCCTAGGCTTAGTATCTTACTATTCTAGATTTGTTCCTAAATTATCTACGATTGCTTAGCCTCTAAATGAATTATTACGTAAAAATGTAAATTTTCAGTGGACTAAAAAATGTGAAAATTCATTTAATGCAATAAACAGGAAATTACTTCCGAAAGGATTCTCACCTACTTTAATCCTAAATTACCCTTAATTTTAGCCACTGATGCTTCTCCTTATGGAATTTCGGCAGTACTTTCGCATACAATGCCAGATAACTCCGAAAAACCCATAGCTTTTGCTTCTAGAACTTTGTCTTCTGCAGAAAAGCGGTATAGTCAGGTAGATAAAGAAGCGTTATCAATAATTTTTGGAGTAAAGAAATTTTTTCAATTTTTATATGGTAGGAGATTTACCCTGTATACTGATAGTAAACCCCTAGTTTCCATATTTTCACCCGTAAAAAGTATTCCGGTACTTTCGGCAGCTAGAATGCAAAGATATGCATTATACTTACAGGCATTTAATTATGATATTAAATATAAAAAATCTGCAGAGCACGGAAATGCCGATGCTCTATCACGTCTTCCATTACGTAGTGAAGACTTACTGCTGCCGTCGTCCGATTCGCTACAGCCAGAAAAAATGTCACCAAATTTATTTGGCAACACTGATGAATCCGATTGTTTGTTTATTCATCAAATAACTACTTTACCTTTAACTACGAAAATGTTGTGTGCAAGTTCTAAGAAGGATCCAGTATTGAAAGAAATGTATCAATACTTAATATCAGGCACACAGATGCCAAATTACTTACTTTTCGGACACAAACAAGAAGATTTTTCATTACTCAATAACTGTATATTACAAGGAAATCGAGTTGTAATTCCGACTGTTCATAGACAAAAAGTTTTACAAGATTTACATTTTGGCCATTTTGGTATAGTTAAAATGAAAGCACTGGCACGTAGTTTTGTATGGTGGCCAGGTATTGATAAAGACATTGAGAATTTAGCAAATAACTGTTCTGTTTGTGTTAAATTAAAACACAATCCTCCTAAAATAGATAATCATCACTGGGAATGGCCTACAACACCTTGGAACAGAATACATATAGACTTTTTTGGTCCAGTTATGGGAAAAATGTTTTCAATCGTAGTAGATGCCCATAGTAAATGGACAGAAGTGTTCATTGTTCCTAATACTACTGCTGAGAACACTATAAACTGTCTTTCTTCGCTTTTTGCCAGATATGGCTATCCTATGTCCCTTGTGTCTGATAATGGGCCACAGCCACAATTCACTTCAGAACAATTCGAAAATTTTCTTCAAAGTAAAGGCATAAAACATATCTTAACTGCACCATATCATCCCTCTACAAATGGTCAGGCCGAAAGATATGTCCAAATAATTAAAAAAGGATTGAAATCCTTAAGTTCAGAACCCGGAAATCTCCAATTTAAGTTAAACGAATTTCTATTCCAATACCGAATAATGCCTCATATTACAACAGGGGAGAGTCCCGCATCATTATTTCTCAAAAGAAATATAAGATCAAAATTAGATTTACTTGTACCAAATGTTAAAAATTATGTTGAAAACAAACAACATAAAAATGTTTTTAGCAAGAAAAAGATAAGAGAATTCCAAGTAAATGAAAAAGTTGCAGTACGAAATTACACACCGGGAGATAAATGGAAAATAGGTATAGTAATTGCCAGAATAGGTAAATGGCATTACAAAATTCAAGTAGGTTCATGTGTATGGAAAAGACACGTTGATCAACTGAAAAGTGTAGGTTCCAGAGTACAACTGGAGGAAACTACAAGTCCTGGTGAAATTGAAAAGAACACCCTTGATGCAAATATTCCCATGGTTCCCGATAGCAAGAGCCCACACCTGCAAAGCGATGGAGAATCTAAGTCTGGTAGGAGGCCTGCCATTATACCAGATCCAGTGCCAACCGACAGTAGATCAGTGTCTACAAAGCCTGGAGAAATTGACTGTGATAAAAATATCAACAGTACTGTAAATAATAAAGAACTAAAACCTGAACATTCAAATTTTAAAAATACTAATTTATCTTTTTCTGAACAGGGTGTAAGAAGATCAACTAGAGTAAGAAAACCTCCCATCAGGTATGGTATGAGGAATTAAGGGGAGGAGAGTTGTGGTGTATTTCGCCATTGTATTCCTGTTTCAATCTATTGGTCTTGTGGTAAGTGACGTCACGTAAATGTACATGTACCTGTAAACTGTATTATCCAATCAATGATCTGTTCATTCCTCTTTACTTTTATCTCTGCTAAAACAGATCAGTCTTCAATATGTAGTCGTTTGTGTAACTTGTGTATTTCATCTGTAATTGTCGTAGTCATCCATTAAATTCTATGTGTTTAAAATGTAAACGCCTTGTCATATTATAGTTATGGATTACTTATAAATCTTCTTCCTGCCCAACAAATACTATAGTAATGCATATACACTGCTCGACATTGCAAATGTAACACCAAGAAGGAATGATAATAACGGAATGAAATTTGTTGGACACATACATTATAGTAGGAAGAACAATTGATTAAAATTTCAGGAAATTTGGAGTAATATGTACTGAGAAAACAGTACATAAAGCAGCGACCTCTGTGAGTGATAAGAGCACTTATCTGCCAAGGCATTGAATCGAACAGCGATTGGATGACATGTACGGGTAGAAGTACGGGTACTTCATGAAGTTTTAACACGATGTCACAATTCATCGATCGAAGTTACTGGTGAGTGGTGGGGGGCCTGTCGCTTTACAACGATTAAACAGTCATTTTCATTGGTGCGAGATCAGGAGAACGCGCTGGCCAGAGCAACAGTCGAACACATTCGGCATCAATGAAGGTCCAGACAATGTGGACAACTTGCGGTCGTGCATTGTCCTGCTTAAATGTTGCGCTTCGGAGGCCTTGAACATAGGGCAGAGCTATGGGCCTTAACTCGTCAGAAATGTAATGGCTGGTATTCAGAGTGGCGGGAATGAAAACAAGAGGAGACCGGGACGTGTATCCAATGGTACAACGTACCATCAATCCAGGTGGTGACTCAGTATGCGGCTACCAAAATTCTGATTATCCTCAAAACTGCATCACTGATATGGGCGCCATTAACGTGTGATCAACGATGAACCTGGACGCAGGAATGGCATGAAGTCATCTTTTCAGACAAATCACAATCCTGTTTACAGCATCAAGATTGCCTTATCATTATTTAACGGCATTATGAATAATGCACATTGCCAGCTGGGATTCGACATCATCATACTGTCCATTATTTGCAATGATGTTACGGGTTCCCATTGGATACACGTCTCGATTACTTCATGTTCGTATTCCTGGCACTCTGAACAGCGGCCATTAAATTTCTGATGAATTAAGGCCCGCCCCTCTGCCCTGTATTCGAGGCCTCCGTAGCGCAAAATTTAAGCAAGATAATGCACGACCGCAAGTTGTTTTTATTGTCCGGACCTTCTTTGATACAGAATGTGTTCGACTGTTGCTCTGGCCAGCGCGTTCTTCTGATCTCGCACCAATGAAAATGACACTTTAGTCTTTGAAAAGCGACTGGCCCCACCACCACTCACCAGTAACTTTGATCGATGAATTGTGGCACCGTGTTGAAGCTTCATGAAGTGCTCTACCCGTACATGTTATCCAATCGCTGTTCGATTCAATGCCTAGGCAGATATGTGCTGTTATTGCTCATAGAGGTCGCTGCTTTATGTACTGTTTTCTCAGTACATATTACTCCAAATTTCCTGAAATTTTAATCAATTGTTCTTCCTACTATAATGTATGTGTCCAACAAATTTCATTCCGTTATTATCATTCCTTCTTGGTGTCGCATTTTCAATGTCGAGTAGTGTGTTAGTTTTAATTTTAAAGGTTTTTTTGCTGTAATTTTGTTTATAGGAATTATTTTACATTCTAGATCAAATTAATAAACTTAATACCATTTATGAATGAATAAGTTTCCTTTATTAAGCCCACTGAAAACTTTAATTATAAGTTTTGTGAATGTCAATGCTTTTTTTTTTTTTTTTTTTTTTTTTTTTTTTTTTGGGGGGGGGGGGGGCAGCCCCTAGTGTCCCTTGGATCCGCCCCTGCACCATAGGCTATATTTTTTGTCTTTTAAGTCTTTTTATTAGAATTTCTTTAAACTACACTGTCAGATGCTAATAGAGGCCATTGCTGAAAATAAGTAAAAAAGGGCATTCTTTTTTGTGTGGCAGAGGATGGCAACTGCGGAGTAAAAAAAGAAGGGTAGAATAAGAGAAGAAAAGAACGCCATGCCTGGAAATTAATGCTCTGTCTATGGTAATGGAATTTCCCCTATATCTCTATGGTTCTATCAAAAAGTCTTTTGTAAATAGTGTGTATTAATCATTGTTATATAGAGTATATGTGTATGAAAAAGATGTCTCATCATTTATTTATAGAAGTTATGAGTTAATTTAAGAAATACCTTATATATATACATGCAGTTTTATAAAACAGAGTTATAGCAAGTTAGAGCATGTAATAATAAAGCATTTTTCCATTTCAATGTTTTTAAAAAGTCAATTATTAAAAAAAAAAATTAAAGTGTTTTAGTATCGGACCGAGTTGACTATCACTGATCTAGATCATAGATTTCATTTGTATATATTTTTAAGCAAAACGACAAAAAGAGTTTTAAACAATTTTTGTGTCACACCATTCATCATTATACTATTATTCTGTGAAACTGTTTGTTTAAAATTTTTGTGATAATAAATGAAGCATTGTTGATTTACGATTTCAGAGCAATTTTAGATACAATTTCGGAGTAGTAGAAATTGTTTTAAAACTGAAATGAAACATATAATACAGTAAAATTATCAGTTAATTGGTTTTATATGTTGGAAAAAAATCTGTAGTATTTATTTCTTGTTAGAAAATTCTTTCTAATGAAAGCACATCTTTCACAAAGTTGTTAGCACAAAATTATACAGCTAAATAACGCATCGTTTTTTTTCTTATTTGTCTCTATTTGTCCTATACTGTCACACTTAAAATTATCAAAAATATGTCAGCACCACTTGTTGAGCAAATGATCCCTAAATGTATTCAGCACCAGTTTAGGTTAAGGTCCAACTAAATACCAAGTTTGGTTGAATTTCGTTCATTGGTTTATGAGATACAGCGTCGACAAAATTTATGATACACACATACTAACATATACACACAGATAGACAGACAAACATTTTCTAAAAAGGGTCAAATTATGTTCACGAAATCTCAAATGTGTAAATCAAGAAAAAAAAAAAAAAAAGGTCGAAAAATTTTCCGAATCTAATACTTTCTTCTTATATATAGCAAAAAGTAAAAAGGAAGAAAAATTAACTTACCTCTTTTCTATCCTATTTCTTTTTTCGAACTGGTGAGATGTCATTTTGTGTTTGAAGAATAAAGACTTACTTTTTAAACATGTTTTGCTTATTACTTTCTCTTACCCATAAGGTAGAGAAAGTATTGTTTTTGGGTCAAATTTTCGAACGCGAGATTTTGTTATACTTACACGCTTTGAGGTCCCCTGAATACGAAAATCATGTTTTTAGCAAATGGTCTGTGTGTCTGTGTATCTGTGTGTCTGTCTGTTATCAGCATGTCTCAAGAACAAATAGTAGCAGACATTCCAAACTTGGTATTCTAAATAAATATCATATATAGATGCTACAGTAAGCTTTTCGTTAAGATCAAGCAAATGGTTCGTGTACAGGGACAATCAAGATAATTCTAATACATTACGTCTATGGGGAAAATTGCAGGTAAGTAGAGTTTAACGTCTATAGACTGCACTAAACCAAATGAAACGAATATATATTTTTTGTAGCAGAGATAGTCAACTGTGAAAAAAATTTTGTGTATGTAGGAGCCTCGCCTCCCCCCGTGGGGGGGGAAGTCCCCCCTCGAGGGTAGTAAATTTTCATGATGGGATCTTTCAAAAAAGCTCGCCAATACCTTTAAAACGAATGATTGAACCATCGATCTGCGATAATTTAAAACAAAGTTATCGATTTTTTTCACTTTTAACGAAATATAAACTTAGAAAAAAAATCGTATTTTTTTTTTTTTTTTTTAATATTGAGAATAAAATGGACTTTTTTTTTATATTTAGTGTTATACTATTTCTCTAATCTGGAAATCGTCTGCATTATAATAAAAGATAATTTTTTAAAATAATAATTTTAATAAATTATTTTTTAATAACCGAATTAAATTTTATATAAATCCAGGTGCATTAATGAAACGGGGGTTTGAGGGGGGCGGTAGCCCCCTCACACAGAATTAATTATCGTATAAAACGGGCCCGTGCCCTTAGCGACTGTGCCCTTAGCGGAAACCTCTAAACCCGTGTCCTTAGCGGAAATGTTATCCCCCCTCGGTGGCATACTTTTAGCATACGTGCCTTTAGCGGAAATGTATAATAAATTTAAAAATAAATTAATAAAAAAAAAAAAAAAAAAAAAAAAAACTCAATTTTCCACCGCACTTTATTCACATTCAGCACTGGCTATATTTTGCTTCAGAAGTAACCTGTCGCAAAAATAGGTATGCATGCTGTAGAATATCCATTATTTGATGGAACGGTGATCTGTAACCATATAAAGTTTAATGAATCACAGTACTCCATACGAAAACGTACATTTTTGCCATTTTATGATTTTATTTAAGTTTTTGGAAATATAATTAAGCATTTCACATTTTAAAACGAAAACGAAAAATCAGGAGGTACACATTGATTATCAACACTTTCCAACTGTACATACTCGTTTTATCGTATAACATTCTATGTTCTTTGTCTATATTATCACACAATGGACAGACATATAGACTAATTGAATTCATAATCAGTCTGAAACATTGTTGGAAAGTGTTAAAAAGGCTTAACACAAACAGAAATGTTGCTCTAAATTTCCTATTTACACCCCTTAATGTTTCGAAACTTTTTGCTTAGCCCTGTAATTCTGGAGGTTAAGCATATTATAGTTTATACAAAACATTTTCTTAGCATATAAACAATGAATGCGAATTTCTTTATTATTTTTTGATGAAGTTATTTAAATGTGATTTATAAAAATGTCTTCCCTAAAGCGCAATGCATTGGCATTTTTTGGATGTCCATCATGTACACAAACCAGTGGCATAGGTTCTATTAGAGCCATTTTAAGTATGGAAATTCAATAAAGAATTTCAATAACACATATCATTAATAAAATAAAATAAAATAAGAACTAGTATGTTGTGGCCACCACAAGACTTTATTTTCCTATACAAATTCAGTAAGTGCAAATAATTAATTTTCATCTTAGAGAAAACTAACACTAAATATCCAAAGAAAGACAGTTTTATTAGCTATAAATGAAATCTTAAAAATGCATTTTTATAGTAGTTATCTCACTTATCAAGTTTCGTACATTTATATGCTATAGAAGTTGAGATATAGCTTTCCCATTATCGAGGAAATTTGCAGTATAGCAGCGCCACCTATTGGCCAATAAGCACCGAAATTGAATCAGCATAATGTCTCATAATGGCCTTCACATATAATCACGTTTTGTTTAATTATACGCAAAAGAACCTGAGGCATAGCCTCCTCTTAAATTGCAGAAATCACTGTATAGCAACGCCATCTGTGGAGCAGTTGACACCAAAAGTTGACAGACACTCATTTAGGTTAAGGTGCATCAACATATAAATTTATATTCAATTCTGTGCAGTAGTTCCTGAGATATAGCTTTCCCTTAAATCGCAGAAATCGCTGTATAGCAGCGCCACCTTTCGGTCCATAAGCATTCCGATTGAATCAGCATAATGTCTCACAATGGCCTTCTCTTATATCAAGTTTTGATTGATTATACGCAATAGGACCTGAGATATAGCTTTCCCTTAAATTGTGGAAACCGTTATACAGCAGCGCCACCTGTTGAGCGGTTGGCACCAAAAGTTGAGAGGCACTAATTTAGCTCAAAGTGCATCTACATGTAAATTTATATATAATTCTGAGCAGTAGTTTCGGAGATACAGTTGCCACAAAATTTTTGTCACACGCACACACACACACACACACACACAGAGACATTTTCTAAAAGTAGTCAAATGGTGTTCGAAACCTCTCAAAACGTATAAATCCGTCGAAAACTGGAAGTCGAAAATTTTTACGAATCCAATACTTTCTTCTATTGAATATAGAAGAAAGTAAAAATAAAAAATCATAAAATATTTATGGAAGCTGGAGGCGGACAAACGGACATTAGAGTAGACAAATACCCTAATTCAAATCATATTCACGTTTTAAAAAATGGTAGAATAAACGCTTAATGTAAACGAAAAGTTAATTCAGCAAATTTCCAATAATAACCCTCAGTGTCAACTGAATATTTTTGTTTGACTCTGTAAATCTAATGCTAATCATACTACATTCTATAGAAAGCATTCTTTTGTGCATTTGAGTAACATATTTCAATCTGCCACACGCACACCTTCTTATTTCCGCTAAGGGCACGGGTTCTTCTATTCCTCTTTCTTACCTTTCACCCCATTCCGCTAAGGGCACGTTCCGCTAAGGGCACGGTCGCTAAGGGCACGACACCGTATAAAACTCTTCCGAAGCCTAATTTGAATTGTTTAACATAGGTGTACATAACATCGTTATCTTACCTCTTAATCTCCAACCTGTATTTATAGTATTAAATTTCAGGGTAAGAGAAAGTCGTGTGAGTGACACACCAGATTATTTTTCATAGTTTATGATTTACATGGTATTGTATTTTATGTCAGTATGCTCCATTTTTGCTTTCAGTTTTTAAAAAATTTCTAATTCTGTCTAAAAAAAATTCTTTTCCTTTTATTTCTATTAATTTCTAAAAAATAAAAGAGCAGAAGAAGAAATTGAATATTAGAGTTTTGAATACACTGTAAATTGTATCTAGAAGTAATCGTATTTTGCAACAAAGCGTGAAAAACACGAAACCCATTTCAAATAGAAAATTTCGTAATTTATGGTTCGTGATTTTTATTATGTGAAAAATTATTATAAATTTACTTGTTTGCGATAAATAATTGGAAATATCAGCTTGAAATGTACAAAGAAATTGCTAATAATCAACAAATTAAAAATTTTGTTTCTGGTTTCTGGAAAAGAATTAAGTTAAACTACAATACGAAGAAACAAAAAAAAAAAAAAAAAAATCATTCAACTATTGCATCTAAAATCAATTTGATGTTTTTCTTTTCTCTTGTAACGCGAAAAAAAAATAAAAAAAATAAAAAATAAAATAAAATAAATAAATAAATAAACTAGTATGCTGTGGCCACCACAAGACTTTCTTCTATATTTTCCTATACAAATTCACGCAGTAACAATATTAAAAAAAAAATACGATTTTTTTTCAAAGTTTTTTTCGTAAAAAAAAAAAAAAAAAAAAAAAAAAAAAAAAATCGATAACTTTGTTTTAAATTATCACATATTTATAGTTCAACCATTCGTTTTAAAGATATTGACGAGACCTTCCGAAAGATACCCATCTTGAAAATTTACCCCCCCTCCCCTGGGGGGGGGAAGCTATGACCGAGATTTTTTTTCCTAATTAACTACTACTATTATCAATAATTCATATTAATTTCACAATCACATGTTAAGAATAACTCCCATTATGTACATTTATACGAAATTTTGTTCTATACTGCCATGTTAAAAATTTAGAAAAAATACGATCACAGCACCACCTGTTGAGTGATTGATCCCCAAATCTAATAAGCCCCAGTTTATGTCAGGGGCCAACTAAATACCAAGTCTGGTTAAATTTCGGTAAAAAAAAAAAAAAAAATAAAAAAAAATAAATAAATACGATTTTTTTTTCTGTTACTTTTTGTTAAAAGTAAAAAAAATCGATAACTTTGTTTTAAATTATCACAGATTTATAGTTCAACCATTCGTTTTAAAGGTATTGACGAGACCTTTCGAAAGATACCCATCTTGAAAATTTACTCCCCTCGAGGGGGGACTTCCCCCCCAGGGGGGTTCACGAGGCTCCTACGCATACAAAATTTTTTCCCCAGTTGATTACCTCTAATATAAATAATTCTTGTAAATTTCATAATGCTTACTAAAAAATAATTCTCTTTATGCACATTTATACAAAATTTTGCCCTATATCACCATGTTAAAAATTTAGAAAAAGCGGGATGGCAACGCAACCTGTATGACAATTTTTACCAAAAGTTGATAGGCACTAATTTATGTCAAGGTGCAACTACATACCAATTTGTATGAAATTCTGTGCAGTAGTTCCTGAGATACAGTTGCCACAAAATTTTGTCACACACACACACACAGACAGACAGACAGACAGACAGACAGACATTTTCTAAAAAGGGTCAAATCGTGTTCTACAGCTCTCAAAACGTGTAAATCCATCAAAAACCCGAGGTCGAAAATTTTTACGAATCCAATACTTTCTCTATATTACATATAGAAGAAAGTAAAAATAATAATATATGAGAAAAGACCAAACAAAGAGAGGATGTGAAAGAAATTTTCTCAACTGAAAAAGATCTGTTTAATGTATAAAAGTGAAAAGTAATAAAGCTTTAGCTTCTTTTGTCAGTGAGAAATTGAGCTTGGTGGATTATTAGTTTCTTTTCTGAATAAAAAAAAAAAAAAGTATCTCTGGTATATATATATATATATATATATACATAAATAGATAAATACGAAACTCA
This sequence comes from Salticus scenicus, assembly GCA_963930645.1. Lineage (NCBI taxonomy): Eukaryota > Metazoa > Arthropoda > Arachnida > Araneae > Salticidae > Salticus > Salticus scenicus. The sequence continues at coordinate 183,743,167 of OZ005649.1, forward strand.
CATAATTTTTTAAGTATAATTAAAAAACTTTTTTTTTAATCTAGTTATTTTTAAGTTGAATTCACTTTTAAGATTCTTTTACAGGACTGTTAGAAAAAAAAGCATAGTGGAGGGGGGGGGGGGGGGGGAGGAAAGCTTAATTTAACTATCCGCAGTTTTTATTTTTAAATATTCCTGTCTTATCCTTATTTTATGAAAGAATTAAGATTAAACAGCAATGTTTACTTATAAAAAACAGATTTATATACAGAGTGATAACTGTATCTGTATTATTGTAGTGGATCTGTATAATTGTATATAATTTATCTTCCTTAAGAAACATTTTGTATATGATATTTATCTTTTTTCAGGAATATATTCTCAGGGGTTGCACTCATGGCTCAGCAGTAAAGATGTTGCGGTATGAATAAAACTGTACATTTGCGGCTTTTATGAAGAAGGCTTTAAACACTGTTATCAACTTTTGGAGTTTGTTCTTATAGTAGGGATTTTTTACAGTTTTCTTCAGCGTATTGGGACGGACTAGGGACTTTTTGGAGTCCAAGTGTTTTTGAAGTTTGGAGGACCTGACATTCTCGAGATAAATACGTACTACGGACATCCTCAGTATTAAAGTAGGGACTTTAATCCTCAGTGTAGGGACATGGCAAAATTTGAGTTGACAACACTGGCGACTGGCGTAAAAGAACTTTTCATTGAGAATGCTAGTGATCACGATTCTCATTTTCCCAGACTGTGCGTTACTCGCCAAAACTGATTTTTGCCGCTATCAATTAAAAAACTTTTTCAAGGTCCTACTACCTTCACGAATGATTGTATGTTTCGAAGAGAAAAGAAAACGGTGAAAGGAACTGCGATTGCTGTTGCCGAAATAACAAACAGCGAAATTGCATGGTAGCAATAGTGCGCGTACGGCGTACATTAACATTACCTCGGGGTTTTTGGCATTCCTTATTCAACTGTATAGAGGATTTTGTGTAATGTTTTCAAATTTTATCTTCATTAGGTAGACAATGGCAAACACACTGAGTTTTATGCAGTTTGCTAGCACTACTACAGCACTATTATATCCTCTATGTGCCAAAACATGAGTTTTTTATTTTATTTTATTTTTTTATTAAAACCACATAATCAGGTGACTGTGTGACCAAAATATGGTTGTGATCCAGTTGGTAGTTTTTCTATAGCTAATGCGTAAATAACTAACGTTTAATTTGGGATCACGCCTTGTTTCTGTAGCAGTTATGCACTACATTCATGAAGACCATGATCATAGTGTACTGGTGTAGTGTAGACGTGTCTGTATAGTGAGAGGAGTCTTGGCACTAGATAACGTAAAATCCCGAAAGTAACCCCTGACCAGCTTTCAAAGGTGGCCCAAGTGGGAACAGGTCTCCGTAAGGTCAATCTATTCTTCAAAATAGGGGAGTTGATAATGACAGGGAAATTTCCTCCTACTTTCGTTTCTGAGTGGGGTGAATGCTGACCGGGCGATGTTTTTGCTTCTTATACGGTAAAAGTATAAAAAGCTGTAGTTTCCTGTTAAATGGAAAGTACAGTTTCAGACTAGTGTTAGTGTAGCTCGTCTGTTAATAATGTTGAGGTTTTAAATTTGTATTTTTTTTATTTAAAATTTACATTATTAAACATCTTAAATGGCACAGAAAATAAATAACGCAAAAAGCTTTAATTTTTCCTTCAACAGAATTTTTTCCGAAAAGACGCCGCTGCGTTTACAGAAAATTTCATTCTAAATTTGAATTTTCCTAATTATGAAAATAGCTTTTTCATGACCAAAGTCAAGAGGGTTATATGTCCTTCGTTTGGTAAAAGTTACGAAAATGTTAATTCTAATTTTTTTTCGTTGCACGATATTTAGATATCAACAGTATTTAACCTATGAAAAGCAATATAGATTTGATTATTAAAAATATACGAAAAAGACGTTTTATTATACCTATTTCCCTAAAATTATTCAAGAATTTAGGCCCACCAGTGGCGGAGCGGCTTAGACCACTGAACACTGGGAGACGGTGAAGTGATAGGACGTGAGTTCGATTCCGCGCGCCGTCGGTCTAGCTGTTCGGAGTTTTGAGTGGTTTTCTCCTAATGTAAAGTAAATACGAGCTAGAACCCCTTAAAAGACTTTCACCCAAGGCCTATATCCCTCGTGTAGATAATCGGATCAACACCATCAAGAATTTAGATTTTTATACATGTAAATGACAGGGTTTTTTCCCCTGTATTTTCTGAAATTGATTTAGCAGCAACAATATTGTGTGAAAACACCATAAGCAGAAATTGTCGCAACAATTGTTTCGGGTCGAAAAAGGCAAAGCACGACCCTTCATCAGGCGAAAAGTTAGTGCAGTTTTCTTTTATATTTTTTGTCACTATATGAATTTATGAAATTCAATATTAAAATTTTATTTAGGGTTTCATGAAAAGGCTGGCAAAAACGAATAAATAATTTTATTTTTAAAGAGAAGGTCTCAGAAAAAAATGCAATAAAATGCTTGTTTTTCATATTATCATCACAGACCTTCTCTCTCAAAAAAAAAAAAAAAAAAAAAAAAGAGAGAGAGAGAGAGAGAGAGAGATGAGGGGAAAAATATATGTTCATCTTTAATGAGAAGTGAAAATTATTCACTTTCATCATCTGAATCATCAACTGAAACATCATCATCATCATGGCTGTCATCATCTAAAGAGATAACTAATGGATCACATAATTCTTCCATTACGCCATCTTTTTCCCAGTATTCATTTTCTAAACTTTCAATGTGCGTGCAATAGTGCTTCCATCTCTCAACATCAATGTTCTCTAATGCAAGTTGAGTCAGGTTGAAAAGTTGATCCATTTTTAAATCAGCCGTTACATTTCTCTGCCTAATAAAGTCCTTTATATCCGCCCATACATATTCTATGGCATTTATGTCGCAGTGATATGGAGGCAATCTTAATGCATGATGTCCATGTTCAGCTAACATCTTATCAAATTTATATTCCTTCGCCTTCGAGTTGGCCTTTACAAGTTCCATAAGTTCAACTTTACGCAAATTTTCAGAATATGGCACTTTGTTTAGTGTTAGCCAATCCATTATTTCTCTTTTATTTTGTGAAGAGTTTGGAGGCTTGTTTAACTGAACCGAATGGTACGGGGCATTATCTATAATAACAACAGAATTTTTCGGCAAGTTTGGGATCAGTTTTTCAATTGCCCATTTTTCAAATATTTTTGAATTCATTTGTCCATGATAATCGCCGGTGGTGGTGTTAGCTTTATAAGTCAATGAGGAATTCGGAATAAACCCCATTTCTCCTCCTGCGCATAATGCAATAATGCGTCTCGATGCCGCCCCTGTCTGAACGACACCGAAAACATCTTCCGATTGCCAGCATTTCCCGACAGTTAAATTACTGTCAATCCAGGTTTCATCTACAAAAATAAGAGGTCTTTTTTCTCTTCGGAACTGGTGAATATTCCGTAAATATTTTGTACGAGACAGAATGATATCACTTCGTTCTGTTATCAGTTTCCTCTTATTCTGACTTTTTTTCCAGCGGAAACCCATTTCATGTAGAATTTTACGTAAAGTTTCTTTTGATTTTGAAAACTGTATCCTTTCTTGTAATCTTGTTAATAACTTTGGGATAGTAGGCACTATTTTATCTATTGTATAGAAGTCCTGGATAGTTCTTCGAATTACATCCAAGTCAAAATTATCCAAATTGACACTCTCAATAGTAGTTTTCACCTTTTTCTTTTTGGGAGAAGGCAAATTACTTGGAGTATTGCGAATTCTTCGTATAGAACCCTTTGAAACATTGGCAATTTTGCTAGCCCTTTTAGTTGCGTGTGCCAACGGAATAGTTATACAACCTTTATCTGCTTCATTATCACAGAACTTCACAACGCTGCTTAAAACCGCTTTCGTTTCAGCACTAAAATGTTTGCCTTGAGAACTTCTACGTTCTTTTGAATTCATTTTATCGATCCAAAAGGAAGTACAAAACGAACGAAAATGTTATTTTCTTAGAGAAAATAATAAAATATTAGATCCGTTAACAAAGAATAAATCGTAGTAGTCAAACAGCAGCCAAAGGAAGAATGACAATCGGTAATCGGTCAGTTACGTTAAGGAGAAACATGTATCTCTCCCCTCTTTATTCACCCTTCTCTCCCTACGGAATGGGTCACTGCTTTGGCAGCATGCCAAAAGCAACATTTGAAAACTTGTCGAGCAGTACCTCGAATGTAACCCCCCCCCCCTTCCGCTTTTCTCACCCTTTTTATCCATCCTACTATACGAAGGGCAGGTAAACCTATCTTTCACGGTTTCATCCAAACCTACTTCAGATTTTCAAGTCTTCAAGGTCAAGCGCTGCTACGCTTTTGGAAAGGGGGGAGTTTACTTTCGGGATTTTATGGGAAATAAACACAGGAATATTAAACAACTTCTTGGACGCCAAAGGAAATAACAAACTAGCAGACAACTGTTTCGGCAGCAATTAGCATAACTACCATCAATGCATGCATAAAATAAACGAAATGAATGTGCTCTTATATATAAGAAAGAAATCGGATTTTAAGACTGTTTAATCAATCAGTAAAATTAGGCGGAATGTGGGGGATTAGCCAATAAGAAATTGAGAAGCAGTAGTCGTGGAAAATATAGAAAAAATTAAGGAAGTGCGGATTGAATGCAAAAATTTCAACGATCAGACAAAGGGGATACAGCGAAATCGCAATTAACAATGTTTTTAAGATTCTTGTAAATGCAAAAGGCTTAAAAGAAATCGAATTCAAGTATAGATTTGGGTGTGCAAACTATTTTAGCTTTATCAAATTTAAAAATATGGTTTTTCTCGCAGCAGTGCTTAGAAATGACCGATTTTTCGGTTCCTCATTTCCGGACGTAAGTGATACTTTTTTTTATACAGAATTTTTTACCAATATATGATAACCCACATTGGCAGGAAAAACTATAACTACCCTAATAGTTATGCATATCTCTAGGCTATAGGATCCTTCAATTGAGAAAGGATGATTTATTGAAAGTTGGAAAAATTATTTGAAAATCATACTGTTTGAGAATATTAGCTATGCCATAACATAATTTAGGAAAATAGGTAGAACAATACTGATATTCCAAAAGATCAATTTAGGCAGAGCCCGACTATGCTTTTTGAAGACCCGGGGCACTGGTGCTATTCGGAGGCCCCCATACCCTGCTCTAAAGGGCTCACCAAAAGGACCCATTCTCAAAATTAAAAATAAATAAATAAAAATAGTGCGTTTTTTAATTTTTTCCTTCAATTATACCTTCTATTTCCTCTTTTTTTTTTTTTTTTTTTTTTTTTTTTTTTTTAGCAACCTATAACAAAATCATTAGTTTTATGTTCAAGACAAATGAAAAAATGTAGCACATTAATCAGCCAATGTGTAGGAAATTAGTCACAAAATTTTACATCTGTTTAAGCTCTCTAATAAAATATAGAAAGAAAAATGTAATCAATTTTTGTTTTTAATACACATATAATGAAGAAATTTGTACTATTACTTCTCAATTTTTGGAAATGAGGCCCCCTAAATTTGGAGGCCCTGGGCCAGTGCCCCGTGTGCCCGTGCCATAATCTGGCCCTGAATTTAGGAGACGGAGTACGAGGAAGCGGTAATTTTTGAATAACTTTATGTACAAGAGAAGGTTATAACCTATGTCAATTAGAGAAGGTTATAACCTCTGTCATTTAAAAAAGGTTTCAGATATTTAATTTCTGAGCTTAGTAAAACAAAATCGGAACAAATATTAACATAGTACAAAAGTATAAAAAGCTCCCATTTTTTGGGTAGGTGATGACATGAACAGAACACGCATAGGAGATAGAGACTGCAAAATTTTTACGATAAACGGTGATAAAGAAGCCTTTTTTCATAAATAATTTGTTAGAAGTGTACAACAATTTTCAGGTTTGAGTATTAATCTATATAAATAAAACAAAGAGTTTGTCGGGAACACATCCGGGTGGACCTCTCCTATTTTTGATTGGTCTAGACTTAACTACTTTGGTGATGAAAGTTGGCCATTTTTTTTATTAAAAAACTGATGATTTTTTTTAAAAGACACTGCATAGATGTTATACTTTTTAAAAGTGCTCTATAAACTCTTCTCTCACGTGTACACACAATCAGTCGATGTATTTTTCTTAAATTTATTGTTGCACATGCATATATTTTTTCTTTTAATTTTACAAAGATAAATTATCAAAAAATGTAGGTATATTTGGTTTGCTAATTTAATTACAATAATAATTATTTTATGGTGTAAACATGAAGTAGTAATAAAACCATACTAGTGTGCATTTATTCAAATATATATTTTCAAGCACACAAACTTGAGAAACCAAGAATCTTTTTCCATTTTTTTGATTGATTGTTGTGTAATAAATAACTAGTGGATCTGCAGATCAGGAGCCTCAATGTCCCATTTCTATGACGCATTATTCAACAGATCATTTTTTGTATTCCTTATTATAATATATATATACATATTGATTCGATTGATTTGATACATAAAGAGAAACTTTACTGAGGGGGGGGGGCTACCGCCCCCTCAACACCCCACTGTATCTGTCTATAACTATCTGCGTATATATATACAAATATGTCCCCCTCAAGTCCTGCAGAATTCTTAATTAGAAAAGACAGTCCACCACCGCGTCTATCCACTCTGTCTCTTCGGATAGTAGTGTAGCCCTTGATGTTGAACCGCATTTTCTCATTCAGCCATGTCTCCTGTAGACAGGCGATATGGATATCGTTTTCAATCAAAATGCTATGAAGTTCATCTTTTTTCCTGAGCGTTCCATGAATGTTAAGCTGCAGGATGTTGAAGGTCTTCGTCACATATTTCCCATCGAGTTCCCGGACAGCAGAGCTCGACGCGTCGGCTACCCCGTACGCGGTAGTATGATCTGAATAAACTACTTGACTTCTCATGGAAAAAAGTGTGCCATTGCCTCGGAGAGGTTGGACTTCTACCTGTTGGTCCGCGGAAGGTATTTTATTTCCCTTCTACCACCCACTGGAGAACCAGCGGAGGCATTCCCCTATCCGCCACCTGGGGACGCGCCCTCTAGGGGTTACAGGTTCCCCCGAGGGAGGGAAGGAACTCACTCCAGAACACATTTTCAACTGCCCGGCCATCATAAGAAGCTTACAGGCCTTTGACGAATTTCCCTTTCAGGGAAATCTCTATAGCGACAAAATTGTGGACATTGCCAAGGCCGTGATTTTGGCACATGGAATGATTTGAATTTGACTTCAATTGGACACGACACCAACCAACCAACCAAGTCCTGCAGATTGCCTCATAGTGACGAGGGGATGTTCCTGGGCGGAATGGGCGAAGTACGTCAGGAGTTTTATTCCTGGTAGGGCCACCCAAGGCGTGAAGGCCATTCCTTTTTGCCCAGCTAAAATCTGCAGGCAAAGGAGCTGCGTCAGTCTTCTACCTCTTGGTGCCTCAGTCTTCATTGATCACAGAAGCTGCACTTCTTTCCTCATCTATGACCTCGATTATCTCTGAGACATATGCTGCCTCGGCCGTCGCGCATTTAAAAAAGGGTCACAATCCTGGTTTGAGAACAGGGCCACGAACGAAAAATTTGCTACAGTCTTCCAGTTCTCTTAAAATTTTACAGTTCAATATAAATGGAATATCAACTAGTGCTACAAGAATGAAATTGGACCAAGTATTAGACTTGGCAGTACATGGAGCATAGATCATCGCCCTCCAAGAAACCAAATTGAAAGACACAAACACCCTCAAAATTAGGGGGTATAATATTTTTAGATCGAATAGACAGGATAAAAGTGGTAGAGGCCTGACGTTCCTTGTTCGATACGTTATCTACCAAAGTATCAATATTGACAGTTGTATAACGGATGGTTCTGATCTTGAAATTCAGGGAATCAAGATTAATTGGAGAGGAAAAGAACTAAACATTTTTAACATCTATCATCCACCAAACCAAAAAGGTCTTCCTACTAACATGCACAATTTATGTATTGAGAATACCATTTTCATAGAGGACCTTAATGCTAAACATTCAAATTGGGTTGTTCCGGAGAAAACAGGAGAGGTCTGGAACTCATTAATATGACAGATGATTGTGAATTTATCTTTCTGAATGATGGTAGGTACAACTACTTACTTTTCTTACAGCTATGCAACTTCTGAAGCCTTAGATGTTTCTATAGTCAGCCCTAATATTTTTCCTGGATGTAATTGGTCTGTTTTGGAGAATATAGGAAGTGATCACTTACCTGTTTTGATTAAGCTGAACTAGAGACAGACTGTGTACAAAAGTAACAGAAAGTATTGGAACTTCAGGAGGGCAGACTAGAATTCCTTTTCTGGTCTTTTTGAAAGTGAAATTAACAAGAGCCCGCTTTCTAATAATATTGATTTTGATTGGCACATTTTAAAAAATATCATAATTAAAAATGCTAAAATTCTATTCCAAGAGGTAACCTCAGAAATAGTGGAAAACATTATATTTATAAATCCGAAATACTCCGACCTTTATTGGAAGAGAGAAAACTACTTACTGAGACGATGGACGTATCAAATATGAGCTTAATCAGAAGCATGCTACAGAAAATCAACGCTGAGATAAAGCATACCTATGCTCAAATCAAGAGAAACAAGTGGAACGAACTATGCTCCAACCTTGATCCAAGAGTCCTTAATAGTAAACTGTGGAAACTTGTTAAAAACATTAGCAAGAAACAGCCTCAAGTAGAGAAATGTAATACGGTTCAGGACTTGAACGGTAGGGTCCCCCAATCTGACAGTGAGGCAGCTAATATACTTGGTGAGCACTATCAAAAAACAAGCAAATTAAGCTTTAGTGAGGAGGATAAATCTGCCAAGAGAAAAGCAAGTAACACTGTTCATGGATACCGTAGTAAATTCGATCATGATGTTCGTATATTTTCTAACGACTTCAACATGCAGGAACTTGAGGCCGCTCTTCTTGATACCGATCTACGTAAGTCTCCTGGCACAGACTGGTTACATGTCTGTATGATTGATCCCCTTGGTAGAAATGGTAGAAGCAGATTGTTGGACATCATTAACATCTCTTGGAGAGCGGGACGTCTGCCACGCGACTGGAAAAGAGCGCCGGTCATTCCTGTCAGAAAACCACAGAAAGATGCTTGCTACCCCGAGAATTACAGACCCATTGCACTTAATTCTATTGCATGCAAGATAATGGTGAAAATGATTTTTAAAGAGACTTGTGTTTTATCTTAATACCCGAGACCTTCTACCGAAGGAGCAATACGGATTTAGAAGAGGGCACAGCACTACCGATCAGGTGCTTTACTTGGAACAAAAAATACGTGACGCTCATAATAAAAAGCCTACACATCACACTGTGGCGACCTTCTTGTACTTATCTAAAGTCTTCGATACCGTCTGGAGGCAACGTCTTATCATTAAACTCTTTGATTCCTTTGGAATTGTAGATAGAGCTTTGCCTTCGTTATTTGATTGTTTGAGTAACAGCACGTTTAGGGTAAAATTTAATAATTCATTTTCAAAAGGTTTTAAGTTGAGTTAGGGACTTCCCCAGGGTTCTGTTCTAAGCCCCACTCTCTTCACTTTGTTCTTAAGCAGCGTTGAAAAAGTTGTTTCCAGGAGGTGTAAAGTGGGTATGTTTCCAGTATGGGTCCAGATGACATCGTCATCTGGAGTTCAGGCGCCGATGTTTCGGTCTTGGAGGAAAACATTAATCAAACACTTGCAGACGTGTGGAATTATGCAGAGCATCATAAATTGAGTTCTAATCCCTCAAAATCTACTACTACTTTCTTCACTACTAATAGGAAACTGTATAGGTATCAATTTAGAATTTTCTTGAATGAACTACTGTTCTCCATGGACAAAAGCGCCAAGTACTTGGGATTTGTCCTGGATCCGGAGATTTCAGCTGTAAACATACTGACATATCCTTTTTCCTTGTACATATCCTTTTTCTAGAGAAAACATGCTTTTAAGCATCTTTATAATGTATGTTAATTTCATTATGTTGAATGCAGCATAAACAAATTAAAGTGCGCTTAAATAAATATTTGTTCATAGGCTCTAATGTCACGAAATTCTTTTGTGTGTTTCCGTAAACGAACCATAAATATTGCATACACCAGTAAAAACTATATTCAGCATATTCTACTTTTTTTTATGAATAATTGTTCGAAATTTGACATAGTTTGGCTGATTACGTTACATTGTCAGAACACTTTTGTATGATCCTGTAATTAGGAAGCGTAAGAGCACATAATTTCTGCAGAAAAGATAAGTTTAAGCATCTCAGTAATGCACGCTAATTTCATTTTGTTCAAATGCGTTTAAACGAAATTCACCCCATATGCTTTAATGATAAGAATTTTGACGTATCCCTGTACTCAATCCATAAAAAATAGAGACATAAAAAATTATATAGCTATTTCTATACAGAACCTGAATGTGTGTGCCAATTTGCAAGTCAATCGGAGGATTTTTTGCGGCCGCTATTGCGGAGCATACAAATTCTGTCCACAGGCAGTAATGATAAGAAAAAAATTGGTGTTTCTCTCTACACGAACTACAAATGGAATACACGCCCAAAACTATACAGCTAAAATTCCGTGTGGCTCATGCATTTGTGTGCCAAGTCAATAGCTTGATTTTTGCGGTGTCTATCGCGGTACATACAAATTCTTCTCAAAGGCCGTAATGATAGAAAAACTTTGCCATGTCCTTGTACATGAACTACAAATAGAATACACACTTAAAAGTATACAGCTAATTCTATTGTGCTCATGCATATGTGTACCAAACTGCAAGTCAATACTGTGATTTTTGTGGCCGCTGTCGCGCAACAGACAGACAGATGGAATGCAAAATCTTTTTAAGTCTCAACAGAGGGCCTCCACTGACGTTTCGGCAAAAATTGCAAGTCAATAGCTTGATTTTTTTCAGTGGCTATCGCAGTACATACAAATTCTTCCCACAGACCGTAATGATAAGAAAAAATTTGTCGAACACAACTTTGGCTGTACACAAACGACAAATGGAATGCACAGCTAAAACTATACAACTAATTCCGTTGAACTCATGAATATGTGTACTAAATTGTAAGTCAATAGCGTGTTTTTTGCAGCCGCTATCGCGGTACATACGAATTCTTCCCATAGGCGTAATGATATGAAAAACTTTTTTGTATCCCTGTACACGAACTACAAATGGAATATACACTCGAAACTGTACAACTGATTCCGTGGGGCTCATGAACATGTGTACCACATTTCAAGTCAATAGCGTGATTTTTGTGGCCTCTATCTCGCGACAGACAGACAGACGCGACAGACAGATAAACAAACAAACAAACACACAGACGGAACCAAAAACTGTTTTGAATCTCAACAGAGGGCCTCCACTGACGTTTCGGCAATTACTGTTTGTGTGTTTGTTTGTTTGTCTGTCTGTCTGTCGCGCGATAGCAAAAATCCCTCTATTCACTTGAAATTTGGTAACACATGTTCATGAGCCCCACTGAATCAGCTGTATAATTTTGGGTGTGTATTCCATTAGTAGTTCGTGTACAGGGACATGTGAAAATGTTTCTTATCATTATGGCCTATGGGAAGAATTTGTATGTACCGCGATAGCGGCAGCAAAAATCACACTATTGACGTGAAATTTGGTACATATGTTCATTAGCCCCACAGAATCAGCTGTATAGTTTTGTGTGTGTATTGCATTTGTAGTTTTTGTACAGCCAAAGTTTTTCTTATCATTACACCCTATGGGAAGAATTTGTATGTACCGCGATAACCACCGCAAAAATCAAGCTATTGACTTGCAATTTTTGCCGAAATGTTAGTGGAGACCCTCTGTCGACTCTAAAAGATTTTGTGTTCCGTCTGTGTACGTGTGTGTCTGTCTGTCACGTGATAGCGGCCACAAAAATCACGCTATTGACTTGAAATTTGGTACACATGTTCATGAGCCCCACAGAATAAGCTGTATAATTTTGGGTGTGTATTCCATTTGTAGTTCGTGTACAGGGATACGCCAAAGTTTTTCTATCATTACGGCCTATGAGAAGAATTTGTATGTGCCGCGATAGACCCTGCAGAAATCAAGCTATTGACTTGGCACACATATGCATGAGCCGAACGGAATTAGCTGTATAGTTTTGGGTGTTTATTCCATTTGTAGTTCGTGTACAGGGACACACCAAATATTTTCTTATCATTACGGCCTATGGGCAGAATTTGTATGTACCGCAATAGCGGCCGCAAAAATCCTTCGATTGACTTGCAAATTGGCACACACTTTCAGGTTCTGCATAGAAATAGCCATACAATCGTTTATGTCTATATTTTTTATGGATTGTGTACAGGGACACGTCAAAATACTTATCATTTCAGCATATATGGGTGAATTTCGTTTAAACGCATTTTTACATCAATGCTTTGCTATCAGCAAAATGAAATTAACGTATTACTGAGATTCTTAAACTTATGTTTTCGGCAGCAAATATGTGTTCTTAGGTATTCTAATTACAGGACCTTACAAAAGTGTTCTGTTAATGTAACGTAATCAGCCAAATTATGTCAAATTTCGAACAGTTTTTAATGAAAAACGTATAATAATCTGAATCGTTTTTACTGGTGTATACAATGTTTATGGTTCGTTTACGGAGAAAAGAATTTCGTGACATTAGAACCTATGGACAAATTTTTATTTAAGCGCACTTTAATGCGTTTATGCTGCATTCAGCATAATCGAATTAATATACATTATAAAGATGCTTAAAAGAATGTTAGGATATGTATAGACTAAATAGTTTATTTACGGGACTCCACAAAAGAATTCCAATGACGCAGTAATCATCCAAATGATGTCAAATTAGGTTGAAAGAATAATTAGTTATGATTAATTAAATAGGTGTATTCTTTTTAGTGTATATAATTACCGTGGCTCCTTTTCTAGGATACATAAAAGAATTTCGTACTATTACGGTGTATAGTCGATATTTCTTAATAGTGTATTTTAACATGCTTACACCTCGTTAAATATAATAAAATTTTGTTAGAATTTTAAAAGAATGTTTTTCAGTGGAGAAGTGTGGGCATAGAATTGGTAATTCATTTACAGGGTTACACAAAATAATTGCGATATGCTATGTAATAATTTTGCATGAACTTTGGTACAAGTATTTATGAATCACAGGGAATTAATACAAGACAATCAGTTACTAGAAATACATACATATATATTTATATACAACGCAGACAGTTAAGCTGCCTCCAAACTCTGGCTACTTAGAAAGATGCAAGTGCGGCTCTATTGATATTTCTTTGATGTGGTTTAGGAGAGTCGACGCTCGCTGGAATCGAAGCACACAAACCTCCTAGTGCGATAACTGCATGAGAAGGGGGGGGGGGTCTCTTTTGTAAAAGAGCAATAAAAAGTAATGTCCTTCATTGTAAATGTGGGCAAAATTTCAAGGGTCACTTTCGGACAATGAATAATTTGTGACTTTTGAAGCTGTGTATCGTTGCCAGAGTTTGAAGGCAGCTTTATAGAAAGAGAGATACAGCGGGGGGTTGAGGGGAGAGGCAGCCCCCCTCAGAAACGTTTCTGTTTATGTAACAAATCAATCGAATCAATATATACACTAAGCGACAAAAAAAAAAAAAGCAGCACTGGGATATTTTCCTTTTCACCTTTTACAACCGCCAATTTTATTGTTTAAAAAGCAAATTTTCAAACAGATTTTATTATGTTGTCCTCCACATACACTTTAGCATTGAGTCCAGTGTTAAAAACAGAATGCAATTCTCAGAAAAATTGTAATTTTAGAAATTATTTCAAAAATGGCAAGAATAAGGCAATTAACGATGCTACAAAAAATATTAATTTTTGAATGAAAATCAAAAATATTTTAATACGTGAGATGGCAAAATAATTACTAAATGTTAATGAAATATTGGTAAAATTGTTTTCAGCAAGATATGAAATTTTTGGGCCGTTTAAACTGTAAATTTAGCTTTTGGCGGCCATGTTGGTCATCCAATACATTTAGAACATAAGAGAGATTCAGAAAAAATGTTTAGCAGCATAATTTGTTTAACTACAGTACAGCAACTATTAAAGGAAGCTGGTTTAAATGACAGAAAACTCGAAAAAATTCTATTCTTAGTGAAGAGAATTAGGAAAGCAAGTCCTCAGATGGCTAAATTTTTTAAAAAAAATGATTAGTTAACTATTGGGCTGAAATGGTTCTCTCTGATGTGTCAACTTTAACTTATTTCGAGCCAAAGAAAACAAGCAGATCTGACAACAAAAATATGACCGACTTAATGAAAATCGCACTTTTAAAACAGTGACGCATACTCCGTACATTATGGTACGGAGGTGCATAACTTTTCAAAATTTTTATGCTCAAAGGGTCAATTAACTCTAAATAAAACACAGTCTTTATAAAAGTGGTGCCTGACCGACTATTTTGGATGTATCGTGGACATTTTCACAAACAGCATTTCAAGATAATAATGCGCCTTACTACGCTGCGTCCGTGGTAAGTTTATTCGCTTCAAATTGTCAAAATTTCCTATCCCTTTCCGTGAGAACCTATAATTCTGTAAGTAATCATATCGTTTTTCACTTTAAGTTAAATCTCACGAAAGATATAGTAAAATTTCTTCTCCAGACATGAAAATAGTCCTAATCGCGATCCGCTCGAAAATGCTTCGTCTATTAAAAGGCGGGGGAGAGGGGACAGGATTCGAAATTTGCAGCCTACAACGTTGCCAGAACTAGAAAAAAATATTTGTGATATTTTGCACATTGAAATTTCTGAGATTTATATTAAAACATTGTATAATACTGTGCCATTGTGCATTAAAGTAAAAATTCCATATATAGGTGGAATTAACCCAATACAGAATACATATTTTTAATAAAAATTTACTCAGATCTAATAAAGAAATAGTTTTATTTCATATATTAAAATATAACTTGTTTATTTCATATAATAAATTAGAATAGAATACAAAGTGTATGGTTATTGCATTATATTTAAAACGAAAGTTTTATGCAGATTCTTATAAAGTACTTCGTAGAGTGTAATAAAGCGAATTATTATATCGAAAATGTACATAGGTATTATTTCATCCCTTTGGTATTATGGAAACAAGACATTTTTATTTGTTTCAACCCTTAATTTTAAAGTTATTACAAATAAAAAAGGTATAAGTCATTCTTTCTGCAGTGCGGCTTTTTTTTTTTTTTTTTTTTTTTTTTGTCGCTTTGTGTATATCATATAATTAGGGAACAACAACAAAAAAAAAATCTGTTGAATAATACGTGATGCAAATAGAACGTTGAGGTTCCTGATCTGCAGATCTACTAGTTTAGAAAGCAATTTATAATACAGACAAAATAGATTCTAAAACTTTTCAAAGATGTATTTTGACATCGTTATGGTGTCTCAGAGATTACTATTGACACTGTCGACTGTCCGATCTCCAGAACCACAAATTCAACTCGAAAGCGCAAATCTTTTGTTGCCAAACATCTACGCACACGAAGTTCAAAGCATAACATCGATCTACAGCTTGGCGACACGCTAAGTGCAGTACTACAGATAAGCAAGTTGAAACAATGTGAATTTGCTCCATTTGCCAATTACCCTTCTGCTTATCGGTAAACCTAAAACCTCTTTTCAAGAATTTCGCAAGGGAATATTACTTTAAATATGCAAAGTTGAAGATGAAAAATAATCAATCATTATAAAATATATGTGTAAGTTCATTTGAATCTGTATGTGCATTAATAGCATGGTGGTATAATGTGTACACCTGTGTAATGGCAATTATTAAAAAAGTTATTGCTTTGAATTTAATGACACACTTTACTTTGTAACTAAAAATAATTTTGTATTTGTTAGAAATCAGAATTATCTGCATTAAAGAATTGAGTTAGCATCGTTATACGTCATTTTTTTTTTCACATCCTTCCCATCTCCCCACAAATCATAAGTGTGTGGAAGAAAAAAAAAGAGAAAAAAAAACACCGGTGACAAATTACAGAAAAAATAGACGAGAAAAAAAAAAAGAAAGAAAAGAAAACTAAGTGGGGAAAGGGGTGGCCCCTGCGGCTGTCGACGAGACTTAGCTATGCCTCGCCTAATATGTGACTCGGTCTGCTATGTAATAATTGTGTTAGGGCTCATTAGACGGAGACCTATAGCTTTTAGTGAATTCTGAACATCCATGCCTGTCCGCGATTCGAACTTGGCACTTGATAACCAAAGGCGAGGACGTTAACCATACAACTACCAGTTAGACGTGACGAGATATGTAACTGTTGAACAATTTTATTTCAATACAATGCTTTAATTTTACTTTTTGAAGGGAAAGACAAAGTAGAGAAAGACGAACAGATCGATTGAAAAATACATGTTTAAAGCCGTAAAGAAATGTGATAGTGTCAAAATCTGTTTCGTTTTAGAAAAAAAAAAAAAAAAAAAAAAAAAAAAATGAACATTGTAGATTATTAATTTTATCTTGGAAAAAAAAAATAAATAAAAGAGTGAGAGAGAGAGATTAAATTATAATCTAAAAAGGACGACTTGATATTTCTGGGAAGTTTGGAAAAAATCCCCTTTTTTGAAATTAAGTTTTAAGAGAATAGAAGTTGTTTTTAAATTATACGAGGGAGGTAGTATTAATTATAAAAGTTCAGTGTTATCGGTTCTGCAAAACTTTCGGACTTCAGGGGAATTGAATATAAATCTAGAGGGGGGGGGGGATACACTTTTCTAATATTTTTAAATCTGAAATATAAAGAAAGAATTTGTTGTTTTTTTAGAAAAAAAGAAAAAGCAAGAGAAAGAAACTGCAGCCAAGTAAAGTTTATAATTTCTATTCATTTTATCTTTATTATTTTCTTTCTTTCTTTTTCATTTATTTTTCAAATATGAATATTTGAAATGTTTGGAAAAAAATACTTCATATATTTTCCTTTATAAGACAAAAACACGAGACGTTAGTTTAGTTGGTGCGGCATTCACATTGAAATAGAATAAAATTTTTATTCGCCTAAATTAAATGACAATTTCAAAATAACATTTCTATGACACTTTTTCTATTTCATAAATTTTAATATAATAATAAAATATTCAAAACAAAATGATTTTTTAAATTTATTTCGAATTCAACTTTTTGGGCCCACCTGTGCTTGAGCTGTTTTGCTATCAAAGCTGATCTACGGAAGGTGCCGAGTTCGTATCCAGGCCACGGTTAAAGGCCTAGCTTTTAAGATATTTCCAGGTTTTCTTGAAAACTCGTGTGAATACAGGCTAGGGCCCTTTAAAAACCCCACAGAGAACACTCCATCCTGGCGTAAAACTCCTCCTCCTCTAAAAAAATAAAATAAAATAAAAATAAAAACAGAGGACACTCTACCCCGGTGTAGATCCTTTCGTAGTCATTTGGCCTTAACGCCATGACCACTACCAAATGTCTTCTTTATTTTTCATATTGTAGAAAAGAACACTACCTTATTATTGAAATTGGTTTAACATTAGTTTCCATTCCTTTTTATATTTTAGTGTAAGTATTAATTGTATTTGATGCATTATTGTCTTAAAATTCTTTAAAACAACGTAACTTTTAATAATTATAAGATTAAAACTTTTTATACACCCTGTTTTTAAAAATCATAGCTATAGTACTATATTAGCACTTTATCAATGTGTATAAAATTTTTAAAGTAATAAAGACGTCAATTTTTGTGAGATGTCTAATCTAACTTTTTATAATTTTTTAATATTCACGTTTAATTAAATGTATTTATTTTTATGTCAAAAGAAAATGAACTCGTATTTTTTTCTTTTTTTTTTTTTTTTGCGCAACAATTAAATTATGGCTAATATTTAAATGGCTAATTTTAAAGCTATTAGGAGGTTATTATTTTCATGTTTTAATGAATTAAAAGAAAACTAATCAAAAATTCGAAAATCGGATTTCGAGATATTATTGCATTGTCATCGTGTTCTGAGCTATTCTAAAAGTTTCAAATGTTTAGCTAGTCGGGAAGTTAGTTAAAAATCGATTGCAAGATTTGTACTGACAAATCTTGCGGTAAAATATGTTCAAAAACTGAAATATATTCATTATTTATAGATGATTCTTTTTCTAATTATTATTATTATTACTTCTTTTTTTTAAATTATTGAATGGCAATCTTTTCTGTGAATGAATTTGGGAATAAAGTTATTTTAAATTTATGAATCTAAAATAGTAAATTTTCTAGTAAAAAAAAAAAAAAAAAAAAAATACATATATATATATATATATATATATATATATATATATATATATATATACATATACATACATACATACATACATATATATATATATATATATATATATATATATATAGAGAGAGAGAGAGAGAGAGAGAGAGAGTTAAAATAGAATATTGATGATAGTTAAAATTTCAAAATATTCAGACTCCTAAAATCAGAAATAAAATTTTCATATGCTTTTATAAAAGAGAATGTAATTTTTTTTTATCTATCTATGTATATATTCTCTATATAAGAAAGCACGCACACACACACACATACGTATTTGAAATAGTAAAGAGAAAAAAAAAAAAATATTCTAACTAAAATTTAAAAATATTTTTAAAAATATGATTATTCCTGATGGATTATCAAATCCATCATTGTATACTAGATTAAACGTTTTTATCAGTATTTATTGAAAGCAATCACTCTATCTTTATTATTACACAAGAGTCATTTAATAATTCGCTGTTAAATATATAGGCTAAAATATACCAAACAATTATAAGGAATATATATATATATATATATATATATGTAGTGAGAGGCTAGAAAGAGCACTGAGAATTAATTATTAAGTTAATTGAAGTTTAATAAAAAAAATAACTATGTACAATATTATTTACACAAATGACCACATAGGTCAAAAAAACATATTTAAGTCCACTTAGGACGCATTTCAGATTAATTAGCACGTAAATAATCAAAGCCACTTAGGCTGGTATGTTAATGATTACATATCCAAAGCTTAACTGTTCACTGAGATCAAGATCGTTCTTTTTCACATAGAAAAGTCAAACCAAGTAAAAGAACAAATAAAAAAAAAAGAGTTCTGTTTCATCATCGTAGCCAGACCGGCTGTCTCCTGAATGGTGCAATCTGTTTCGCTTGCACCTGGGGTAATTAATTTTATTACTTTTCTTCTCTCTCTGTTCATTACTTCCACATAATTCGGCTATCCTGCGCCAGCTTCGACCTCGAAGTTGCAAGTCTGTCCATCAAGGATCTGAAAAATACAAAAAAGAAAAAAAAAAAACAAGCGACAGAGAGGTTCTAAAATATGGAAAACAATACATATACAATAAAATGGTTTTTTTTTTTCTGTCTAATTGGACCTCGTCCAGTTTTTCATCATATCTGCGGCAGTTGATGTTATATTTGGTCCTTCATGCTGACCAACTTTTTGAACATCGTATCTATCATTTGCCTTAACTTTTGTCACCTTATAGGGACCAAAATATTTAATTCTTAGTTTGAGACCTGATCCAAATTGGGTACGTTGGATGGCAACTAGATCCCCTATATGATACTTATGTGCTCTCTTGCGCTTTTTATCATATTGCTTTTTATTCTCTTCCTGAATTTTCTCGATTTGTTGTTTAGCATAGTCTCTTAATTCTTCCCTGTCTTCCATGAACCTTTTTCTGTACTCTTCTTCTAAAAGACTTTTGACGATGAGATCCTCTTTGTTTTTCATCTTAACTCCTGTTAGTAGTTGAAAAGGTGTAAATTTTGTACTCCTTGTCGTCGTGCTGTTCAATATTCTTTGTACAGTACTGACATTCTTGTACCACTTAGCAGGATCTTCAATGGATAATTTGGACAAGACGGGTATTAGAGTCCTGTGCAAACGTTCGATTTGCCCATTTCCTCTTGGCGCTCCTGTCGTAATTGGAACATGCTCGATGTTTTCCGCATGGAAATATTCTTCGAATTCATTAGATCGAAATGCACTTCCTCTGTCGGTTATAATTCGTGCTGGGTTTCCGAAGGTTGTTTGTTGAAGTTTCAGCTTATCTAAAGCTTCTTCTGCACTCGTGGTTTTCACCGGATATAGCCAAGCAAATTTTGTAAATCCGTCAATCACAGTGAAAATATGCTGATATTTTTTATTGGTAGATGGTAACGGTCCAATAAAATCAATATGATAGGTGCCTAGCAGTACATTTTCCTTCGGAATAGGATTCAAGTATCCTTCAGGTTTTCCACTTTTCTTATTGCATAGAATACATTTCACGCAATTGGCTATAACATTTTCTATTTTCTTTCTCGCACCTGGAATGTAAAAATCTCTTTTCACTATTTCTTCTGTCTTCGCTGAAGCAAAATGTCCTTTTTGATGTATTTGTCTTATTATTTCTGACTGCATATTTTCTGGTACAACTAACAACTCTCTACCCGCATCATACCTGTACAATACATTATTTTTGACTAAATAATTGTCTTCTTTCCCATTTTCCATTAACTCTTTTATTACTCGTATATTTTCGTCATTGTTTTGAGAATTTGCTATTTTATGTGTTATCTCGTTATCTAAGGATTGAGTGTCGACAACATTTACATTTCTGCTTAAAGCATCTACATGTTTCATTTGTGAAGCGGGTCTATGCATTATTTCATAGTCAAATTCCTCTAAGAGTAGTGCCCAACGAGCTATTTTAGGCGATAAGTCTTTTTTAGACATAGTCTGCTGAAATGCCGAACAATCTGTGAATATCTTAAATTTTGTTCCTAGTAAATAATTTCTGAATTTTTTCAAAGCTTCAATCACTGCTAAAATTTCTAATTCATAACTAGGATACTTTTCCTGTTGCGCATGAGTTTTCTTGCTCATGTACTGGACTGGATGCATTTTCTCATCATCTCCTAATTGTAATAATACTGCACCGAATCCGATACTGCTAGCATCCGTGTGTAATTCTAATTTAGGCCCTTGTTTAAAAATATGAAGTACTGGTTCACAACTCAGTATTTTCTTTAAATCCTGAAAAGCTTTCTTTTGTTCATGGCCAAAATGGAATTCGTTATTTTCTCTAAGGAGATCACTCAATGGTTTCGCGATTTTGGAATAATCTTTAATAAATTTTCGAAAATACCCTGTTAGACCTAAAAAGCTTTGAACTTGTTTAATGTTTTTAGGGGTGGGAAAATTTTCTACGGCCAGAGTTTTTGATGGCGAAGGCTTAATAGTACCGTTTTCAATTAGGTATCCCAAAAATTCTATCTTACGTTATAAAAATTGACATTTCTTGAAATTTAAGTTTAATCCGTAGTTAGCAGCTGTTTCTAATACTAATTGAAGTTTACGTAGCCCTTCCTCTTCACTTTTTGATGGTATTATCAGATCATCGACGTAAATTATTACGGTTTTATCCCTAAGTAAGTCTCTGAAAATATGAAAAATATATCTCTCGAATACTGATGGACTTGTACACAACCCAAATGGTGCTTTTAAAAACTCGTATTGTCCCTCGTGAGTTACAAATGATGTATATTTCGTACTATCTTTTTCAATATCAACATGAAAAAAACCATTTTAAAAGTCTAGTGTCGTAAATACACATGAATCTTCCAACTTATCGATTCTTCAATAAGGGGCAACGGGAACCTGTCTTTAACGATTTTCTTATTCAGCCTACGGTAATCCACACAAATTCTAGTACTTCCATCTTTTTTCTTACTTAGTACAATTGGCGATGCGAAATCTGAACAACTAGGTTTTATAATTTTCTGTTCAAGCCATTCTTGAATTTGTTTCTCTACAATAGCTTGTTCTGTTATGGGGAGGCGCCTAGCTCTCTGACATATAGGAATTTCATCATTCAAAATTATTTTCATTTTTACATCAGTACTTTGTATTTTACGTGGAGTGTACCCTGTAATCATGCGAATCAATTGTTCACGTACATTAGCATTTAATATATGGCTAGTATCTAAAATACTTTCTCTAGAGTCATCAATTACATCAACCATTAAATAATTAAAAATCTTCCGGTCGAAAGATGAATCGTCACTTTGACCGGAGGAAACATCTTTCGGTTTTGTTGTTTTTACATTACGCACATCTGACTCTGGGTTATATATTTCAAAAGGG
This sequence comes from Salticus scenicus, assembly GCA_963930645.1. Classification (NCBI taxonomy): domain Eukaryota; kingdom Metazoa; phylum Arthropoda; class Arachnida; order Araneae; family Salticidae; genus Salticus; species Salticus scenicus. Next base: position 183,765,464 of record OZ005649.1, read on the forward strand.
GATATAACATTTCTAGAAACACAATATTTTTCATTATCTTGAACCAAATCAATTACATTTACACAATTAAATTCAATTTCTCCTTTCGAAAAATTAAACTTTAAATTGGACAATACATCCATACCAATAATAGCAGAATATTGTAAATCTTCTACAACAAAAACATTAGTTTTAAGTAAAATGTCATCAACAGCTATATCTGCTATAAAATATCCTTTAACTTTGACAGTATTTTTTCCTATACCTTTAATAAACATTTTACTATCTCTTAAATGTGGTGACCCTAGATCTTTATAGAAACTTTCACTAATCAGTGTAATCTCGGAGCCAGTATCGATTACAGCTGGCCTAGAAATATCGTTAATCTTTATAACCTTTTCGACCTTTGCATATGACTGATTCACGATATAATTGTTAACACTTTTTTCATTATTATCACTATGTTCCTTTTTAACTTTTGCTTTACATTGAGAACTTATATGACCATACTTAAAACAAAAATAACACTTTTTATTGGCAAAATAATCATTATTACTATTTGGGTAAGCACGTAAGGTCGATTGTTTATTTCTCTGGTTCGAGTCACTCGATACATTTCTCTTAACATTTTGTGCGTACATCTTGCTTTGTTTCGTTTCTAGATTTACTTCCGGTTTCCCGATGTTAAATCTAGCGCTTTCATACTCTTCTAATTTTTCGACTATTTTTTCTGTCGTTTTCAATCTATGCCATTCGTCTAAATAATGAGTCTGAATTTCTAACGGAGCTCTTCTTTTTAATTGATCTGAAACTATCAGCTCTTTTAAATCATTAAAATCGCATACTTTCAAACCTTCAATCCATTCTTCGAAAAAATGATTAAGTTCAAAGGCGAAGTCTCGCCAAGTCGAATTGTTCTCTTTTTTATGCGATAAAAATTTCTGACGAAATTGTTCCGGTGTAAGCTTGAATCGTTTTAATAACATATTTTTAATGTAATCATAGTCATTTTCAAATTCAACTGGTACTCGTGTTACAATTTGTGCTATTTCCAAGGGAAGCAATCCCAAAATATGCGTTACGTAATCTTTTTTCTCTATATTTACTCTTGATGCTTGACGCTCAAAAAGCTCAAGATATGTACTAATATCATTATTAGGATTTGTTGAATCAAAACATTTCATTATCTTCGCTAACTCTTTACTTCTGTTTGGAACACTAGAAGATTCTGAAGTGTTCGGGTTCGGTTCCTGAGTATCATTTCGATTACTCGTTAATCTCAGTTTCTCTAGCTCAAATTCGCGCTCTTTCTGCTCTCTTTCTTGTTCGAGCAGTAGTTTTTCTCGTTCATTTTTTTCTATTCTTTCAGCGATCACACTATCTACTAAATTTTTACAAAATTCTTCATCAAAATTTTTTTGACTCACAATTAATTCTTTTAATTTAATTACAGTAGCATTTTCTGGGATTTCTAGATCCAACTCTGCAGCGACTCGTAACAAATCTTCCTTTCGAGCTTTCCCAAGAAAAGACATTTTTCAAATAAATACAGAAAAAAATTGTACTCACAGTTCTTGTTCCCCGACGAAGAAAAACGACGAATCAGTAATCCACTCGACGAATAATAATCCCTTCGACGAATAATAATCCACTCGATGAATCGGCTTTAATGATCCAGATTTATAAATCCACAAGATGCTACTTTTTCCACTGTCCGTTGCAATAAACTTAAACACAAAGTATTTTTCACATAGTCAGTTCACCACACAGTCATTTAATTTCGTTTTTATCCAAACACAAAGTCATTATCATAACACCAAGTTATTTCCTACGACACTAAGTCAGTCTCTGAAGATATTCACTTAGAATACTAATAATAAAATAATTAATTACTAAATACTGAGTTAATTAATTAATACTTTTTTTTCGCTCATTATCGCGGCTCAAGCCCCCAAATGTAGTGAGAGGCTAGAAAGAGCACTGAGAATTAATTATTAAGTTAATTGAAGTTTAATAAAAAAAATAACTATGTACAATATTATTTACACAAATGACCACATAGGTCAAAAAAACATATTTAAGTCCACTTAGGACGCATTTCAGATTAATTAGCACGTAAATAATCAAAGCCACTTAGGCTGGTATGTTAATGATTACATATCCAAAGCTTAACTGTTCACTGAGATCAAGATCGTTCTTTTTCACATAGAAAAGTCAAACCAAGTAAAAGAACAAATAAAAAAAGAGTTCTGTTTCATCATCGTAGCCAGACCGGCTGTCTCCTGAATGGTGCAATCTGTTTCGCTTGCACCTGGGGTAATTAATTTTATTACTTTTCTTCTTTCTCTGTTCATTACTTCCACATATATACAAGTTTTTAATTTTTCTGTTGAATCGTAGCTATGCTATAGATATAAATAGATATAAGAAAGCACTTTATCAATGAGTATAAAAATTTTAAAGTGATAATGAAGTCAATTTTTGTGAGATGCGTAAGTTAATTTTTAACAATTTTTTATTGTTCACGTTTAAGTAAATATATTTATTCCTGTCGAAAAAAAAATGAACTCATAATTTTTTTGGCAACAATTAAATTATAAAAAAACGTTGGTTTTAAAAATAAAACATTAATCCTTTTAGAACAACATATATTAGCACCATGAACTGCATTAGCACTTTATCAATGTGTATAAAATTTTTAAAGTAATAATGACGTCAATTTTTGTGAGATGTCTAATCTAACTTTTTATAATATTTTAATATTCACGTTTAATTAAATGTATTTATTTTTATGTCAAAAAAAAAAAAAAAAAAAAAAAAAAAAAAAAATGAACTCTTTTTTTTTTTTTTTTTTTTTTTTTTTTTGCGCAACAATTAAATTATGGCTAATATTTAAATGGCTAATTTTAAAGCTATTAGGAGGTTATTAATTTCATGTTTTAATGAATTAAAAGAAAACTAATCAAAAATTCGAAAATCGGATTTCGAGATATTATTGCATTGTCATCGTGTTCTGAGCTATTCTAAAAGTTTCAAATGTTTAGCTAGTCGGGAAGTTAGTTAAAAATCGATTGCAAGATTTGTACTGACAAATCTTGCGGTAAAATATGTTCAAAAACTGAAATATATTCATTATTTATAGATGATTCTTTTTCTAATTATTATTATTATTACTTCTTTTTTTTAAATTATTGAATGGCAATCTTTTCTGTGAATGAATTTGGGAATAAAGTTATTTTAAATTTATGAATCTAAAATAGTAAATTTTCTAGTAAAAAAAAAAAAAAAAAAAAAATATATATATATATATATATATATATATATAGAGAGAGAGAGAGAGAGAAAGAGAGAGAGAGAGTTAAAATAGAATATTGATGATAGTTAAAATTTCAAAATATTCAGACTCCTAAAATCAGAAATAAAACTTTCATATGCTTTTATAAAAGAGAATGTAATTTTTTTTTATCTATCTATGTATATATTCTCTATATAAGAAAGCACGCACACACACACATACGTATTTGAAATAGTAAAGAGAAAAAAAAAATATTCTAACTAAAATTTAAAAATATTTTTAAAAATATGATTATTCCTGATGGATTATCAAATCCATCATTGTATACTAGATTAAACGTTTTTATCAGTATTTATTGAAAGCAATCACTCTATCTTTATACACTATCTTAATACACAAGGGTCATTTAATAATTCGCTGTTAAATATATAGGCTAAAATATACCAAACAATTATAAGGAAAAAAAGAATATATATATATATATACAAGTTTTTAATTTTTCTGATGAATCGTAGCTATAGATATAAATAGATATAAGAAAGCACTTTATCAATGAGTATAAAAATTTTAAAGTGATAATGAAGTCAATTTTTGTGAGATGCGTAAGTTAATTTTTAGCAATTTTTTATTGTTCACGTTTAAGTAAATATATTTATTCCTGTCGAAAAAAAAATGAACTCATAAATTTTTTTGGCAACAATTAAATTATAAAAAAACGTTGGTTTTAAAAATAAAACATTAATCCTTTTAGAACAACATATATTAGCACCATGAACTACATTAGCACTTTATCAATGTGTAGAAAATTTTTAAAGTTATAATGACGTCAATTTTTGTGAGATGCCTAACTTAACTTAAAAAAGAAAATACTGTTCACGTTTAATTAAGTGTATTTATTTTTATGTCGAAAGAAAATGAACTCGTAATTAATTTTTATTTATCTATTTTTTTTTCAACAATTAAATTATAGCTATTATTTAAATGGTTAATTTTAAAGTTATTAGAAGGTTAATATTTTCATAAATTAAAAGAAAACTAATCAAATATTCGGAAATTGGGCTTCGAGGTATTGCGTTGTCATTGTGTTCTGAGCTTAGTTAAAAATCGATTGCAAGATTTGAACTGGAAAAACTAACAAACAAACAAGGAAGCGAGTTAATAAAAACATGGCTAAAAAAAAAAAAAAAAAAAAAACACACACACACACACACACATATAGAATTTATAAATTAATTTAATACAATTCTTCTGGTTAATGATACATTTTAAATACATACATAACTTTTGTGTCTGTTTATTGAATGACTTTTCTTTTTATAAGTAGAATTTAATTTAATTTAATATTATAATGCACAAATTACTCCAATATCTGTATAATAATTTTCTAACGTGGACCATTTACGATTAAATTTTGTAGAAACGATAGGATAGTGATGTAAGGTGTTATCTGATTGGTCAACTCCAGACCTAAAGCATAAATTAGTCTGTCAGAAACAAAGCGATTATAAGCACGCTGGCTATAATACCGGCTACAAAAATTTAATCTAATACACTTGAAAAGCAGATTTTCTTAAAGAAATTGAAAAATAATTATTTTTTATTTATTTATTTATTTATTTATTTTTTGTATTGAATTGAAACATATGCTGGAAATTCTTTTATTTTTAGAACTGTATTTTAAAAATTTAAAAGGCATAGGGTTGGCATTTAATAGTGACTATTCGGCAGGAATTTGGTGGCACCATCTGTTATATTTTTTAGATTTTTCATTTATTATTAATCAAATGAACGATATTTCTTTTTTATTTCTTTATTTCTTTTGTAGATATATTTATTAACTGAGAAATTTCTGTTATGTATGGTGATATGGTAATTTAATTACGATAAATTTTAAGAGATAATTGATTTTTAGCGTAACAATATTTTTATTTAATTCTAAGAATTTTCTACATAGCAGCGAGAGAATAATAATAATAATAATAATTTTCTGAAATTGAAATTATGATGCAAATGTCAAAGATTTAAATATCTTTTAATAATAACAATAATCCTTATATTAATAATAATAATAATAATCCTTATATTAATAATAATAACTGAAAATTTCCAGTGATTTTATTTATGAGTTTCTCTAAAAATCATACAGGTATGTAGGTATTGTCACACAGATGTTCTACTCGGGAAAGGAAAAGAAAAAAAAAAAAAATGTTAATTTATTGGAATTAGATTCAAATAGTTAAAAAAAAAAAAAAAAAAAAAAAAAAAAAATCTGGTGTGAAACAATCACACGACTTCCATTACCCACTATTACACATATTATATGCACTTTTTGGAGATAATGTGATCAGAAAATATAAAAGTGACCTAAAGAAGTAGAAACCTAATATTTTTCATGGTAAGATAAACTTTATACACATGTAAAGACGTATAAAATGAAGCTTACATATAGCGAGGTAAAAAATAAGAAAAAAATAAAAATAAAAATGGTAGAGTTATTTTTTGAAACACCAATTTTCGAGATCTACCTAAACTTTTGACCTACCTAAACAGGATAGCTGTTCATTTTACTCTAATAACTACGTGATACATAAGAAAGAAATGAATTTATATAACAATTTTCAAGAACATCGTTAGAGCCGTTTTTGAGATACCAACTTTTACTAAAACTCAATTATTGACAGGAAAACAATAATTACATACAAAAGTATATTTAAAAGTGAGTTAATATGGTGAGTTTGATAGAAATCCGTACACCCGTTTTTAAAGGAACGCCCTTTCGAGACCTGAAATTGAGCTATTTACACAGGACGCCTATCAATTTTCCTGAACCAACCAACTATATCATTCAAAAGGACACCTAATACAGTGTTTATACAGAAAATTTGAAGAAAATTGTTTGAGCCGTTTTTGAGATACGGACTTAAGTTCCCACTTCCGGTTTCCGATGTCCCACTTCTGGTTTTCAATTTTCACCATAATTTGGAAAATTCATCTGTACACCAGACTTGTTTCAATTCTAAAGTTTCTTAGTTTTATCTTTATTAGTTTCCGAGATATAATAGCCAGAATATTCTTCACATATGTATACACACGCACACACACACATACACACTGACCAATTGTCAAAAACCACTTTTTTGGACTCATGGTCCTTAAAACGTGTAAATCAGGTGAAATCTCGATATCGAATTTTCAGACCGAATACAATACTTCCATTACCTACGGTAGTAGCGTAATGGAACTAAAAAAGTATTAGATTTTGGGTATTTAGGTATTATCCCTTCAACAAATAAACCAGTGACGATTTAATGAATTTTTGCTGAAGTTAATTTTCATAAATAATTACATTCAAATCACACTCCATTATTCGAATACCTTTTTTTTTTTTTTTTTTTTTTTTTTTTTTTAAAATAAAAAAACACAAATTTTAAATAATATATGTATTTTTAAAATTATTATTATTATTATTGGTTATTTATCACGGCTTTCGGCAACTGCTTTTTATTTGGCAAATATCGTAAATTTGAAAATAAATACCATACGCTACGCTGGCTAATCGATTAATTATTTATGAATTGAAATTATAAACATTATTATTATTATTTATAAAACTTGCTAAACTTTTGAGGAACCAAGCTAAAGACCAACTTTCAGTAATATAGCTCTAATGAGATATAAAAGAATGAAAAATGATTGATATATGACCAAACAATGATATGAAGTTGTTTTAATAGGATAAAAAAAAAAAAAAAAAAAAAAAAAAAAAATCTGGTGTGAAACAACCACACGACTTCCATTACCCACTATTACACGTATTATATGCATTTTTGAGAGATAATGTGATCAGAAAACATAAAAGTGACCTAAAGAGAAAATCGTTAGAGCCATTTTTGAGATACAACATTTACAAAAAATCAATTATTGACAGGAAAACAATAATTACATACAAAAGCATATTTAAACGTGAGTTAAATGGCGAGTTTGAAAAAAATCCGTACAACTGTTTTTAAAGGAACGCCCTTGGGAGACCTGAAATTGAGCTATTTATACAGGACGCGTATCAATTTTCCTGAACTAACCAACTATATCATTCGAAAGGACATCTAATAGAGTGTTTATATAGCAAATTTGAAGAAAATCGTTAGAGCCGTTTTTGAGATACGGACTTACGGTCCCACTTCCGGTTTCCGATGTCCCACTTCCAGTTAAACTCAATTATTGACAGGAAAACAATAATTACATACAAAAGCATATTTAAAAGTGAGTTAAAATGGCGAGTTTGAAAAAAATCCGTACAACCGTTTTTAAAGGAACGCCTTTGCGAGGCCTGAAATTGAGCTATTTATACAGGACGCCTATCAATTTTCCTGAACTAACCAACTATACCATTCGAAAGGACATCTAACAGAGTGTTTATATAGCAAGTTTGAAAAAAATCGTTAGAGCCGTTTTTGAGATACGGACTTACGGTCCCACTTCCGGTTTCCGATGTACCACTTCCGGTTTTTCAATTTTCACAAAAATTTGGAAATTTCATCTGTACACCAGACGTATTTCAATTCTAAAATTTCGTAGCTCTATCTTTATTAGTTTCTGAGCTATAGTACCCAGAAGATTCTCCACACACACACACACACACACACACACACACATACATACACACTGACCAATTGCCAAAAACCACTTTTTTGGACTCAGGGAACCTTAAAACGTGTAAATCAGGTGAAAACCCGATATCGAATTTTCAGACTGAATACAATACTTCCATTACCTACGGTAGTAGGGTAATGGAAGTAAAAAGGCATAATTATAAGGTAAAAAAAAAAAAAAAACTTTTTATCTACCATGTTTTTAAATTTTCTGTTGAATCATAGCTATAGCACTTTATCAAAGTGTATAAAATTTTTAAAGTGATATTGACGTCAATTTTTGTGAGATGCATAATTTAAATTTTAATAAGTTTCTAATGTTCACATTTAATTAAATGTATTTATTTTTATGTCGAAAGAAAAGGAACTCGTTTTTTTTTTTTTTTTTTTTTTTTTTGCAACAATTATATTTTAGCTAATATTTAAATGGATAATTTTAACCCTTTGAAGCAGATTTCTCATCAAACATAATTTTTACACTTTTTTGATGGTTTTAAGTTATTTTAGATCTAAATAAGTGGAAAATGTTATATTTAAAATTTTAATTAATTTTGATTCTAAAATATAGAGTGGGGCACCGGTGTCCCTTTCAGCGTTAAAGGTAAATTCATCATGGGACACAGGCGTCCCATGAATAAATATTTTTACAAATTGCACTTATTTACAATTCTTAGATATAGGAGTAGCAATAATTCATTACTGATCTTTTTTAAATAATCAAATTTAATTAGAAATAAATTTTTGAAATTGGGTGATAAATTTTTTTCAAACTACTTTTAGTTAACACTTTTATTTTAGTAAAAAATTTACTCTGATAATCTAATAAATTTTTTATAGTAACTATTAGACTCTCTTTTTTAATAAAAAACTATCATATAATAATAATATTTGTAATAAGAGCGTCAAAAAATAAATAAGCAAAAGAGACACCGGTGTCCCATCTGCGTCAAAGAGTTAAAGCTATTAGGAGGTTATGAGGTTATTATTTTCTTATTTTCATTAATCAAAGGAAAACTAATCAAATTTTCGAAAATCGGGCTTCGAGGTACTGCGTTGTCATCGTGTTCTCAGCTATTCTAAAAGTTTCAAGTGTCTAGCTAGTCGGGAAGCAAGTTAAAAATTGATTTGTAACTGACAAACAAACAAGAAAGCAAGTTAATAAAAATAAAAATAGATGCACAATTTTATTATTCCAGTTATTGTGTAAATTCATTGCTTTTTTTTTTTTTTTACGGAAATTAGGTGAAATATATTATATATTTTTTCTTTTATATCTATTTTACTTAAAATAATTCTTGATAAAAAATTAAAACGAATTTTAGTTCTTGGGATTTGCGATTTTAGACGCATATTCCATTGACCTTTATTTTTATTTTTCATTTTTACTTTCCGAACACTATAGTGAGGAAAGTATTGTAATCATGTCAAAAATCCGAATTCGAGATTTTGATGTTTCTATACGTTTTGAGGTCCCCTGAGTCCGTTTCCACTATTTTTACGATGATGTATGTATGTGTGTGTGTATGTGTGCATGTGTGTATGTCTGTGAGTGAACACGCTAGCGTCTAAACGCTTTGTTCGATTAACCTGAAAGTTGGTACGCATATTGTAAGTCACCATAGTACGAACCCTATAGATTTTGGTGAATCTAGCACTTATAGTTTTTTTTACAGGGACACAAAGAAAAATTCTTTATCATTATGGCCTATAGGAGGAAAATCTTAAAAGTGCGATAGCATCTAAACGCCTTATTCAATTGAGCAAAAATTTTATACACATATTATAGATCACAAATACTCAATCTGTATAGATTTTGGAGAATCTAGCACTTATAGTTTTTTTACAGGGACACAAAGAAAAATTCTTTATCATTATGCCTATGGGGCCAAATTTTTAAAAATGTGATAGCGTCTAAACGCCTTATTAATCCGAGCAAAAAATTTGTACACATGTTATAGATCACAGTTGAACTAACTGTATAGATTTTGGTGAATCTAGCACTCACAGTTTTTTTACAGGGACACAAAGAAAAATTCTTTATCATTATGGCCTATGGGACTAAATTTTTAAAAGTACGATAGCATCTAAACGCCTTATTGAATTCAGCTGAAAATTTATATGAGTATTATAAATCACTGTTGCACTAACTATAAGCATTTTGGTGAATCTAGCATTTATAGGTTTTTACAGGGACACAAGGAAAATTTCTTTATCATTATGATCTATGGGCTCAAAGTTCAGTAGCGTTAAATAAAACAACGTGTAATAGATGGAGAAAAATACTCAAACACTCTATTATGGTTTTCTCTCTTTTGTTTGTTTAACAACTACTCTTTCTTTACTTTATCTACAAAACTGTTAATTACTCAATGTTCGGAAAGTCGAGTGGAGTCACTCCAGATTTTTTACTTAATAAAAGCAATAATTAAAAGCTATTCTCGAAATATATTCCTACCTTTTTAAATTGTAATACAATGAAATCGATTTATTTAAAATCAGTACATAAAACACAGTATCTTACACGATATCGATAAAAATTTGTATGAGTATGTTATGCATTTTAACGTTGTTGTATGTTAGTAATAAAATAGTTTTTTTAAAAACTCTTTTTTCAACAAGTTTAACATTCTTAAATTTTAGTGTAAAATTTGGCTTTTTTTTTATTACTCAATTTGAATTTTGAATTTCCAATCATAAGTGAAAAAAAAAAAAAAAAGATTTCAGGAATAAGAATTATACTATTGTATAACTTTTTAAAATATATAACTTTTTAAATAGATATTTCTTATCCCCCTAGAACAGTTTTATTTTTATGAAAGGTTTGAAAATTGTGTTGTTTGTGTATTTTAAAAAGTAATGAAATCTTCAATGAAAATACATAAATGCAATTGTCAAAATATATAACTAGATTTTAAAAACTCAATACGAAAATTCGGTTTTAAAACAAACTGAACACAAAAATGTTGCTGCCCTGCATACTATTATTTATCCATATTCGGCATGGCATACACATATACATGCATCTACTACAAAATTTAACAAGATGAAGGTATCATGCTTAAACTTTCTGTTACTATACATTTTTGCGAAATTTAACAAGATATCATGAATAAGTCTCTAGATTATTTAAACTTTATATATTGCACTAAGCAGTTTATAAGTTCTATTCTTTTCAAAACCTTTTGGTAAATGTTAAACAATGATAAACTCCGCTATTAATTTTTTGGGAAAATAAAATATCGTTGTAATATTTATTATCTAGAAACAAAAAATCGAGTATTTGTTATAGCATAAATAAATGATAGATCAAAGTGATCTGGATCCGATTTATGAATGTACGAATTCAGATTATACATTGTATTTACACCTTTAAATACATTTCCCCCTTAAAAAAATTTCTCCTGTTTCTTGCAACTGTATGAACATTTAAAGAACTCTCAAAATTTCAGTTTGTGTTATGTTCTTTCAGATCTTGTCCTAAAATCTTCAATTACATGTTAATAATTATAATTTCAAATATCTGATCACTACCGAACTACATCACTTATTCATGGACTTCATTCTTTACGCGATAAGACCGCTATAAGTCCTTTAAAATATGTTACTATGGTGTACATATTTCTTCTGGTTTTTATGTTTTACAGCAGCTAGAGTAAAAGAAGGTATTAAAAATGTGGGAGCCCCTGAATAATCTCTTCCCTGTATGCTTCGTTTCGTCTTTTCCCCAACATACGGTTTTCAGTGAGTGAACGGAAGGGCGCAGAGAGGGTTACCGGAAGAAGGAAACCATTCATCAGACGATCGGCTCTCGACCGATCAAGCTGCAATCTTGACTTTTCAGCGCTGATAAATGACGAAGACTCCAGGATAATTTATCAAATTTTGAACTTTGCTCTGCACCTAAAAAAACTAGAGTCGCGTTAGTCAAGGAAAAAAGTGAAAATGTGCATGAAAAAATTGGTTTCATCTTTTTTTTTTTTTCATCGTCGCTGCTCTGGACTGTTGTAGAGGTTATCATTTTCATACCTGACAAAATTCTCGTTCCATTATTCTGTTATCATCATTTGGTTTTGTCTTCAGGGAATTATTCGAAATGCAACCATTTTGTCTTCTTATTCACACTCATAAGCATTTCTAATAATACGTTTTCTGTTGTATACTTTTTGGAACAACAATAATTATAAATGATAGATTGTAGTCATAAATTTCAAAAATGGTAAAGAAATTTGTAAAATTTAAAATTTGTTATGAATAACAATGGAAGATTATATTTTTGGCATAAAAAAATATTCATATTTTTACACAAGGTTCATTTTTGGCTATTGTACAGAGTACAGGTCTTCTATTATTAACGGAGTATTGTTAAATGGATATTGATGCGCTACAAATACATATGCGTTTTACCATAACCATATAAATTATCCTATTGCTAACTTTATATCTGCCATATACTTAGGCAAAAATATATGACGTCGAGACTTATAGTTAAGGTTAAGAGATGGTCCCTGTAAACATCCAGATGTAATTTGCACGTATTATAGTGCCATCCCCCTCACATTTTGAAGTAGTATATATATATTATTACGATAACTATCATTTATATATGTTTATATATATATATATATATATATATATATATATATACTACACTGATAATAAATATAACTAAGAAAAATATATTATTCTTTGATATACTAATCACTTTACAAGAAACATTGCATATAATAATCAACTTATAATTAAAATTAATCGAATACAACCAAGGAAAAAAATAATCAGTTGGTTTCTCTTACGAATTATGATTAAACAGGTTGAGTTAAAATTTTGTTTAATTACCGAGGAACACACAATTATTACGTTTAGATATTTATCAAACAATAAAGAAATTAATTTGATTTCTTAAATAGAAAAACTGTTAGGCTTTAGTATATTTTAGTTCTATATTTTATAGTTAAATCATCCCATACTTATTTTCTCAAAGAAATAATTCTATTCATTAAATAAAATAAATCCTTGCCTCTCAAGACAGGAGATCAGATCAAGCTTTGAGATTTGTTTATATTGTCAATTAAGAACTTGATTGATTTCGATATTTTTCTCTTCAGATTTTAATTGATTTAAAAAATTTTCTGCCCTCTGCCCGTGTTCACGAGCCTGAGCATGAATCAAGCACTGGCCATTCCATCATTATATGATCACAGCAGCATCCTCCATTTGTTTACGGTTGCTGTGCGGGTGATCACCCGTACAAATATATTGGGTGAGGATGAAAGTTCTACCCGTTTTTATTACCCATAAAGAAGAGCAAATAAACGCAAAATGAACAGTACCTATTCCTATTATTGTGCATAATCCCCATTGCTATCTATAACCTCTGGCCACCTTTCTGGTAGGAGATGAATCCCACGGCGGTAAAATTCCGGCGGTTTCGAGTCAAAAAAGCCTTGGATGGTAGTTTTCACTAAAATAAACTTTATAATAAACTGCTATAATAAACTTTTCGTTGAGATCAAGCAAATGGTTCGTGTACAGGGACATTCAAGAGAATTCAAATACATTATGTCTATGGGGAAATTTCTGGTAAGTACAGTGCAACATCTATATGCTGACTTAAACAAAACAGAATGAGCAAAATTTATTACATGTATAAAAGTATATTTTGTGTAGATTGTATGGAAATTATTCATCATTCATATCCAGGGCTACCCAAAGTATTTGGATATATTGCGGCTATACTTGGAAATTGCTGGAATTGTAATTCCTTTTGTGTTAGATGTTTTTCAAGTAAGACTAAATTTAAGTGCACAATATTGTTTATAGTGCATATTGATTATAGACAATATACAGGGCTACCCAAAATTAAGCTAAATTTTCTTTTCTATTGAATGTAATTGATGGAAGTGTTTTGTTACATTTTACTATGTCGACGATCACTGCTCAGGGAGCAAAATTAATTTTTCACACGCATATTGTAAACAAAGCATTTTTTTTTTTTTTAATTTTCAATTCTGATTCTTTGTATAAATCACGTTTTGAGGTTCCCTGATTATGAAAGTCCAATTTTTCGCGGTCGATTTGCGTGTATATCTGCTATCAGCATAACTTAAAAACAAAGGGTTGCAGGAAATTCAAATTTGGTATTTTAAAGTTCGTACTCGGTTGCCACTTAAAAATTTGATCAAAATTGACAAGTTTGAAGACAAATTAATAAAAACTTTTATCATTATTGTTTTAAAAATAATTGTATGCACTGTAATCCAACGGTGGGTTGAGGGTGGCGGTAGCCCCCCTCACACAGAATTACATATCAAATAAAACTATTCCTAAACCTGTTTTAGATTATTTTAAAAGTTCATTGAACTTTATTACCTTACGCTATTGATCTAAAGACTTAATATACATCCTATCTTTATAGTATTGAAATGTAGGGTGAGAGAGTGAGTCGTGTGAGCGACACACTAGATTATTTTTGTTAATATGCGTTTTTATGGATAATATTCAAGTGAGTATTGTGAATTTTTTCATATCTTTAATAAAATTATTACCGGATAAATCTATATTTAGTTCTTGTATAGTAAGTTCTGGCTTATGATTATTTGTTTTCTTGCATTCTACTTTCATTATAACAATATATAAATATGTATGTGTGCATACACACATACGAGAATATAGCTACAGCATGTATAAGATGAGACTGAATATATGTACTAAGAAAAATTTATTATTTTGATATGAAAATATCATTTATTTGTTTACAGCAATAAATAAAATTAAGCAGTCTTTGAGATAAAGTTTGAAAAAGGCTGTTTATTGTCCTATGATTTTATGTGAATTTAAATTATTTAAAATGATTTAAATTATTTGATATGAGTTAAAGTAGGAAAAAATATCGTCAACGTCTACAACTAGCATATGAAAATGAAGCTGTTATCTCGTACAATTGTTTTCAAATTGGTTTACAGAATTTCTTATAGACCGAAATTTTTTCTTTGATGAAGAATTTATAAGAATTTTTATAATAATATCTTTGTCATTTGTAGTCCTTGAAAACATTTAGAATTTACAAAAGATATTAATTGAGAATAATGCCTATGACTACCAAATGATATAGAAGGAAAACTATACATTTGCGACTATACAAAAAATTATTCATAAAGAAATTAGATTGTTGAATGATTGTGTACGAAAAAGCAGATCGTCTGAAAACCAATTAGGAACATTTAAAATTAGTTAATAGCGGTGGTTACCAGATTCTTTCCAATATCGAGAATGTTGACGAAACAACGGTATTATTTTCAGACATTCTAATGTAATACGTCAAGTATGGGTCTTTCAAGAAGACTCAATCGGAGTAGGAAAATTCGGAACCAAAGTAATTATGTAGCTTTTCGCACGATCAACCCCATGGGTAAGTTCGGGACCAAACGTTGGTCCTGAATTTACCTATGCGTTTCCTCTCTATTATTGTAAACTGAGGGGTGTTTCACAAACAAAAAACTAGTTGGCATAGGTGGACTCTGCTCAGTTCCTCATCATATATAGGTTCTCATAAATTTCTAGTGCGAGACATTATAATCATGTTAAAAGAAATGAATTTGACCAACGTTTGGTACAGTGACAGAATGAAATCCCCGCCTAATAGGCTATCCATCGTTCACTTCGATATATTTATCTTATTCTAATCTATTAATTTATTTTATCAGGGTTGATTCCGTTGTTTAGTTTTCATGCTACTATTTCCAATGCAATAATCCTCAAAATTCCTATTTATATGAAAAATTTACAATTTCGCTATGTTGATAAAATCGTAAATTACGAATAATTTACGAAATTTTCCTATTAGAATATTTGTATTCAATCATGTTCAAACAAATATCATAAATGTAATTTTGAAGTTGTTTAATGTATTTATGATCCTCAAAATGGAAGTTTATGCTCAAAATTGCCTTATTCTGACATGTTAAGTAAATCGTAAATTCCAAATAACTTACGAATTTTTTAAATTGGAAAAATCATAGTCTATGATATTCATGCCAGTATCCTAAATAATATTTCAAAAGTGGTTTGGCATATTTACAATGAAAATATCCCTCAAGATTGACGTTTATGTGAAATTTTGCTCTATTCTGCCATGTTGAGAAATTCGTAAATTTCCATTAACTTACGAAATTTTTATATTGAAAAATTCATAGTCATTAATATTCATGCCAGTGTCCTAAATAATATTGCAAAAGTAGTCTGACATCTTTGCGATGAAAATGTCTCTTAAAATTGGCGTTTATGTAAAATTTTGTCCTATACTGCCATGTTAAGAAATTTGTAAATTTCCAATAACTTGCGAAATTTTCAAAGTAGCATATTTATAGTTACTGATGTTCATTCCGGCATCAAAACTGATATTTTAAAACTGGTCAGATATTTTTACAGTAAAAAGTTTCCATTTAATGCACGTTTAAGTGAATTTTTGTTCTATTCTCCCACGTTAAGAAAATCGTAAATTTCTAATAACTTACGAAGTTTTTTAATTCGAATGTTCCAAATGAATAGGGTTCTTGCCAGTATCGAAAGTAATATTTTAAAACTGATCTGAACTCTCTGCGATCATTTGTTCGTGAGATATCGTGTAAACAGACTAACAAACTAACGGACTAACACACTAACGGACTGACACACTAACGGACTGACACACTGACACACTAACAGACACCCTACAGGCAGACACCATACAAATTTTGTCATTTTCGGATTCCTCACACCTGAAAACGTATAAAAAAGTCAAAAAACCGAGGTCGAAAATTTTCACGATTACCTAAGTTCCCCATACCTATAGTATGATGGGGAACTAATAAATCGGTAACGATTGTCATGTTTTATTTTAACGAGTGATTTAACAATTTATACTTCTTAGTATTGTGTTAATAATTACACTGCTCTGCATAAAAGTTGCCCCCGACACCATTTTAGCATATTCGTATGTAAAATGACCTCCCGAATCCGAATCTGGTCCCCATTTTGTCCCATAACCCACCGTTTTCTTGGTATGCGCCCTCCCTCATTTTTATCATTGTTTGGTAATTTTATACCCCTCAGTTTGATTTGGAGAGGAACAATCATTATTTCAACCGTTAAATGTCTTCTGACCCGAGGAGCTACAGAGGTAAAAAGATCTAAAACAGGAACATTTGTAGTAAGGAG
Source organism: Salticus scenicus (assembly GCA_963930645.1). Classification (NCBI taxonomy): domain Eukaryota; kingdom Metazoa; phylum Arthropoda; class Arachnida; order Araneae; family Salticidae; genus Salticus; species Salticus scenicus. Next base: position 183,782,582 of record OZ005649.1, read on the forward strand.
GAAATTTGAGGAGATTTGTGCTCAGAAAAAAAAAAAAAAAAAAAATCTGGTGTGTCACTTACACGACTTTCTCTTACCCTGAAATTTAATACTATAAATACAGGTTGCAGATTAATAAGTAAGATAACGAGTACTGTTATGCAAACCTGCGATAAACAATACAAATTAGGCTTCGGAAGAGTTTTGTATGATAATTAGTTCTGTTTGAGTGGGGCTACCGCCCCACTTAACCCCCCGTTTCATTAATGCACCTACATTTATAAAGAATTTAATTCGGCTATTAAAAAATAATTCTCTTTTTAAAAAATAATTTATTAAAATTATTATTTAAAGAAATTATATTTTATGATAATGCAGACGACTTCCATATTAGAGAAGTAGTATAACACTAAATATCCAAAAAAAAAAAAAAGTACATTTTACTCTCAATAAAAAAAAAATACATTTTTTTTTTTTCAAAGTTTTTTTTTTTTTCTTAAAAGTAAAAAAAAAAAAAAAAAAAAAAAAAAAAAAATCGATAACTTTGTTTTAAATTATCGCAGATCGATGGTTCAACCATTCGTTTTAAAGGAATTGGCGAGCTCTTTTGAAAGATACCCATCATGAAAATTTACTCTCCTCGAAGGAGGACTTCCCCCCCAGGGGGGGGGGGGAGGCGAGGCTCCTACATACACAATTTTTTTTTTCCCAGTTAACTATCTCTATTACAAAAAATATATATTCGTTTCATTTGGTTTAGTGCAGTCTATGGACGTTAAACTCTACTTTCCTGCAATTTTCCCCATAGACGTAATGTATTAGAATTTTCTTGATTGTCCCTGTACACGAACCATTTGCTTGATCTTAACGAAAAGCTTACTGTAGCATCCCTATATGATACTTATTTAGAACACCAAGTTTGAACTTTCTGCCATAATTTGTTTTTGAGATATGCTGATAACAGACTGACACACAGACATACACACAGACTATATTCTAAAAACATGATTTTCGTATTCAGGGCACCTCAAAACGTGTAAATATAACAAAATCTCGCGTTCGAAAATTTGACCCAAAAACAATACTTTCTCTACCTTATGGGTAAGAGAAAGTAAAAAATCAATAAAAACAATCAGTTTCTGTTTCTTTCTTTTTCTTTCTTTTTTTATTTTTTCGCAATATATCGCTTATTACTTTCTCTTACCCATAAGGTAGAGAAAGTATTGTTTTTGGGCTAAATTTTCGAACGCGAGATTTTGTTATATTTACACGTTTTGAGGTCCCCTGAATACGAAAATCATGTTTTTAGCAAATGGTCTGTGTGTATGTCTGTGTGTCTGTGTGTCTGTCTGTCTGTCTGTTATCAGCATATCTCAAAAACAAATTATGGCAGAAAGTTCAAACTTGGTATTCTAAATGTGTATCATATAGTGACGCTACAGTAAGCTTTTCGTTAAGATCAAGCAAATGGTTCGTGTACAGGGACAATCAAGAAAATTCTAATACATTACGTCTATGGGGGAAATTGCAGGAAAGTAGAGTTTAACGTCTATAGACTGCACTAAACCAAATGAAACTAATATATATTTTTTGTAATAGAGATAGTTAACTGGGAAAAAAAAAAAAATGTGTATGTAGGAGCCTCGCCTCCCCCCCCCCCTCGAGGGGAGTCAATTTTCATGATGGGTATCTTTTAAAAGAGGTCGCCAATACCTTTAAAACGAATGGTTGAACCATCGATCTGCGATAATTTAAAGCAAAGTTATCGATTTTTTTTATTTTTAACGAAAAAAACTTTTCCTTTTTAAACTTTTTCTTTTCTTTTCTTTTCTTTTCTTTTTTTTTTTTTTTAAATATTGAGAATAAAATGGACTTTTTTTGGATATTTGGTGTTATACTACTTCTCTAATATGGAAATCGTCTGCCTTATCATAAAAGATAATTTTTTTAATAATAATTTTAATAAATTATTTTTTAAAAAGAGAATTATTTTTTAATAACCGAATTAAATTCTATATAAATGTAGGTGCATTAATGAAACGGGGGGTTGAGGGGTGCGGTAGCCCCCCTCACACAGAACTAATTATCATATAAAACTCTTCAGAAGCCTAATATGAATTGTTTAACATAGGTTTATATAACAGTACTCTTTATCTTACCTATTAATCTGCAAGCTGTATTTATAGTATTAAATTTCAGGGTAAGAGAAAGTCGTGTGAGTGACACACCAGATTATTTTTTAAATATTCCAGCTTCCAGTTTGCCAGTTTCTTATCAAAACACCCCAAATAATAAAAATTATGCAGTGAACATTTTTTAAAAATGTTGGTGAGTGGAGTAATGTCTCAAAGCCCTCGTAAGAAAGTTTGAATGTACGACGTTTGCTTTCAATAACTCCCACGTTAAATGTTTTGGGCAGTAAAACATGAACAGTAAAATCTCCTGCTTTGACGCACGTTAAAGGTCATTCCTCTTATCATTGTCATCGTCAGTCGTTATCTACCTTTAGTATATGTTTTGCGATAAGAGAGTGAACTTTATGGTGTTCTCGAAGGTGGTGATTTTGTGTGGTGATCTTTAACACGCGTCAAAGGAGGATATTTTACTGTTCATGTTTTACTGCCCAAAACATTTAACGTGGGAGTTATTGAAAGCAAACATCGCACAGTGAATCAGTCAAACTTTCTTGCGAGGGCATTGAGACTACTCCACTCACCAACATTTTGAACAAAATTTCACTGTATAATTTTTATTATTTGGGGGTGTTTTGGTAAGAAAATAGAAAACTGGAAGTTGGAATATGCAAAAAATAAGAGAAATATTGCGAAAAAAAAAAAAAAAAAAAAAAAAAAAAAAAAGAAACAGAAACTGATTGTTATTATTATTATTATTATTATATATTTTTTGTTTTTTGGGCACAAATCCCCTCAACTTTCCTCCTTACAACAAATGTTCGTGTTTTAGAACTTTCTACCTCTGTAGCTTCTCAGGTCAGAAGATATTTAACGGTTAAAATAATCATCGTTCCTCTCGAAATCAAACTGATGGGTTATGGGTATAAAATTACCAAACAATGATAAAAATGGGGGAGGGGGGGGGGAGCGCACCAAGAAAATGGTGGGTGATTGGGCAAAATGGTGGCCATATTCGGGTTCAGGAGGTCATTTTAGATAAGAATCTGCAGGAATGGTATCAGAGGTCGAATTTTTTTTTTTTTTTTTTTTTTTTTTCAGAGCAGTGTTATAGTTTCAAAAATTACTAATCCATATTAGTGATATTATCCGATTACTGACTACTGTTGTATTAAAACTCAAACTAAGTGCTATATTTTTTCAAAAGAACTGAAAATACATTTTTAACGAGTAAATAATCAAACAAATATTTAAACTATACACATATTTTAGGTTAATATTAGTCTGGAACATATTTAAAACTTTAAATAGTTAAAAGAAAACGGAAAAAAAAAAAAAAAAATCCCTCTTCGGCAAACTTAAAGGCAAAGGTAGATTCCTTTACGTTAATGTTGTAAAAGTAAAGAAATATTACATATGCATTAACACATACTTTGCCAATGGCTTTGTTTCCACACATTGCATTATTTAAGTCGCTATTCTGTTTTCAAGAAATTTAATTTTCAGCTACAAAAGGGTTTTATTCATACTATTTAAAATTTTAGGCTAGATTTATTGGTCAGTATATATTTCAATTTTTTAAAATCCCAGCTCATAATCATTCAACAAATAGAAGTAGAAAGGTATACAGTCCCAGCAATGGTGAATTCGGGCGGGAGCTATTGGAGCTATTGGCCCCTTCCCCACCCAAACTGAATCAAAGTTATAAATTTTATTTAAAATCCATACAACTGTTGGTTCAATATCTGTCTTTTAAAGAAAAAATAATAGAAACATAAAAATGCACTTGTGACACATTACTCTTCACAGACCAACATCTTGTTTCCACAAGATAAATTAGTATGTTGTGGCCACCACATGACTTTCTACTATATTTTCCTATGCAAATTCACACAGTAAAAATAATTTATTAAAATTATTATTAAAAAAATTATCTTCCATGATAATGCAGACGATTTCCATATTAGAGAAGTAGAATGACACTAAATATCCAAAAAATTCAATTTTTTTCTCAATATAACATAAAAAAAAAAGAAAAAAAAATGATAATTTTATTTTAAATTATCGCAGATCAATCGTTCAACCATTCATTTTAAAGGTCTTGGCGAGATCTTTTGAAAGATACCCATCATGAAAATTTACTTCCCTCGAGGGGGTACTTCCCCCCAGGGTGTAGGCGAGGCTCCTACATACACATTTTTCCCCCCAGTTGACTATCTCTATTACAAATAATTCTTTTAAATTTCATAATGATTATTAAAAAATAATTCTCTTTCTGCGCATTTATACAAAATTTTGTTCTATACCACCATGTTAAACATTTAGAAAAAGCGGGATGGCAACGCAAGCAGTTGGACAATTTTTACCAAAAGTTGATAGGCACTAATTTATGTCAATGTATAACTACATACCAATTTGTATGAAATTCGGTGCAGTAGTACTTGAGATACAGTTGCCACAAAATTTTGTCACAGACAGACAGACATTTTCTAAAAAGGGTTAAATCGCGTTCTACAGCTCTCAAAACGTGTAAATCCATCAAAAACACGAGGTCGAAAATTTTTACGAGTACAATACTTTCTTCTATTGAATATAGAAGAAAGTAAAAATCAAAGGAAGCTGTATTATTTTAAATTTCAATCGTAAATTTTAAATTCTTGCCTAAACTATTCACCACAAACGATATTTTTATTAAGCCTAACGTATTATTTTAATTTTATATTTTTAAATGATTAATTAAAGCAGTTACCATGGTTTTTATATTTTCAGTGATAATTTTTATTATCGTCTGCACGTGACGTAAGCATCAGATTAGAAATTTAAGCAATTAAAGCTAAAGAAAAAGTCGGCTGCATCACAATCCGCGTTTGTAATGATCGATAGATGGCGCTTTTTCAGCTCTTGTTGTTAGTAAATATTACAGCCACGTGTATCTATTTTTGTTCTTTTTGTTATTCTACTTAATATTCGTACTATAATTTCTCCGCCATTACATCATGGAAAATTGATTGCTTTTGGAAAAAAATATTTCAGTTTATTCAAAGTTCGATCGGAAGAGATTTTTAACTGAAGTTGAACAAATATTAGTTTCAAATCATCTGATTAATTCTTTACTTCCATTAGCCGATGCAACTGAAATTTTAAATTTGTCATTTGGAAATAAATGGAAGCTTAATTCTAGATTTCTTGGTCCTTTGGAGTTACACTGGAGCACACAACAGTATGTGTTATCTTTTTTACCGGATTTATTCATTTTTAGTGCTAGGGGCCTATTTCAGTCTGTACAGTTGTCGAATTTTTATAGGTCACTCTTAATTAGTGCTAGAAGCCTATTTCAGTCGGTTTATTGAATGGGCATTTATTGAATGAAGTCCCCCCAAGGCCCAACTTTGACATGAGTCCCCCCAAGGTACCCCTATTTCAGTCGGTACAGCGTTGTCGAATTTTTATAATACACTCTTAATAGTGCTAAGGGCCTATTTCAGTCGGTTTATTGAATGGGGATTTATTGAATGAAGTCCCCCCAAGGCACAACTTTGACATGAGTCCCCCCCAAGCCCAACTTTGACATGAGTCCCCCCCCCAGGCCCAACTTTGACATGAGTCCCCCCCAGGCGCAACTTTGACATGAGTCCCCCCCAAGGCACACCTCCCCCTCATTGGGAAAAAGAGAAAAAACGTTGTTTTGCGGATATAAGACAGTTTGGACTTCCAACGTTATTTGTTACAATATCTGCAGCTGAAACACATTGGTTTGATTTAATGAAAACTTTATCATGGAATTTAGATCGTCACGAATTAACTAAAGAAGAATTTGTCGATATTAACAAGTTTAGCAGTAGGCCTCTGGCACTAAATTAAAATCTGTCAATGTCAGATTTTCATGTTTTAAATAATGAAATAATGTCGTGTCTGTATAATTTTTATTCAATAAATATATGTGAAACTAAACATCGGCTAGCAATGGCGGCTTGATGGAATTCGAATTAAAGCATGTTTATTGTAATTTCCCCTTAGCCCACCAGAGGGCGAGCATTTCATTACAATCGCGGATTGACGAAAAATCACTTTTTAACTTGTAACTTTTAAACAATGGAAGCCATCGAAAAAGTTTAAATACAAAAATTGTTCTTTAAGGTAAGGCGGTAATTCGTCTGATTAAAAAATTTTTCCTATTTCAATATTAAAGAAATTATGGGCAAAGGAAAATTTCCACCGCCCCACCATTCCCATCCCCTTTTAGCTGGATACCCCATCTATGAACTCGGCCGAGATTTTTACTGTCCTGACAACATATCCCGAGCTGGTTAAATTTAAATAAAAATTACTCCAGTATCGTGTTTACAGCTTAACATGGGAAAAAGCATTATATATATATATATATATATATATATATATATATATATATATATATATATATATATACTAGCAGGCTTCGCCCGCTTCGCTGGGCACTATATTTAAAGGTTTTCTTTTTAATTGAATGATTGAAACGTTTAAATAAATATATTTCGATTGGCGACTATTTTCTTCATAGTCTTAATATGAGATCTCCTTGACAATATCAAACAGTTTTTGAACTTCTCGAATCTGTGCAACAAAATTATTATTAAAACGAATGTTCTCGGAAACAGTCAAATAGAAATGTTAATTCTTTGAATATTCTGGAAACAGTTGAAGCTGTTACTCGTACAGTAAAAGTCACTATTCGATGAATGGTCGAATAAGAGAACGCACGTAAATCGTTTTCGCAGCAATCACTATAACGCACGTATGTAAGCTTCACGCACATGAAAAAAAAAAAAAAAAATCACTGGACAGCCGTACATCCCTGTGCATGAATCTCAGAACACACGTAACTCGGTTCCGCAGCAATCACTATCACACATGTTTAAAGAAAAAAAAAAAAAAAAAAAAAAAAAAAAACATCACTGGACACTCCTACCTCGCTGTGCATGAATCTGAAAATACACGAAACTCGTTTTCGCAGCAATCACTGTCAAGCATGTTAAAACCAAAAAAAAAAAAACATCCCTGGATACCCCAACCTCAAACTAATGAAAGTCAAATAAAACAATCAAATTTCTCGTAATTCCTCCTAACGTAGTTGTAGTTCAACGTAAAATACACTCAAATCAATGAAAATCAAATAAACAAACCAAATCACTCGTAATTCCTCATAACGTAGCTCTAGTTCAACGTAAAATGCACTCAATCAAGGAAAATCAAATAAACCAATCAAATCTCCCGTAATTCCTGAAAACGTTGTTGTAGTGCAACGTAAAATACACTCAAATCAATGAAAATCAAATAAACCAATCAAATCACTCCTAATTCTTCAAAACGTAGCTCTAGTTCAACGTGAAATACACTCAAATCAATGAAAATCAAGTAAACCAATCAAATCTCTCGTAATTCCTCATAACGTAGCTCTAGTTCAACGTGAAATACACTCAAATCAATGAAAATCAAATAAACCAATCAAATCTCTTGTAATTCCTCATAACGTAGCTGTAGTTCAATGTAAAATACACTCAAATAAACCAATTAAATCTCTCCTAAGGTTCTCCTCCATTCTGTGCCATTATAGAAATGGGAAGTTTTATTTTCATATTTTTATTAATTAAAAGAAAACTAATCAAAAATTCGAAAACCTGACTTCGATGTGCACAATGACCCTTCGGAGGGCGCCTTTGTGTTAAATTACGTGACTGTCCGAGCTACCGTTTTCGAGAACAGTGAAATATACATATATATATATGTATATATATATATATACAAATATTGCTCACTTAATAGTATGAAATATATATGTAAACTTTTGAATGGACTGTGGTTTTAGGTTCTAGGGATGATCAGTGAAGATATGAAGAAAGCTTCCATAAGTCGCGTCATACAATAGGACCATTGCAATAGGCAGATTTCCTATAAGAAATCTACCTAAAAAAATCAAATAATAGCAAACACTTTCGTTAACATTATAACCTTCTTCTATTCATATCATGTTAGGTAAACTTTTTTTTTTCGCGTGAAATTTTCGAAATTGAGTTTTTCTTATAATTACACGTTTTGAGATGCCGTAAATCTGAAAATCATGTTTTTGATGGGTGGTTTGTGTGTTTGTCTGAGTATTTTTTACTTTCTCTTACCCATAGGGTCGAGAAAGTAGTGTTTTAGGGTCACATTTTCGAACGTGACCTTTTGTTATATTTACATGTTCTGAGGTCCCCTGAATATGAAAATCATGTTTTTAGCGAATGGTCTGTCTATCTGTGTGGATGTCTGTGTGTCTGTTATCAGCATATCTCAAGAACAAATTGTAACAGAAATTCCAAAGTCGGTATTCTAAATGTGTATCATATAGGGATGCTACAGTAAGCTTTTCGTTGAGATGAAGCAAATGGTTCGTGTACAGGGACACTCAAAAGTATTCAAATACATTACGTCTATGGGGGAAATTGCAGGTAAGTAGAGTTTAAACCACTGCACTAAAAACTAACTGCACTAAACCAAATGAAACGAATACATATTTTTTGTAATAGAGATAGTCAACTGGGAAAATTTTTTTGTGTATATAGGAGCCTCGCCTCCCCCCCCCCTCGAGGGGAGTAAACTTTCTTGATGGGTATCTTTCAAAAGAGCTCGCCGATACCTTTAAAACGCATTGTTGAAACATCGATCTGCGATAATTTAAAATAGAGTTATCGATTTTTTTCCATTACAGAAAAAAAAAAAAAAAAAAAAAAAAAAAAGAAAAAAAAATGTAATTTTGAGAAGAAATTTAACTTTTTTTTTTTTTTTTTTTTTTTTTTTTTTTTTTTTTAATTTAGTGTTATACTACTTCTCTAATATGGAAAACGTCTGCGTTATCATAAAAGATAATTTTTTTAAATAATAATTTTAATAAATTATTTTTTAAAAACAGAATTATTTTTTAATAACCGAATTAAATTCTATATAAATGTAGGTGCATTAATGAAACGGGGGGGGGGGGGAGGGGGGATGGGTTGAGGGGTGCGGTAGCCCCCCTCACACAGAACTAATTATCATATAAAACTCCTCCGAAGCCTAATTTGAATTGTTTAACACAGGTTTACATAACAGTACTCGTTATCTTACCTCTTAATCTGCAACCTGTATTTATAGTATTAAATTTCAGGGTAAGAGAAAGTCGTGTGAGTGACACACCAGATTATTAAGATTAAATAATGAAATAACTATTTAACATATACACATTAGTCTGAACATATTTAAATTATCAAATTCTAGTTTTTAAGAAGTCAATAACAAGTTCTTTCTTTATAAAGCTAACTTTCTCTGTATATTAAAAATAAGTTTATGTCGCTGGCGTCAATTTTTTTTGTTTGCGACAGCAATTTCTCGCAGAGGGCAGGGTTTTCCGCGTCATGAGGTATATTAGTGTATTCCGATTACTTCAAGGAAGGCATTTCAGCTGCTTAGAAACTTCTATCATTTTAATTAACGAAATTATTAACTAAAAACGTCGGCTTTATAAAGGAACTCTATTTGCCACCGTAGAAGAAGTTTCTTTTATGACGTTATTTTTCTGCAATGACATCATTTTCCACGGGAAAATTAAAATGTGATCCATGGTTTCAAAAGTTGGTTGGTGGGGTTAAACGACGCACTGGTACTGCACAATGGGTAATTGACGGCGGTCTGGAACTACCATGGAGTAAAAAAAAAAAAAAAAAAAGGGATCTTTGGTAAAATCATGTTTAGGATTGTAATTTGTTGTGAGCAAATATTTTTTATTCATTTTTTTTTCTACTTTTAGAAAATAAATTTTCTTATTGACAAATCTTTCATGCTTGTAAATTTTTCTTAATAAGTTTTTTTTTTCCCCTGTAAATAATGAAATAATGTCGTATCTGTATATTTGACTGAATTTCTTTCGGTCTTTAAAGTGTATTTATCGTTTTAACTTAAAAACATTTTTTTGTAAATAGGTCGAATATATTTTGGCATAAAATATATCCAAAGTATTTTAAATTTATGGCCAAGAAGAAAATCATCACCTAAAACTTTTATAGAGTATCGAGTACGTTTTATCTTTCGTTATTTTAAGAAGTAGGTAGCAGAAGATTAACAATTGAAACTGTAGTTCATTTTTCCAAATTAAAATGACAATAATAATAATAAACTTTTCAGATATTTTCAAATGTGTAAAATTATTACCTAACTGTACATTAGAAATATATATAGAGAGTACTATATACTGCCCTATATTAACTAAAAAATGCAATAGTAAAAAAATATAGGCATTAGAAAAAATAGAGAAACAAATTTAGTATCTGTCGTCCTTGGCGATAAAAAAAAAAAAAAAAAAAAAAAAAACGCCAAGTTATGTGGCGAACATATTTAAATCCTTTCAAAAATCATGGTTATTTTATTAATGTATATTAAAAGAGCAAAGAATAATATGAATCAATCTTTCGTATAATATATATTGCGAAAATTTACATCTGGCATGTATATTTTCGTATTACGTTTTTGATCGCCAAATACAAAAATCGCCAAGGATGACAGATATCGGATGACTGACAGCCAAGGATGACAGATATTGCCAAAATGGAACAACTATAGTATTTCCCCACAGCTGAATTCGGTGATTTATTTTTGGCGATTATGGCTAAATCATAAATCCAAAAATCATAAATCATATATCCTAAATGCTAAAATCATAAGCTAAATTATAAATCATAAATTAATAAATCCAAAATAAATAGCATGCAGTCTGCTATATTATATCGCAAACAGTCCAGAACGACACCGTTATCGTTCAAATCGGCGCCATAGAAAAATCGCCAAATTCAGCTGTGGGGAAATACTATAGTTGTACCGCCAAAATGGGTACTATATAATATTTTTCTTTAATAAGCAGTTATACCAAAAAGATTCATCGCCAAACAGTGACAAAAAATTAAAAGGGGTCATATACTAAAACTGTAACGCTAAATGGTCTAGATGTTACGAATTTCTATTCTGAAAAAGTTACTGAAAATTTACTAGCATATTTCATAAAATATAAATAAATAAATCTATAAATATAAAAATGAATTGCTGTTCGTTAGTCTCACTAAAACTCGAGAACGGCTGAACGGATTTATCTTATCTTAGTCTTGAAATGTTCGTGGAGGTCTAGGGAAGGTTTAAAAGGCGAGAAAAAATCGAATAATTTCCGGGAAAACCCTAAAAACAGCCCTTTTCTATTTCTATTCCCTATCTATATATATATATAAATGTGAATGTCCGTGAATTTATTTGACTGAGTTTCACGCCAAAACTGCTCGACGGATTTCGACGAAATTTGTAATGGAGAGTTTTTGCGAGTATTATGCATAAAATAGCAATTTTGTAAGCTAATAATAGAGCAAAAAATTAGCCATTTATCGATATTCCATAATTTAATTGTTGCCAAAAAAAAAAAAAAAAAAAAAAAAAAACGAATTTATTTATTTTTTTCAACAGGAAAATAAATACATTTATTTAAACGTGAACGATAAAAAATTATAAAAAAAAATTATGCATCTCACAAAAATTGACGTCATTTTTAATTAAAAATTTCTTTTATACATTGATAAAGTGCTAATACGCAAGCGAAGTGATGACGTCACTGGCCGTTCGTGAATGCAAGAAAAATATTTCCTATGTTAAACGTCCATTGGATTTTTTGTTAAAAATTATTAAAAATCGCGGAAAATTATTTCCCGATTTTAATCCCCATATTTAGGTATAGGTATGTATTAATTATCATGTCCATGCGTTAGATTAAGTTATTTTTGTTGTAAAATTGACAAAATTTGAATTTTTAATTTCAAAAATCTAGGGGAAAAAACAAAATGGCAAATTTCCATATTCGATTGAAAACACAAGCATTTCATTTCAAAAGATGATATTTACACAATAAATATCCAACTAATATACTAATTAAAAGGAAAATGATAAATATTCTATCATAATTTGAAGTCAAATTTGTTTTCAAATGTCTAAATAAAGTATCTGATATAAGATACTAATATGTTGCAGCGGAATAGATTTGATATCGGTCATCCTTAGCAGAAAAAAAAAAATATCGCCAAATTATTTGGCGAACATAATTTAATTCCTTTCAAAAATCATGGTTATTTTAACAATTATATTAAGAGAGTAATGAATAATATGAAACAATATTTCGTGCAATGCATATTACGAAAATATACATCTGGCATGCATATTTTCGCATTACGTTTCTGATCACCAAATACAATAAGCGCCAAGAACGACAGAGTTTTGAAATTCAAAATTAAAATTTTGTCAATTTGACAGCAAAATAACTCAATCTAACACATGCACATGATAACTAATCTATACTAATATTATAAATGCGAAAGTTTGGATGGATGTTTGTTACTCAATCACGCCACAACGGCTAAACGGATCTGGATGAAATTTTGTACAGAGATAGATAATAGTCTGGAATAAGACATAGGCTACTATTTATACCGAAAAAAATGTAAATTTTTAATTAATATATAATAGATATTTCTTCTATAATAAAACTTTAAAATAATTTATTTTAATTTTTAATTGTTGCCGAAGAATATTTCACGCGAATAATAATAAAAAAAATAATAAATACTAAATTTGCTTAGGCACATGGCAACATAACGTTATTATCAAAATTAAATAATAAGAAAATAAAAGCTAATTCAGATCTGTATTAAAGAGCTTTATTAGTTGATAATCCTGGGTATATTTTTAATTTTAATTCTGAAGTAGATAGGACATTTTACGCCAAGGACTCTATTTTTGTGACAGCAACCTTAAGCGAAGTAGTCCATAAAAATATAAACAAATCTGTACATATAAAAGAGTAAACTCACTGATTCACTGACTCAACACTGCCATGACGATTCTGTGGGAAAGAGGGTCACAAATTTTAGTGACCAGGTTGGTTTTCGGAGCCTGACCCCCAACTAACACGGAACTTTGCAAAATACCCCCCCCCGTCCCCCTTGGGGGGCAGAAGGCTTAACTCGGCTCCAAATTACTTAACGGTGAAGAAATTGCAGATGGAAAGACCAGACTTGAGTACAAAAAAATTATTTTCTGCGATTTTCGAATTTTGGATTTTTAAGGGGGGAGGGAAGGGAAAAGGTTTTAGAAGAAGGGTACTCAACACACGAGGAAATCGAACTGAACACACACTACAAAGGGATTTTATGAAATTCCACCCTACCGCCCTTTGGAGAATGGGGGGCAAAAACATGTATTCATACGTAACGCTGCACTAAATTACCTAAGGTTGGAAATTTTTTATGTAAGGGACGATTATATGTATCTAACTCATAGTATGAAGAGATTTTGAGAAATTCCCTCCTCCTTCCCTCCTTTAAGAACGGGGGGAGAGCTTTAAAAAAAAAAGTTTTAAAGCATAGCTCAGCTTTAAATAATTTCAGGATCTCAATTTTTTGATGTGTCGGTTAGGTATGTGTATGCAACATGCAATATAAAGTAATTTTGAAAATTTACCCCTCCCTCCCCTTCCTCTTGGGGCGGGCGGGGCAAAAACCACATTTTGAAGCTTAAATCCGTCCAAATTACCTAAGAATGGCGAATTTTGGTGTGTGGGTGTTAATTAAGTGTGCGAAATATGCACTTTGATGAGATTTTGTAAAACTTTCAACTGTAACCGCGAGGGAGGGGGAGTAAAAAGCAGGTAAGGGACTGCCGAAGGCATTGGGGCTCCAGACTCGACTGTGACGAGCGGGAATACCGCGACAGAAAGTAGCAGGAACTTAAAATTAGATTTTGACGGATTTTAATGATTTTTTTTTTTTTTTTTAAGATATTTTATTATTATTAATGATATGCTGTTTTGGGGATTCATTTCAATATAATGACCAGCGAAGCGGGCAAAGCCTGCTAGTAAATAATAATAATGTGGTATCAAATATTATGTATTTGAATTTAACATTGAATACGGGGATTTCTATAACATTTTTCTGCTTTTGTCTTGCGTTATACACTATTAATATTCCTATTAATAAGGGATTAATAAATGAAGCGAATCTGGGGGAGGCGAATCCTCCTTCGGGGGTTGGTGAGCGGAGAGAGCAAGGGGCAGAGCCCCTTAGTATTATATATATATATATATATATATATTAAAAAAAAAAAAAAACAAAAAAAAAACGACCTTGAATTTATATAAATATTATTATACTAGCAAACCTGGGCGAAATTTTCGCACATTACTTCTTTTCTTATTTACCTTTAAAAATTTGAAACTCACAAATATTATACCAATATTACCACCTAATTCGAATTTTAATTTACAAAAAGCCAAATTATTATTCGCCCCAAATTAACACTGTGCATTAGCGAAACCAAAATCATTCAAGGAAAGGTTTTAAAATAAAATTCATTACATGGTCGACGACCCAGATTTCATTCTTCCAGTTTTAGTACAGGACCCCCATGACACCTTGTAAATTTTTATCGCCACGTTGGCGATCACTTTTTATTTATTTATTTTGGCACAATTTTTTGTAAAAAAAAAAAAAAAAAAAAAAAAAAAAAACCTATTCCTCTTTTGATTATACATTTTGTGATTGTGTTTTTTAGTCAATTTATGATAATACTTCATATTCTGTATATGTCTTTAAAGTACTGATAGTGTTTAAATGGCACTCTCAAAGATTCTGAAGATGCAAATTTTATAAGTACATTTTTCCATAAAATAATCTCATCAGATAAATGTCGTCATTTTTAACACGCTTATATTAGCTTCACCTGTATGTATGTATGTTTGTAACTTCTCTGGGAGCAAAACGTGATTGCACAAAATCCTTCATATCTCAAACAAAAAACCATTGTGTATGGTTTCCAGAGCTTTTTAAGAAAACGGCTGATGGCTGAGCTACAAAAATTTGCATGGTGGTTCGTAATGACCTCTCCTGATGCACCTCGAAGCCCGATTTTCGAATTTTGTTTTAGTTTTCTTTTAATTAATTAAAATGTTAAAATAAAAACCTTCTAATTACTGATAAATTGGCCATTTAATTTTAATCCTTAATTTAATTGTTGCCAAAAAAAATTATCATTATTTTTTGGACAGAAAAAAAAAAAAAAAATGTGAACAATAAAAATTACATTTATTTAAAATATTTAATATTATTCCTTAATTTAATTGTTGCCAAAAAAATTATCATTATTTTTTCGACAGAAAAAAAAAAAAAAAAAAAAAAAAAAACGTGAACAATAAAAAGTACATTTATTTAAAATAAGGAAAGTAAATTAAAGCGTGTTCTTTAATTTTTTAAAACTATAATATTATTTCCTATTAGATCATTGATTAGTCGCTTCTTGGCCTCTTGGCTAAGACCAAAGTATAGTAATTAGATCATTGAGCTGAGTCCGCGTTCTTAAATATTGTCCATTTATAAATATTATTTTTTATCTTCGGGTATTTTATTAACTACATCACTATCGTATCGTTTAGAGAAAATATAATCGGAACTGGTCCACTTTAGAGAAATATTTCATAGATTCTCTTACGCATATAATGGTAGAGATGTGGGTGAAATTTCAGGTAGATAAATTTTAACATTTTTAGACTGCGCTAAACAAAATGAAATGAACATATAATTTTTATGAATTATTCTCACTTGCGCGATTCCCATTTGCGCGAAGGGGTGAAAAATTCCCATTTGCGCGACCTGAAATTGCCGGACCGGGTGTGCAGGTGATTTCTTCCTTTTTGATTGATAATCTGAGAACGCCCGTAACTCGGTTCCGCGGCAATCAGTACCACGCACGTAAAAAGCAAAAAAAAAAAAAAAAAAAAAAAAAAAAAAAATCTCTGAACACCCCTACCTCGCTGTGCATAAATCTGTGACGCACGTAAAAAAAATCCCTGGATACCCCTACTTTGCTGTGCATGAATCTGAGAACGCCCGTAACTCGGTTCCGCGGCAATCACTACCACGCACGTAAAAACAAAAAACAAAAAAAAAAAAAAACATAAAAAAAAAATCACTGGACACCCCTACCTTGCTGTGCATGAATCTGAGAACTTCCGCGGGAATCACTACCACGCACGTAAAAACCAAAAAAAAAAAAAAAAAAAAAAAAATCCCTGGACACCCCTATTTCGCTGTGTATGAATCTGAGAACGCATGTAACTCGTACTATTCTTGTATTTTTACTTTGTTCGGGCAAATTGGAAGAAGAATCGCGCAAATGGGAATCGCGCATATTCGAAGACACCATTTTTATACACATGAAAGCATATTTAGTATAAGATATAATACAAAAGTCATTTACCATGCATTACACGGCCACAGAAAAGAATTCGGATATATAAAGATTTTGCTTAGAAACTGCTGCAAGTGCATTTCACGTTGTGTTAGGTTTTTTCATGTTTTGCTTCTTTGCTAAATTTTAGTACACTGTGCATAGTGTATACATAAATTATAGATAATATACAGGGTTACCCAAACTTTTGAACTATTTAAGTGAATACATTCTTCTTTATTGAAAGTAATCAATGGATGTACTGCACTAAATTTTACTAACTCCAGGAAAACTGCCGAGGAATGATAATTAGTTTTTCATACCTTATATACAAAGTACTAGTTTGGATTCTAAATTTGAATTATGTTACTAGTAGACTTTGCCGGTTTCGTTTGTCACTATATTTAAATATATTAAAAAACTAGTATATAACCCCGTCAAAAATGACGGAATGTGAACGATAAATCTTGAAAACAATGTTTAGATCATGATGGTTACCACGTGATCATTTAAATGTATTTTCAATTTTTGTTTATAAATCAAATGTGCTTCGATATTTTATAATTTTCGTTCTTTGTGAGGTCTAACTGTAATAGAGACAGTGTCCGGAGATAAGAGAAGTCGTGTAGAGCCGCACCAGTTTGTAAAAAGGTGAGAAAAATTGCAACTTTGGACTTTATCACGGTTTTGTGAGGTCTAACTGGAACGTTTCCGGCTGCAATCTTTAAGAGGCAGTGTCCGGAGATGAGAGAAGTCGTGTAGAGCCGAACCAGATTGTAAAAACGTGAGAAAATGGAGGCTTTGGCCTTTATCACGGTTCTGTGAGGTCTCACTGCAACGTTTTCGGCTGCAATCTTTAAGAGACAGTGTCCGGAGATGAGAGAAGTCGTGTAGAGCCGCACCAGATTTTAAAAACGTGAGAAAAATGGCGGCTTTGGTCTTTCTCATGGTTCTGTGAAGTCTAACTGCAACGATTCCGGATGCAATCTTTAAGAGACAGTGTCCGGAGATGAGTGAAGTCGTGTAGAGCCGCACCAGATTGTAAAAACGTGAGAAAAATGGCGGCTTTGGCCTTTCTCACGGTTTTGTGAGGTCTAACTGCAATAGAGACAGTGTCCGGAGATGAGAGAAGTCGTGTAGAGCCGCACCAGATTGTAAAAACGTGAGAAAAATGGAGGCTTTGGTCTTTCTCATGGTTCTGTGAGGCCTAACTGCAACGTTTCCGGCTGCAATCTTTAAGAGATAGTGTCCGGAGATGAGAGGAATCGTGTAGAGCCGCACCAGATTGTAAAAACGTGAGAAAAATGGAGGCTTTGGCCTTTATCACGGTTCTGTGAGGTCTCACTGCAACGTTTTCGGCTGCAATCTTTAAGAGACAGTGTCCGGAGATGAGAGAAGTCGTGTAGAGCCGCACCAGATTTTAAAAACGTGAGAAAAATGGCGGCTTTGGTCTTTCTCATGGTTCTGTGAAGTCTAACTGCAACGATTCCGGATGCAATCTTTAAGAGACAGTGTCCGGAGATGAGTGAAGTCGTGTAGAGCCGCACCAGATTGTAAAAACGTGAGAAAAATGGCGGCTTTGGCCTTTCTCACGGTTTTGTGAGGTCTAACTGCAATAGAGACAGTGTCCGGAGATGAGAGAAGTCGTGTAGAGCCGCACCAGATTGTAAAAACGTGAGAAAAATGGAGGCTTTGGTCTTTCTCATGGTTCTGTGAGGCCTAACTGCAACGTTTCCGGCTGCAATCTTTAAGAGACAGTGTCCGGAGATGAGAGGAATCGTGTAGAGCCGCACCAGATTGTAAAAACGTGAGAAAAATGGCAGCTTTGGGCTTTCTCACGGTTTTGTGAGGTCTAACTGCAATAGAGACAGTGCCCGGAGATGAGAGAAGTCGTGTAGAGCCGCACCAGATTTTAAAACAATATACAGTATATAATTATTAATACTTCACATTAGCAAGTTAATTGTGTGATACATTATTTGTATCATACAAGGATGGAAAGCGTTTGCTGACGATGACACGAACTCAATGATTTTTCTTCACCCAAAAGTTTTCACTTCAAATGGAAAGCGTTAGCTGACGATGACGGGAGTTCAATGATTTTTGTGCACCCAAAAGTGCTCAACGTGCCTAAAGAAGTTTTCACTTCAAAAATTCTACCCGATCAATAAATATGAATGACAATAAAAAAAACTGCTGGTTGACAAAAAATATAGGCCCGACAACACAACAGCAACAACACATCCCAGTGTTCCATTAAGTGCTCTATACGCAAGCGAAGTGTGACGCCACTGACCGTCCGTGGATGCAAGAAAATGATTTCCTATGTTATTCGCCCATTGGTTTTTTCGTAAAAAATTATTAAAAATCGAGGAAAATTATTTCCCGATTTTAATCCCCATATTTGGGTATATATATGTATTAGTTATCATGTGCATGTGCTAGATTGAGTTATTTTGCTGTGAAATTGACAAAATTTTAATTTTAAATTTCAAAACTCTGTTGTCCTTGGCGTTTTTGTATTTGGCGATCAAAAACGTACTACGAAAATATACATGCCAGATGGATATTTTCGTAATATGTATTGTGCGAAATAATGTTTCATATTATTCATTACTCTCTTAATATAAGTTTTTAAAATAACCATGATTTTTGAAAGGAATTAAATTATATTCGCCAGATAATTTGGCGATATATATATATATATATATATATTTTTTTTTTTTTTTTCTGCCAAGGATGACCGATATCAAATTTATTTCGGTGCAACATATTAGTATCTTACATATCAGATACTTTATTTAGACATTTGAAAACAAATTTCACTTCAAATTATGATAGAATATTTATCATTTTCCTTTTAATTAGTATATTAGTTGGATATTTATTGTGTAATATCATCCTTTGAAATGAAATGTTTATGTTTTCAATGGAATATGGAAGTTTTTTTTTTTTTTTAATCTAGAGTTTTGAAATTTAAAATTCAAATTTTATCAATTTTAGAACAAAAACAACTTAATCTAACGCATGCACATGATAACTAATACATATCTAAACCTAAATATGGGAATTAAAATCGGGAAATAATTTCCCTCGATTTTTAATACTTTTTTACGAAAAATTCATTGGGCGTTTAACATAGGAAATATTTTTCTTGTATCCACGAACGGCAAGTGACGTCATCACTTCGCTTGCGTATTTAAAGTCCTCATAATAAGAAAAAACGATTCACTTCATTTTACCAAAATACTCTTTTTTAAGATTATCGTAGATCCTGTTTTCAAATTTTCTAACTAACTATCCAATAACTACAGACACTCCATGCTAACCCAAATTCACCTCTACTCGATACCTCCAACCAGCTATCTCATCCAGAACATCGCCAAAATATCCGCGATTGTAATGAAATGCTCTCCCTCTGGTGGGCTAAGGTGAAATTACAATGAACCTGCATAGCTTTCGAATGCATCTGGACGCCATTGCTGGCCAATATTTAGTTTCACATATATTTATTGAATAAAAATGAATAAATCCGGTAAAAAAGATAACACTTACTGTTGTGTGCCACAGTGTAACACCAAGAATAAAAAAATCCAGAATTAAGCTTCTATTTATTTCCAAATGACAAATTTAAAATTTCAGTTGCTTCGGCTAATGGAAGTAAAAAATTAATCAGATGATTTGAAACTAATATTTGTTCAGCTTCAGTTAAAAATCTACTTCCGATCGAACGTTGAATAAACTGAAATATTTTTTCCAAAAGCAATCAATTTTCCATGATGTAATGGCGGAGAAATTATAGCACGAATATTAAGTAGTAACACATTAAGAACAAAAATTAATACACGTGGCCATTATATTTACTAACAACAGAAACTGAAAAAGCGCCATGTATCGATCATTACAAACGCGGATCAAGGATCCAGCTAGGGACTTTCTCATTCTCAACCGAACATTTTATCTTGACTCGACATTAATACCTTAGACTACTCTACTTTCAGTACTCATTTCAACTGGTGACCTTTACTTGCCCAACCAAACATTCTATCCCAACAATAACTTTACACTAATTTGAAAACTAAAATCAACTGGCGGCATTTACGTACTAATCTCGACGCCATTCATACCTTACAATGTAAACAAACAATGAAGTTTGATAAAAATTTTTAAAGGCTTTAATGCGTTTTCACAAATATTTTAAGATTTTTAAGGCTTTAATATGTTTTAGAAATATTTTAAGCGTTTTTTTAATGAAACAGTCAAAGAGTCGTTCATTCGGAATTAAAAAGTTGTCCATTTGGAATTTGTATTTTCTGAATGGCAACAGTTTTGGTTTGTTTTTATTTGGTATTGCATTGTTTATAATCATGAAGTTACATAATTCTATTTATAAGTTCATGTTTATAATAGCCAGTGATCCGTTATACTTAATTTAGACATTTAAACATTACAATTGAATAGTTTTTCAAGGTTTTAGAGGAAATAAATAATATGTGCGATACAAAACATGTATGAAAATGATATGTATGTTTCCGTAAGTTGAATTAAACAAACGGAAAAAAAATGGCTGCCAAAAGTTTCTGTTTTGAAGCGGTACTAACCGGATTCGTTCATGACAGATGAGGATCATTATATATATTAATAATCTAGTTTGTCATTCACACGACTTTCTCTTTCCCAGCATTTCAATACTATAATGATAGTTATGTATTAAGATCAATAAGATAAAAAAAAAGGTCAATGTATTTTTAAAATAATCTAAAATAGGTTAAGAACAGTCTTATTTAACATATAATTCTTTGTCTGTGTGAGGAGGGCACCGTACAAACCCCCGTTCAATTACAGAGCATAATTATATAATAAATAAATAAATAAATTATGGGTGTTACTAATTTGCCTTCAAACCTGTCAGTTCTAATCAAATTTTGAAGTGATAATCTAATACGAAATTCAAAAGGCTAAATTTGAATTTCCTGTACTTATTCGTTTTTTAAATTATGCTGATAACAGATATACATACAGATCAACCGCTAAAAATTGGACTTTCGTAATCAGAAGACCTGAAAAGGTGATAAAAAAAAAAAAAAAAAAACAGAGTAGAAAATAGAACTTTAAAAAATACTTTGTTTACCGTATAGGTATGAAAAATTAATTTTGCAGTATTCGTCGACATAGTAAAATGTACAAAGAGTTTCCATCAATTACATTCAATAGAAAATATCGTTTTCCTTAATTCTGGGTAGCCCAGTATATTGACTATAATCAATATGCACCATAAACAATACTGTGTATTTAAAATTTATCGCACTAGAATAATCTGGTGTGCCACTCACACGACTTTCTCTTACCCTGAAATTTAATACTATTAATACAGGTTGGAGATTAAGAGGTAAGATAACGAGTACTGTTATGTAAAATAATGTTAAACGATGAAAATTAGGCTTCGAGAGAGTTTTATAGGATAATAAGTTCTGTGTGTGTGTGTGTTGGGGAGGGCTACCGCTCCCCCCAACCCCCCGTTGTATTAATGCACCTACATTTATATAGAATTTAATTCTGTTATTAAATAAAAAGTTTACTTAAAATTATACAGACAATTTTTACACGCAACATTTCTTGAGACATCAATCTTGATCAAACTTTTTCAGCAAGAAACGTATATTAACTTCAAAATACAACATTTGGATCTCCTAAAATTATTCGTTTTTAAGTTACTCTAAGAGACACAGACAAAGATCAAACGTTAAAAAACTTGACTACCGTAATCAGGAAGCCTCAAAACGTGTAGATATACAAAAAAACAAGCGATGAATATTTAGCTTAAAACATATACATTGTTTACCATATTTCTATGACGAATTTATTTCAATTCCCGAACAGCTTTCCTAGAAATGGTAAAATAATATTAGTAAAGCACATCCACAAACAAGAAATAACTAGTGTGTTTTGGCCACCACACGACTTTCTTCTATATTTTCCTATACAAATCCATTCAGTAAAAATAATTTATTAAAATTATTATTTAAAAAAATTATCTACCATGATAATGCAGATGATTTCCATATTAGAGAAGTAGTATAACACTAAATATCCAAAAAAAGTTGAATTTATTCTCAATATTATATTATTATTATTATTTTGTTAAAAATGAAAAAAATCGATAACTTTATTTTAAATTATCGCAGATCGATGGTTCAACCATTCGTTTTAAAGGTATTGGCGAGCTCTTTGAAAGATACCCATCATGAAAATTTACTCTCCTCGAGGGGGACTAGGGGGGGGGGAGGCGAGGCTCCTACATACACGACATTTTTTTCTCAGTTGAATATCTCTATTACAAAAAATATATATTCGTTTCATTTTGTTTAGTGCAGTCTATAGGTATTTAACTCTACTTACTTGCAATTTCCCCCATAGACGTAATGTATTTGAATACTTTTGAGTTTGAGTGTCCCTATACACGAACCATTTGCTTCATCTCAACGAAAAGCTGAGTGTAGTATCCTTATATGATACAGATTTAGCATACCGAGTTTGGAATTTCTGCTACTATTTGTTCTTGAGATATGCTGATAACACACACACAGACCATTCGCTAAAAACATGATTTTCGTATTCAGGGGACCTCAGAACATGTAAATATAAGAAAAATGCACGTTCGAAAATTTGATCCTAAAACAATACTTTCACGACCCTATGGGTAAGAGAAAGTAAAAACATCTAACACAAATGGAATTACGATTCCTGCGATTTCCAAGTATAGCCCCAATCTATCCAAACATTTTGGGTAACCCTGTAAACGAAGGGCGAATGATAGGATACCAAGTTATGATTTTCTGCTATAATTTGTTCTTGAGATATGGTGATAACAGACAGACAGAGAGACACACACACACACACACACACACACACCAACCACAAAAAAAAATATGATTTTCAAATTCAGGGAACCTCAAAACGTGTAATTATAACAAAAACTCAATTTCGAAAATTTGACTCCAAATCAGTACTTTCTCTACCATATATATATGGGTTAGAGAAAGTAGAATAATCTCTGGTTACATCTAACTTCAATAATCTCTGGTTACATCTAACTTTATGTGCATGAATCAGAAAATGCATGAAATTCTATGCAGCAACAATCACAAAATATAACACCTTCTCTTCCAAAAAATAATCTTGTGTGTCACCCACACGACTTTCTCTTACCCAGAAATTTAATTCTATAAATAGAGGTTGGAGATTAAGGTGTAAGATAACGAGTACTGTTATGTAAACCTGTGTTAAACAATTCATATTACGCTTCTGAAGAGTTTTATATGATAATTAGTTCTGTTTGAGGGGGCTACCGCTTTCCTCAATACCCCGTTTCATTAGTACACCTATATTTATATAGAATTTAAATCTGTTATTAAAATTAGAAGTTCGTTTAAAATTATTCAGACAACTTTCACACGCAACATTCCTTGAAACATATCAGTCTTGATCAAACTTTTCCAGCAACAAACTTATATTAACTTCAAAATACACCTTTTGGATCTTCTGAAATTATTCGTTTTTAAATTAGTCTAAAATACACAAATATCAAACATTAAAAAACTTGACTTCGGTAATTAGGAAGTCTTAAAACGTGTAAATATGCAAAAAACAGACGATGGATATTTAGCTTAAAAACATACGTTATTTACTATATGTCTGTGAGGAATTAATTTCAATTCCTGAGGAGGTTTCCTGGACATGGTAAAATATTATAGCAAAGCACTTCCACTGTCATTAAAAAAGAATGTTATCGCTTAAATATTGGCAGCCCTGTATATCTTTTGAAGATTATGTACAGACCACATGGTGTACCTAAATATAATCCTATAGTAAATAACACACGGCATAACCTGAAGCACACTTCCATCCATTTTCAAGTAATCTAGCAATATAATCTACTTCTTTTGTGTAGCCCTGTAAACGAATAGTGAATGACTTCCCTGCCATATTCTACATGTGAGGCATGTTTTTACACATATACAAAATATATATTTTCGGTTTCATTTGGTTCAGTGCAGTCTATAGTAAATTCTACTTACCTGCAATTTCCCCCATAGACGTAATGTATTTGAATTCTTTTGTTTGTCCCTGTACATGAAACATTTGTTTCATTTCAACGAAAAGCTTAGTATAGTATCCCTGTATGATTCACATTTAAAATACCAAGTTTGGACTTCTGCTACAATTTGTTCTTAAGATATATTGATAGGAGACAGACAGACACACTGACCAACCGCTAAAAACATGATTTTTGGATTCAGGGAACCGCAAAACGTGTAGATTAACAAAAACTCACTTTCAAAAATTTAACCCAAAATACTTTCTCAGCCTTATGGGTAAGAGAAAGTAATAGTCCTATCATACAACCATTCGGAACAACTATAGTATTTCCCCTCAGCTAGATTTGGCGATTTTTCGTTGGCGATTATGGCTAAATCATATATCTAAAAATCATAAATCATATAGCATAAATGATGAAATCGTAAGCTAAATTATAAATCATAAAATCATAAATCAAAAATAAATAGCATGTAGGCTGCCATATTATATCGCAAACAATCCAGAATGACATCGTTATCGTTCAAATCGGCGCCAAAGAAAAATCGCCAAATTCAGCTGAGGGGAAATACTATAGTTGTACCCCACAGCGATATCGTTATCGATCAAAACACGCCAAAAATAAACAAATAAATAATTGAATAAATAAATATAAATAAAATAAAATAAAAATCCATCACTAAATCCACTGCGAAATTAATTCAAAAATCCCTCTAAAGAGGTTCTATATTAAAGCTATACCCACTGCATAGAATGGTGGATTTTTTATTTGGCGATAAGAAAGGGTATATTTTTATGATAAATTATTTGAAATGATTATGAATTAATCCCCGTCGGGAATTCATAATTAATAAGAATTCAGAGTTCATAATAAGAGAAAGGGACCAATTCATAATCTTTTCATCAAATATTTATCATAAAAATATACCCCTTTTTATCACCAAATAAAAAAATCCACCAATCCTTGCAGTTTTATCAGAAATAATTAAAGAAAGAGAGAAAGGAAAGAATAAAAAATGTATAAATAAAGAAAAATGTAACCCCCCCCCCCCCCCACAAAAAAAAAAAAAAAAAAAAAAAAAAAAAAAAAAAAAAAGAAAAGAAAAAGAAAAAGATTGGTTGGTTGGGTTTTACGTCGCACCGCACTAGTGCTGCGCAGATGGGCAATTGGTGACGGTCTGGGACTCACCCCTAGAGGTGGTCCGGAGACATGCCATCGCAATTTTGATCCTCCACGGAAGGGAGAAAAAGAAAAAGAAAATATATAAAGAAAAACATCATAAACTAAATTCCAAAAGGCTGGAAATGATACGCCAACTGCGTTGTTTTCGACCGTGGAATATATGGAGCGGATTTGATACTTGCCGTCCTTTTCGAAAAAAAGTCTCCAAGTTCTGGCGAACATATTTAACCCCTTTCAAAAATCAAGGTTATTTTGATAATGTATATTACATCAGACCATGCCCGAGACTCAAGCCTTTGTTCAATAATATGCAACGATATTTCTCACAATATATATTACGAAAATATACATTTGGCATGTATATTTTGGTGTTACGTTTTTAATCGCCAAATACCGAAATTGCCAGAGACGACATATATCAATTCTAAGCCCGAATAACTGATTTTAAATTCCAAATGTATTAAATAAAAGTTAAGACCATCATTTAGAAGCCAAAATTAGTTTTATTCAAACACACTGAAGAAATTCAAGCTATAACATTAGAATTTAAAAGTGTTTCTATCAAAATTATCTGATTTTTATTTGGAAATAAGTTTTAAGAGATCATGAATTTGGATGAACAAAATTTCAGAAAATGTCTGCCATTTCGTACTTCTTGGCACAGTTGCCCGCTTACTTAGCTTGGCTTTTTTATCATTCTTTGCGTTTCCCTTGCTGACCTTTTGTAATTCTGAATTTTCCTTTACTCCTCTTTTGATTTTTTTTTACTCTTCTACTTCTGAACGAATCCAGAACCGTCTCAGAAACTGGTGGATGATCTGGTGTTTTTCTTGCAGAAATTTTTATACTGCCGTTTTTGTTTTCATCGACATTACTATCCACAGGATTTGGATTATCGCCTGTTTCTTGTTCTGCGTTATTTTCAGATTTGTCCTCTCCAACGGTTTTTCTTTTAGCACTATTATTTCGATTAACAACAGATGATGCATTATCGTGTGGCTCATTCTCATTTTCGGATTTTTCTTCTGCAGTAATTTTTCTTTTACAACACACTTTCTGAGAATCGTTAGAATTTTCTTCCTCATTCTTTGAACTGGAATAATCTTTCATTTTCTGTGCAATGACTTTTCCTGACGTTTTATTTTTTGTATTCTCTGATTTTTTGTTTAGAGCGACTTCTTTTGTTTTCTTCATATTTTTTCTTCCGAAACTGTTTTCTGAAACATTGTGAAGTCGATTTGTTAGTTTTTGTATTTGTATACCTTGAGAATTCATGGCAATATGTTCTTGATTGGTTGTTATTATCATACCTTGAGAACTCATGACGATACGTTTTTGATTGGTATTTATTATCATACCTTGAGAATTCATGATGATACTTTCTTGATTGCTTTTTCTTATTTGCATGCCTTGACAATCCATGGCGATATCTAACATTTGCCTATGCATACTTAACACTTAAATATGCAAAAACTTTTCAGAAAATTTTAATTCAAATAATAAGTGAAAAATGGTTTTTATTTCAATTATAATTAAATCAGATTCTAACAGATAAAAAAATGGAGTAAATAAAAAATTATTCTAAAGATTTTAACTAAAAATTCTCGTGAATGCTCGTGTATATATATATTTTTTCTTTTCACGTTATGAACTATATATTTTATTTATTTAGATAATTAACTCATAACTCATATCAAAAGAAAATAGCTCAATATTTTTTTTTGAAATATATATTTTAGATTTACAATCTAAATTCATTATTACTTATGTTGACAAGGCGGCTAATAACTACGCAATTATTTGCAAAAAGTATTATAAACAACTTCTTTTTGATACTATGGATACTAGTAATATTTTGTTAAGATTACTGATAGTATAGAAATTAAAAATAGGCATATCTTTAATAGTAGACGCCTTCAGCGACCAGCTGGTTCGCGATCCTTGAAAAATCCAAGTTTACGAAACTCTCGCTTGCTTTTTTCCCGTTTTATGTCCTACAACAGCTTATTGACATATAGTGCAAATAGCTTTATTGAAAAATTTAACCTTAGTAAGTTCCCGCTCGGCAGGGGCGTCCTCTTCCCGTTTCAACATCTGAAACAGCTTGTTCGTTCACCATGTTATCTTAGAAAATTCTGACTTTAGTAAAGTCTCGCTCGGTGGCGCCTTATCCCCGTTTTAGAACTTTATGGTTTGTTAATAGCGATTAGTTTATAGAAATAATAATAAATCTGTAAACGGCATCATGGTACCTTTTTTATAGCTCCCCTTGGCGACTTTTTAATTTTTAATAAAATAAAAGGGATCTCGCCAACATGGCGGCAAAAATTTAAAAGTCGCCATTGGGGTCCTTTATTAAAGCTGTCTTGCCAGGGGAAATATGAAAACTAAATCGTCAAACATGAATTTTATTTTGAAACTTTTATTTGAATGATTTAGTTTAAGTATCATTAGCATTTCATTCCACAAAAACTAATAATAATTTGGCTCTGGTGAATTAAAATTTTAATTTGATGGTGAAATTGATATAAGACTTATGTTTCAAATTTTAAAGGTTAAAATAAATAAATAAATTGCGAAAATTTCGTATGGGTTTGCAAGTCTAAAAGTATATTAAAGGGCGTATCAAACCCAGCAACTTTAGAAACAACCAATTTCTGAGCCGAATTTAGCGCCGATTTTTCCTCGACGAAAATACCGTAGAGGTTACAATAGATGGGGGAAAAGTTGGATGAAAGAAGACTAACTTCTGACGCTTATCACTTTTCTTGGCGCGAATAAAATACACAATGATTAGCGTTAAAATTACCTTTCATTTGCGTAAAATATCGCATTATTATTTCTATTTTGATCTTTGTTACAACTATTGTCATAACGCCGTACGAAAATAAAAACGATTAATTTAAAATTCTTATCATTTAACGGTAAAATAAACGTGCTTAACGATAATATTTCTTCTTCAAATCTCCACTTTAAGTGATTCCCGTGTTCCGCCATCTTGGAAATATGACTTATCAAAATATTTGTATCAAAATATGACGTATCAATCTTGGAAATATGACGTATCATCCTGATTGGATGAGTCTGCAGAAAAATTGTGTGTAGAGACAATTTTATCAAGACAGCTCTGAAAAAGTTGGGCAAGTTCGGTGCGTGCTATTACTCTGGGAGTAGAGACAATTTTTTCCGAAAAATCGGCGCTGATCAGTGGTTGGCTCTAAAATCGCCTATTAACTCGTCATGTCTGATACGCACTTTAGGTAAACGCACCAGTAGTGGACCCTGTATCAATAGTGGACACTTTTAAATTTAAACTCAGAAAATAAGGTTCCTAATCCTTCTGAAGGTTCGAGCAATGTTCAGGAAGAAGGTTATACTAGTCTACTATTAAAGTCTATAACTACAAATAATTCCGGCCATCAGTTTTAGAATAATATTAGTTTAACTAAAGAAAATATGCACTTTTTGTGATTATGCCGTTTTTGCTCATCATTTTGAATAAGGAGATAAAATTTTGTTTGCTTTGCCACTGCTTATTTTTAACTGATTTCTTCTACCTTTTGCTTTCGTAGGACTAAAATAACTATGCAGAATTCATTTATTGTACTGTTTTTTAAATCGTGTGTTAACATATAGTACTTTTATGGGTGTCCACTACTTGTCCCCAAAAATGCCATCATGACCTGTAGTGGACAGCCCTGTCCACTACTGGCTCATCTGACTTTTAAGGTCAGATCCAGTAGTGCTCAGAGTACTGATAACAGTCAGAGCCGTCACTTACATAGAAGCTAATGGTAAAAATTTAACATGTAAATTTCGCATAGACACTATCGCCCCTGACGAGGGACCGAAGTACTACTCATACGTCACGGATTACGTATGCGATTTCGTAATCAGTTTTATGGGTATAAAGATTTGGCTGATTATCGCTCTTTTGGCGATTTTTTTTTAATGAAAAAGAAAATGAGGTTTGGAAGGTTATGCACTTTTTATTTTTAGTTTTTTAAATATACACGTGCTAATATTTTCGTTACACATATTTCATGTGAAAAATTAATTAAATATGTATAAAATCTCATTTATTTATTTATTTTTTACATGTTTTGAATAAGTTTATATCGGTAAACCAATTTTAATGTATTTTTCAATATTGTCTTGAAGATAAATTAGCTTTAAAAGAATATATTAAATTTGTATTAGGTAGTATTTAATAAAAATAAATTTTTGCATTCTAAAAAAAAAAAAAAAAAAATAATAATAATAATAAATGAAAAAAATCTTTTTATTAATAAATAAATGTTACACTACCATCTTTTTTATTCTTTTTAAATCCATATTAGAAATAGTATTGTTTTTGAGTCAAATTTTTGAAATTGAGTTTTTGTTTCATTTACACATTTCCAGGTTTCCTGAATCTGAAAAACATGTTTTTATCAGTTGGTCTCTGTTTTTTCTCAACAACAAATTATAGAAGGAAGTCCAAATTCGGTATTCTAAATCTGTACAATGTAGTGATGCTACATTAAACTTTTCGTTGAGATGAAGCAGATGGTTTATGTACAGGGATATCCAAAAGAATTCAAATACATTACGTCTACGGGGAAAAGTTCATTAAGTAAAGTGTAACATATATAGGTTGCCCTAAACAAAATGGAATGAACATATTTTTTTTCAATGCATAAAAGCATGTTTTGTGTAGAATATGGAATAGAAATCATTTATCATTTGTTTACAGGGCTATCCAAGGTATTTGAATATATCGGGAATATATACTTGGAAATTGCTGGCAGTCTATTTCATTTTGTGTTCGGTGTTCTTTAAATACAACTGAATTTAAGTGCATAATGTGATATGCATAAAATTCACAGACAACATACAAGGTTAACCAAAATTAAGCAAAACTTGAATGTAGCAGGTGTAAGTGCTTTGGTTCATTTTACTATATCAACAAACACTGCTCAGGAAGAAAAATTAAATTTTAACAGTCATACTGTAAAGAAAATATATTTTCAAATTCTATTTTCAACACTGGTTTTTTGTATAACATCACATTTTGAGGTTCACTGAATACGAAAGTCCAATTTTAAGTGGCTGATCTGTATGTATATCTGTTATAAGCATAACTTAAATAACCACAGGAAATTCAAATTTGGCATTTTGAAGTTCGTAATTCCACTTGAAAAATTTGATCGGGATTGGCAAGTTTGAAGACAAATTAGTAACAGTTTTGAATTATTTAAGAAAACCTATTTTAGATTATTTTAAAAGTAGACTGAACTTAATTATCGTAATTTATTGATCTTATGACTTAAACTGCAATGGATGTTTATGCGAAATTTTGTGCGATTCTGCCATGTTAAAAAAATGGTTAATTTCGAGTAATGTATGCAGTTTCCATGGTTAATTATGTTCATGCGAGCATTGTAACATACTTTTAAGCTGGTCTCGCACCTTTACTGAAAAAATATCCCTTTTAATGTACAGTCGGTAACAAAAGTCTCCGAACACTAGCAAAAATTCCTATATAAAAAAAGTACACTTTATACAGTTTTGTTAAATAAATCCTTGTCGAATCCTTTTCTTAGTCAGTCTAAAAACAGGATTCGACAAGGATTTATCTAACAAAACTGTATTTAGTGTACTTTTTTTACATAGGAATTTTTGCTAGTGTTCGGAGACTTTTGTTACCGACTGTATGTTGAAACAAAATTTTGCCCTACCTCCCATGTTAAGAAAATCGTAAATTTTGAATAACTTATGAAGTTTTTAAATTAGAATGTTGAAAATCAATAGTGTTCTAGCCAATGTTATAGATAATATTTTAAAACTGAACCCCACCTACCTGCGATCTTTTATTCTTAAGATAGTTAGACAAACTAACAAACTGACACCCTTCAGACTGACAACATATAAATTTTATTATTTTTGGTATCCCCATACCTGAAAAGTGTAAAAATAATAATAATAAAAAAAAAAAAACCGAGGTAAAAAATTTTCATGATTCTTTACGTTCTCCATACCTATAGCATGATGGTGAACAAAAAATTGTTTAAATGCTTAAAATTTGCATTCAGTTCCAGCTTTTAAATATTAAATATATTTAATCAATTAAATTACCAATGGATCCACAAAAAAATATCCAAGTAGGTCAAGAATAAATTGTTAAACAATAATAATGTAAAATTGAGGGAGAAAAAATAAAATTAGCAGGGAGCAATTTAAAATTTTTCAAAACACATTAAAACTTTGAACGTCATTTTATTCAATAATTTATGAGAAATTTTATTAAACATGATAGTTACATTGAAATTTATATGTACTGTTAGTTCTCCAATTAGAGTCATAAGCAAATAAGGATGATTCTGTTATTGGAGTAGTATTATTCTTGCTTATTTAGGATACAAATGGGAAAATGAAAAAATTTAAATTTTTAGAACTGTGAGGCACCTATTAAAAGAAAGGAAAAAGTAGTAATTTTTTCCATACCCCTAATGCCTAGTAAAAAAAAAGTGAGATTGTCAGTGACATCTGATTTGATAAGAAGAAAACATTTGGTTTGAAAATTTTCAGACTGCCAATTTTTGATGATTTTATACATTTTAAGAGTAACACACTTCTGGCTTTTTTATCCTAACGTCAGTACAAGGGCGTAGCCAGAAAAAAAATTTTGGATGTTCAAGTTCTAGTACATAATGTTGAATGCTAAAAATGCTGATGTAGAACTCTAAAACTTTTGACAAACCTGCAAAATTTCAAGAAGGGGGTTGTATTTTAACTCCCCTCCTTGGCTATGGCTTTGTATGTGAGTGACAAAAATTCGATGCACCCTGAGATCAATAACATATGCTTGAAATTTTACATTTAGATGCAACTTGACATAATTTTTTGTCTATCAACTTTTGATGCATATTGCTCAACAGATTGTGCTATCATCTTGTCTTTTCATAATAATTGGTTCATATGACAGCATAAGTCAAAATTTCATAGAAATGAATACAATGGGGAGTATTTTTAAACAAGCATAAAATTAAAAATATTTTAATTAATAGTAGTATTCAAACATTATAAAATGTATATGTAGAAATATTGCTTTCTCCAAGGAATGTAATTTTCAATATTTTTTTCCAAAAGAACTGATCAATACTTTTAACACGAGTGTTTCAATCATATATCTGTAATAATTTGAAACAACATAATCAATTTTCTTCACTTGTAATAATTTTAAAAATATCTGAAAAACATTTCCTTGGGAGGTAAAGAAAATTTCATGTCAGTTGCACAAAATTTCGTGTGAGTGCACAAAGTCAATTCTGTGCAATCTGTAAAGCACAAAATTGACTTTCTTTAATACTCATGTTATACTTTTCCGAGATGAAAGAATCTGCACTGACCATCTAAAATAATTTTGAGATTTCACATCCTGCAAATTGCTATAAAATTTTAGACTCTTTGTATTGTAAAGGAAAATTTTGCAATGGGGATAAATGCTATTCAGTTTATCTATTTAAGGAATTATTTATATAGTAATGCAATTAAAAAAAATTGTTTTGTTTTTGCAAATCAGTTGTGAAATACTGAAGAAAATGTAGAACATGAGCATGGAAAAACAGAAAAATCAAAGAATTCTTCAGTGTTAAATAAGAAAAAAAAAAAAAAAAAAGATATCTATATATAGAGAAATAATACCAAAAAACTGAGGATAGAATTTTAACGTCACTACTGAACTAATAAAGAAAAATAAATAAACATTTGGTTAACATTTCTTAAAATTTAACTGTATCCAAAATATGTACAAATAGAATAGTATTTGATATAACATAAATGATTATATTTTAAAAACTTTCTCAGCTAATTAACATTTGTTTACCATGTTTAGATTTTTCAAATCTTATTTTAAAAATAAAAATAAACAGGAAATACTGTCAGTTGATTTTATAAAAAAGAAAAGAGAATTTTTGCCAACTTTGTGCTTTAAAATGCAGCTACTTTAAAAAACAAAAATACTATTACTTTCAATATCAAGGATGAAAAAATATCTTGAAAATTATTAGCATAAATTTATTTAATTATAAAATTTAGCAAGGATTTACAAACCTGCTTTTAATTTCATTTACCACGACTTCTGAAACTTGCACTTATTGCACTTGAACCTGAAAACAGTTTTCATATAAACAAATGTTTATATTAAAATACTTACCTGTATATGTTTTATAACTTTCACTGATTCTCCTTTATCAAGCAAAAAAAAATCAATCTCTAAAACTTATATAAACATAAATAAGAATAACTAAAGCATACATTTGGGTTGCGGTACGCCGCTCCGTTTATTACAATTGTACATCACGATCAAAAAGCAGACTTCTAT
The DNA here is from genome assembly GCA_963930645.1 of Salticus scenicus. Taxonomy (NCBI): domain Eukaryota; kingdom Metazoa; phylum Arthropoda; class Arachnida; order Araneae; family Salticidae; genus Salticus; species Salticus scenicus. Next base: position 183,816,636 of record OZ005649.1, read on the forward strand.
TTAACAGTCTTTAAATACAGAAAAGAAGTTCATTGTATGGAAAATTTGTTAAATACAGATTTACATTTTTTAATACTTTGAACTACATACACATAAAGTTAATTTTTCAACTCATAAGACAAGAATCATATAAATAACCATACTTAATAAATATAATTCATTTGACACAGTAATTCTATTTTTCAAATGTTATTTAAAAAAAAAAAAAACTGTACAATCCAAAAAATATACCACTTTATTACTTTTAGATATAAATTTATTATTTTTAATTTATTATTGTTGCGAGTTGTTAGCTTTAAGATTTAATATTATTTCCGTAGTTGCTAATGAGCCAGAATCTGAACTCTCTTTTGGCGGCAAATATTTGGAAACTCCTGAAACATTTATAAGAAAAGGTACAACAAATTTTAAAATCTGCTCTTTAGCTCTGCTCTTTCTCAAAGTGAAATAATTACATGTCCTTTGTAGACACCTTGACCATCCACACTGCTGATTAAGTTGGAAAGATGCTGCAACAGTAAAAGTAAATGATTATCAAACACTTATTTTAACAAGGGATTTTAACAATATATTCTTCTTTTCAGTTGCAAAATATTTAATAATTATATTCACACAAAGTTATTAAAGGATATTCAAAATGCTGATTAGCACCCATAGATCTCATGTATCATAATAAATAACATCTTCTCGAGCAAGTTACTCAAATTATATATCTGATAAATTTCTAAATGATGTCTTTAAATCAAAAACTTTTGTTTTTCACACTATATCTCACATTACTGTTACTGGTACTACGAGTACTGAAAGAAAAGTTTAAATATGTCATGTAAAAAATGTACTAAAAAAAAATTGACTTTTTTGGCTTTGAAAAATTTCTCGAAAAACATAATAGAAAATTTTCCAACCTATATCACTTATGAAAATCTGTACAGCATTTGTGCTGCACTCACTACCACTCGTGCAAGCATCCTTCGTGCACATTAAAATAAATACATACACATATATATATATATATATATATATATATATATTAAATCAGGAACATTTTTTAACAGACAAAAATAATAGTTACACTATGTTACAATTACACAACGACAAATTTTCCCTCCTACAAGAAATAGTAAAAAAAAAAAAAAAAAACTTAATGATTTTTTTAAAACCATACATAAGTTTTCAGTGTCCCCCTCCCCCAATTTCTCATATTTACAACATGTTAAAATAAACACTTTTAGCTCCTAGTCCCATATCATAGTAGTGATGATGTAAAGTTGAGTAAAACGTTGAGTCTGCTTTGCTTTTAAAAGGATGAATATGGAGGGGGGGGGATGATGAAAGATAGCCATAGTTGCTGGGGACATTCTGATACTATTTAAAAAATTCTGAGATTTATTGCAGGGTTGTTTGCAAGCCTCGTAAAAAAACAATCCTGAAATAATAACAAAAGAAAAGGGGGGGGGGGAGAAAGGAAAAAAAAAGTATAAAAAAACTTGGTTGAAACTAAAAGTATTCATAGTTATCTTTCTGAAAGTTACAAAATGTATCATGTGCTGTAATAAGTTAAAAAATAAAACATGTTACAAGTATATTGTGAATTCTGACTAACAAGGAAACATTCAAAAGGTGTCGTCTTCAAAAAACATTAAAAAATATATATTTGATTCTACTCTTCCTAAAACACCAGAAAGTGAAAAAATTATCAGCTGCAATGAATTACAGCGACCACAAAAAATTATAAAAATTAAGCATATTTGGCAATTTCACATTGTTAGGCGATTGGTTTTGCTGTAATTCATTTCAGCCGATAATTTTTTCACTTCCTGGTGTTTTATGAAGAGTACAATCATATATATTTTTTTTCAATATTTTTTGAAGACGACACCTTTTGAATGCTTCCTTGTAAGTTATATTTTGAATTTTACTGATTGAAAATAAAATATTAAATATTTTAAAAAATCAATTTTTTCAAACAAGATTCACAAATTATGAAATACCAGCACTGGGCTGACCTTAAATTTACTTAATTTAAGAAAAGAAGGAATAAAAGGCAAACTTAAAATGCTTAATAAAATCAAAAATGCAATTCTAGCAATTTCCAGTTATAGCTGTTAATGCGTGTGAATATTTTTGAGTGGCCCTGTAAATCTCATACTGTATTCTACAGAAAACTTTTTTTGTGCATATGAATAATAAATCTAAATTTCATTATTATATGTGCATATGTTATTAAAAATAAAATGATAGTTTAAAAAAAAATTAAAGAACACGCTTTTATAGAAATGTGAACTAAAAAGCACAAAATATCTATCTTAGCATTAAAATGCAGGGTAAGAGAAAATCATGTGAGTGACACACCATAATATTTACATACACTTAAATCATTAATTAAATAATTTAGAATTAAAAAAAAAAAAACATTTTTAAAAAATCTCCCCTGACTGGGCTCGAAAGCTAGACCTTTAGGTCCGTAGCCCGGAGCTTTACCTCACAGCCACAGCGTTCACGTAGGGAAGTCTTTTTTTACAATATAGATTTTTTGTTTGCTCCCAGAGCGGTTACAAACATACATACAGGTGAAGCTAATAAAAGCGTGTTAAAAAAGCACCACAGTACTGGCGTTAAAAAGAAATAAGTATAAAACTTTGAATAAAAACCAAGAATAAAAGAACAATTTTATTGTAATTTAAAACTAAATTACAATACATTTTTTCTAAACAGCTCTTCTTCAGGTAAAGTAGGCATGAGTGCTGCAAACAATTTTATATTTATTATTTGTGCAAATAATTGGAGACCATATACCTCAATGTATAAAAATTCTACTTTGTATCCTAAAAAATAAAAAGTTATATGTCCTTAACTCATCAAACACAAACTCTATGTAGTTTGTGTTTGACAACTTTAGATAGGTATCTAACTTCAAACACTTAATAAAAAGTATATTTTTATTTTCAAATATTGTAGAAAATCACATAAAAAAAATTACCTGGTTTTCATTTCCATTGGAGAAAAAAAAAATTGCTTCTACTTCTTTGGGCATCCACAAAAGGATTTAGAATGCATAATAAAGGCTTGTCTTCATTCTTCATTGTAATTTCATTCTAACAAAATACAATACAGTCATTTAAATAGTACAGTATTCTTAATTGCATCCCCCCCCCTAGAATTATACCATGTCAATATCAGTTATTTTCTTAAAATTATTAAACGACTAGCACATAGAGAAAAATATTAGGTTCTTATTAAATATTAAGATAATAAAGTATAACAGAAAGCTAATCGCTTCCAAAACTTAGAAATGTATATTATTTTTATTTATTTACTTATTTGCTTAAGAAAAAATTATTTTAGCATCTTAAACAAGTATTCCAATACTAAGATTATAATTTTTTATAATTATTTTAATTCATAATTTCTCAAGTTATACACATTTATTTATTCAATGCAGGGTTGGCAAGTTTTTGACAACAATTGTCCAAAGCCTAAAATTCTATACAAAGAGCATCCTGAAATAATTTTTTGCAACAAATTTATATCTACAGTTTATTACATTTTCCTAATTTTTGGTTTTAGTCCCTTTAATAAATTTTAAAACATTTTTAGATACTAAAAGTCACATGTCCCATCAAAAATTTCAAGTTTGATTTTAGTCAGTAAGCTTCTTTGAAAACAAATAATAATTTTAAGATACTATTAAATATAGAATGAAAAATTATAGACAGAAATATACATTAATAAAATAACCTATGCACTAATTTCTTTTAACTTAAAAAAAAAAAAAAAAAAAGTATTTTAATCTCATACTGTTACTTTTAGCATTTCACATCATTCTAGTTGTTTTCCTCTTTAGAGTAATTTCAATGGGATTACATTTATGCGTTATAAATTTTAACAATTGGCTAGTTATAGTGTAAAACAGTAATTCTAAATTTAGGGGGGAAATTCTGTTATTGATTTCATAACTGATGTGTCTGCTTTCGAAAATACTATAATTTTACTGTAATTGAAAACCCATTGTATAAACAAAATTCAATTTTTATTTGATATAAAATCAGAGATTGAAATATTCGTTAGTTTTTAATTAATTAGATGGAAGCAATCCAATCAAACTGCAAATTATCCGGCATTGACATTCGTAGAGAGTAAGCTAATTATTTATAGCTGAACAATTCAAAAAGAAATTATTTAATGAAAGCCAGTATAAGAATATTAATTTATACTCTCGTTGTGGTCAGAGTTCCAAATATAAATGCAATTTATTTTTGCAATAAAAGACAAGAACAAGATTTTTGTTTTTTAATCAAACTCAAGTAACATTGCACATTCTATACGCTAAAACTTCTTTGTGATTGTGTAGCATAAATTCAAGTCCCGAATAACCACAATTTTTCCAATTAATGATTAATTTTAAGACCAAACAATATATTAATAACTTTTAAGTAGGTATTAAAACATTTATGGGGGGCAGAAAAATCAGAAAGGAAATCGAACAGAAACATCATTTAAAAGATGATGATTAAGCATGCAATTACTTTTAGATTGAATAAAATAATGACATAATAAAAATTTTATACCAATCCATTTAAATAATTAACATTAAAATTAACTTACTTATTACAAGTACAAACAAGGAACACGAACAAAAACAGTATTAAACCAGCGCCATTGCATTCACCACAGAATAAACAAAACCAGACCAGAAGAGAAGAATGCGGTAACCATAAAACCAATGCCAACTTGGCTTTCTCAAGTCAATCTCGTCGTTGCTATAGTTACAGGCATGAAATCCCGCGATTTAGTACAATGGATTCTCCCAGGGGCTGGTTTGGCGCTGGATGTAAATTGCCAACTGCTTTATCTGTATATATCTATAATCTGTGCAGTAGTGGACACAGCTCTGTAATTTTCCAAATTTAAAGTTGAGTTGAGTGTATTCGCACGAAAGCGATGCATTGAGCAACTGGTGACGATCTGGGACACACTCTTAGGAGTGGTAAGGAGACATACAGTCGGCAGCAAAATTATTCGAGTGCTAGCAATAATTCCTATGTAAAAAAAGTTTTCTTAATACTGCTTTGTTAAATAAATCCTTGTGGATTCATGTTCTTAGTCAGTCTAAGAACATAATTCGACAAGGATTTATTTAACAAAACAGTATTAAATGTACTTTTTTTACATAGGAATTATTGCTAGCTCTCGAATAATTTTGCTGCCAATAAGTACATCACACTTTTGATCTTTTGCTGAGAGAATGACTCCCATTCTTTCCCACATTTAGAAGGCGGAACAAAATGGCAATTTACTTGAATCATGAGATAATCTCGAGACATTTTAAGTTTTTTTATTCGTGAATTTTTTTATGGGTTCCATATTGGACCAGTTGGCTAACTCGGTTCCCATTGAAACATCGACATTGAAATAGCATAACTGCAGTCAGCATTTAGAGGGTTGAGAATGGGCGGATTTTATGTCGTACTAGTGCTACATTATGAGCAATTGGCGACGATCTGGAACTCACCCCCTAAGAATAGTCTGAAGACATTTGGTGACCCCAAGACGTTTAATTTGGATGGGAACATGGAGGATATTGGTATTTAGAGAATTATATCTCTCATGATTGTTTTACTTAGGGTCCGAGAGATTGGCGTGTCCGTGTTCTTGTTAATTAGTTATGCTCCATCAAGTTATCAATTTCGCGTGAAAGACACGGTGAGGAAAAAAAAAAGGAGCCAATCCTTCCGTATAAGATTAAAATGTGACGGTTTGTCTCCTATGAACACTTACTATTGGCAGCAAAATTAATCGAGCGCTAGCAATAATTCCTATGTAATAAAGGTACACTTAATACTGTTTTGTTAAATAAATCCTTGTCAAATCATGTCTTAGACTGACTAAGAACATGACTCGAGAAGTATTTATTTAAAAAAGCAGTATTAAGTGTACTTTTTTACATAGGAATTATTGCTAGTGCTCGAATAATTTTGCTGCCGACTGAAAAGGAAGAAGCCATCTCATCTGTAGAGGATCGAAACTGTGCTGGCATTTCTTCACACCACTCTTTGCGGAGTCTCTCAGACTATCGCTAATAATCTATTGCATATTTAATGACACATTAAATCATCGACTAGATTTAGAGTAGATCCAGGACTAGCAACCTTTTTGTTTCTGAACATCACATCCCCATCATTCCACCAATTCGTTTGACAAACCACCGCTAAATCGACATTCCACATCCTTCCATCAAAGCAAGTTTCCTCCACCTTTGTTATCACTGTTTTATCTTTCGATTGGGGATAAATTAAACACAAACCACAACCTACACTAGCTGAAATGAAAAGCAAATAAACTAATCCTTGTTATTGAATGATGATTGTTGGTTGGTTGAGTTCTACTTCGCACTAGTGCAGCGCAATGGGCAATTGGCGACGGTCTGGGACTCACCCCTAGAGGTGGTCCGGAGACATGTCATCACAGTTTTATCCTCCACGGAAAGGATGTTATTCATTGAAAGCTGTTCTGTTTGACTTTTCTTTGGAGTTTTGGAGGTAAGAGAACAAACCATTTAAAACATGCAAAATCCCAAGAACCAGATGTCAAGAAAGCGATTATCGCCAAACGAAGGCGCAAAAAACTGCAGTGATGCTCACGGAATTTTTCTCCATACTCTGTATAGCTAATCCGTACTCTACTTCTATCACTAGTTAATGCATTAAATACACTCAATCTCAACTCCAGCTGTTTTGAGGCTAAAAATTGCTTACTGACGTTTCATCAAATATATTTCGCTCTAAAAATGTGACATCATATAAAAAATACAAAATATGAAACTTAATTTATTTTGGTTTTGTAGTCAGAATTACGTTTTCTTTGATTAAAAATCTAAAAGATTTACGTCACAGAAATGATATAAAAAAAAGTCGGAAATGATATCAAGCCATAAAAGAAAGTGTCGATGTAAAAAAAAAAAAGAATAAATTAACGGAAATGCTTTATTACCATTTTAACGTTGCCAATCCAAAATTATACCTCCGAGCGTCATCGAAGCTGGGGAGTCATCCCGTTTCGTGGAGGTTCAAACAACGAGATATATAAATTAGGGTGCTGATTCAATGGATGAAGGATTAGCTTTCCGTGCTTCAAGATGAATCACATGACATGCTCGAATAGGTTGCTGTGTTTGGCCCTTTATCGCTATTTTGGCATTTAAAATATCAGTTCAACATATTATCATTATTATTAGGTAACATGACAGTCCTATGACCGAAATAAATTGCTTTTAAAATAATTTTACACATATTGCACATTTTAATAAATAATAAAATACCTTTTTTTTCATCGTTTCTCAACTAAGTTTAAAAGTGTTTATAAAACAAAATTTAAACTTTTAAAGAGCTAAATTTAACAACAAATAATAATTTTTGAACAATTTTTAAGCATTTTGTCGGTTAAAGTTCAACTACACGAAATAAAAAAGAAGTAAAATCAAAATCAAAATGGTTTAGAACAAAAGAATATTAAACTACGTAAAGTAAACAAAAACATTGAAACCGTTGCCATAGAAATGTACTGAAAATGAGCTGTTACCAAGGGAACCACCGAATACGCAGGTGCAAGGAGAGCATGTCACATGACTCATCTTAGACCTTTTCAAGGGTTACCATTTATCACTCTACTTTATATATCTCGTTGGGTTCAAAACTGTGATGGAATTACCAATATCGCAGCACTAGTGCGACGTTAAACCAACCAACCAAAACTGTGATAACATATTTCTAGATCATCCTTAGGTGTGATCCCAGATCGTCACCATTTGCCCATAGCATAGCACCACTACGCTGTAAAACCCACCCAAGCCTCAACCTTAAATGCTCAATGGGGATTGATGTATTTGGAAACAAACTGCTAAAAGTGGGGACTGTTCCCAAGAAATGTGGCTCTTGATTGGCTTTTGACTTTATTTTAAAGCAAAAATTCAAAAATGAGTAGTATCCCCTAAGTGGAGGATCAAAATTTTGATGGTATGTCTTCAAACCACCCTTAGGAGTGTACTCTAGAACGTCGCCAATTATCCCTAATGTAGCACTAGTGTGACATAAAACATACTCAACCGATTTCAATCAAGGATGTCCACTATTGGAACCAAAAGGGGTCCACTACTGGCTTATTTTAAGCTCTTCGAAATCTTTTATTTTTACATATAAAAATGGTACAATTAGCAGTTTCCTTAATACATTCATATAAAGAAAGAGTTAATAAAGGTGTGAAACGTTAATTATTTTTTGAGTCTATAAAATTAAAAAGGTTACACAAAAAATAGCCGGAAAATGTCCTTAAAGTGTCCACTACTGGTGCGTTTACCTTAATTATTTTTATTTAAATTTTAACGTCATAATAACATCATTTTTTCATGTGCATAAGCAAATCTAATTTTTGATATTTTTTATTTAGCAGGGAAGATGTGCCGCTCACCGCTCTAGGAGCATTGTCGAGCGATTCTAGCTATGCTAGGCCCCTCTTCCGGAGGCATATTTACTATCTTTACTTGAGTTCAAACAGGGACGCAGTTTGATGTTCCTCATTGGTTCTATCTTTTATGACGCAATGATTCTCCACTGATTATAATTCTTAGCTTAAATCAATAATAATCTACAATATTCCTTTCGTTTCATGCGAATAAATGGATATGAATATTTGAAAGAGTTATCCAACTGTATTTGAAAAACAAACTTTTCTTCTGAGTAATTTAGATTTTACCAACTTAAATTTGTGGCAGATGAAATTACTTTAATAAAAAATTCCGAAAAATAATAATAGTGGTGCCATCTGTATTTTTCATTGATTTTTAATTATTATGTAATATTTTCATTTCATTTTATTTTTTAATTCCTCTTACTTTCTTAATTTATGTAAGAAGTTCGTATAGCTTTCACGCAAAATTAATTTCACTCCTTAAACACATTTTTAAACAATTCCTCAACAACAATTTAATTAAATAATTATCATTTTTTATTATGCATTTATTTTTAACAAATATATATATATATATATATATATATATATATTTTACTTTTATTCTTTTATAACCATCAAAATTACAAATTAAAAAATATTCAATGTACATGCATGAAATCTGATTTCAAAACTAAATAAGTACATATAATACTAAATACCTTGTTAGTATTCTAAATACATTATTGATTTAAAAAAAAAATAAAAAAATAAAAAAGTTTTTTTTTTTTTTTTTTTTTTTTTTCGAACTTAAGGGAAAATAAAATTATAAACATCGAAATAACAAATTTAAAAATATGAAATAAATGAAAAAAGAAAAACACTTTCTGGAAATCAGATTTGAAAAATAAATAATTACACGTAGTACTAAATGCCTTATTAATTTATTTTACTTTTGGAAAAATAAATAAACAATTTATTACTATTTAAGGAATATGGCTTATCCATTAAAGTTATAGTAATATATTTTAAATTCTTGTATGCTTGAAAATATATAATATAAGCCTTTTTCTTTTTCTTTATTTTCTTTTATTTTCTTTTATTTCTTTTATTTTTTTTAAAGAAAATTTATATGATTTTTTTCTCTCTTAGTTTTTTATATTTCACGTTACAACTTTTTCTTACCCATATAGTAGAAGAAAAATATATTATGTATTACTAAGAAATATTGAAATATATAGATGGCAAATTTTACTTAAAAAATTTATATGAAAAATAATTTTTCTGGTGTTATTCTCATCATTTATTTCTGAAATGAAGATTAACCCATTAAGACGTTTTAAAACTAATTTCAAAAGTTTGTCTGCATTTTTAGTTATTTTCTTACCAAAAGCACTGATATAAAGTAACATAAATTGATGGCAGCACTAGGCAGTTTAATTTCATTTTTTAATTTATTTATTGTTATAATTTTTCTTTTATTTTTAAAATGTTGGTAGCGAAAGGGTTAAAACAAAATGCTATAACTGATTAAAAAATAAATAAATAAATAAAATATAGCTATTTTGTAAAGCTAATTTTTTTTTTTTTTTTTTTTTTTAATGTATAGTAAAATACTATAAAAACATTCATGCACAAATTCTTTAGATATTCTAAGTAAAATTCCAGTTATAAAATTAATATATATAATGACCCTCATCTGTCATGAACGAATCCGGTTAGTACCACTTCAAACTGAAACTTTTGGCAGCCATTATTATTATTATTATTTTTTTTTTTTTCTGTTTGTTCAACCACGGCCCTACTAGATCACTCTACGCCAAAGGCGCCAACGTTAAAGCGGCCATAACAAAACTGCAAATATCAATGGATGTCGCGGAATCGATTTTCAGGGTCGGCAACAAGCGCCATCTACTTTCCCAGGCTTTAGAAAACGTGGAAAATGCCAAGAAACATTAAATATTCATCCATGGTTCAACAAAATAATAATATATGTATATTTTAAAAAGACACAATTTAAAATAATTTTTATAAAAGTAGTAGAAATACAGCCGAATTTTTGGGCCGTATTTTTAATTTGTTAACATAAAATTTCGAGATATTATAATTTTTATTACAACTACTTTAGCTAGAATTGGTATTGGGATGATAATGGAAAAATAAAAATACATACATAAATACACACACATATATATACATTTTTATTTTATTTTATTTTTCTTTCTAATCCTTATTTCATTTCTTTCATGCAAAACAAAAATTTGAAGAGTATCTTTTATTTAGGAGAAAACGACTAATATAATTTATTATTTTTCAGTGAATTGGTTTAAAATTATTGCCACAATTATTTTTATGATTCAGATATTTTTGCGTATCTGAAGACTGCATTTTAAATTTTAAATTAATTTAAATGCTCTGCAAGTTTACTGTGGCGGCGCTGCACGCCGACCCTAACATTCAATGCATTCGATTCCGGAGAAATCGTCGATTGTTATGGCCGCTTTCACGACGTTGGCGTGTTGGCGCGGAGGAGTGATCTAGTAAGGCCGTGGTTCAACTTACGAAAACATACATATAATATATTTTGTATCACACCTATTCTTATTTCCTTTAATACCTTGAAAAACTATTCAATTGGAATGTTTAAAGGTATATAAATTAAATATAACGGATCACTGGCTATTATAAACAACACAATTCCTGATAAAAACAAACCAAAACGGTTGCCATTCAGAAAATACAAATTCCAAGTGGACGACTCTTTAATTCCGAATGAATGACTCTTTAACCGTTTTATAAAAAAAAAAAAAAAAAAAAAAAAAAAAAAAACTCTTAAAATATTTCAGGAACATATTAAAGCCTTAAAACTCTTAAAATATTTGTAGAAACATATTTAAAGCCTTTAATTATTTTTTATCAAGCTTCATTTTTAAGCTATTGTATAGCTTTTATCGCGGGCTTTGAGCGCGGCGACCGAATCGAAAAATTCCGTAACGAAAAAAAAACCTAACACAGTTCGGCAAACTTCGGTAGACTTCGGCTGTACGAAGCTCGCACGGATCGAGACGAGCTGCTCCGAAATCGGACGAATACGTAAGCAGCTGTTTGTGAGAAAGTATATAGGTGTATAGGTATGCATCATCTATGTACAACAGTGAATAGCTGTACGCGTAAAATTTGTGTATAAAATACATCAGAAAAAACTTGAATATCCCCATTCGACTTGCAGGCCTTTAAAACCTATTAAAATACCTTTTCTCTATTAAAATTTGTTTTCTTATAGGTCACCACGCTCAAAAAAGGTAACTTGAATTAATATCAAAGAAAAAACTGGAATATCCCCATTCGACTTGCAGGCCTTTAAAACCTATTAAATACCTTTTCTCTATTAAAATTCGTTTTCTTATCGGTCACCACGCTCAAAAAGTGTAACTTGAATTAATATCAAAGAAAAAACTTGAATATCCCCATTCGACTTGCAGGCCTTTAAAACCTATTAATTACCTTTTCTCTATTAAAATTTGATTTCTTATCATTATTGTTATCTTATTATTATTGTTATCTTATCATTATTGTTATCTTATTCATTAATATCAAAGAAAAAACTTGAATATCCCCATTCGACTTGCAGGCCTTTAAAACCTATTAAATACCTTTTCTCTATTAAAATTTGTTTTCTTATCATTATTGTTATCTTATCATTATTGTTATCTTATTCATTAATATCAAAGAAAAACCTTGAATATCCCCATTCGACTTGTAGGCCTTTAAAACCTATTAAATACCTTTTCTCTATTAAAATTTGTTTTATATCGGTCACCACGCTCAAAAAGTGTAACTTGAATTAATATCAAAGAAAAAACTTGAATATCCCCATTCGACTTGCAGGACTTTAAAACCTATTAAATACCTTTTCTCTATTAAAATTTGTTTTCTTATCGGTCACCACGCTCAAAATGTGTAACTTAAATTAATATCAAAGAAAAAACTTGAATATCCCCATTCGACTTGCAGGCCTTTAAAACCTATTAAAATACCTTTTCTCTATTAAAATTTGTTTTCTTATCATTATTCTTATCTTATCATTATTGTTATCTTATTCATTAATATCAAAGAAAAAACTTGAATATCCCCATTCGACTTGCAGGCCTTTAAAACCTATTAAATACCTTTTCTCTATTAAAATTTGTTTTCTTATCGGTCACCACGCTCAAAAGGTTTAACTTGAATTAATATCAAAGAAAAAACTGGAATATCCCCATTCGACTTGCAGGCCTTTAAAACCTATTAAATACCTTTTCTCTATTAAAATTCGTTTTCTTATCGGTCACCACGCTCAAAAAGTGTAACTTGAATTAATATAAAAAAAAAAAACTTGAATATCCCCATTCGACTTGCAGGCCTTTAAAACCTATTAATTACCTTTTCTCTATTAAAATTTGTTTTCTTATCATTATTGTTATCTTATCATTATTGTTATCTTATTCATTAATATCAAAGAAAAAACTTGAATATCCCCATTCGACTTGCAGGCCTTTAAAACCTATTAAATACATTTTCTCTATTAAAATTTGTTTTCTTATCGGTCACCACGCTCAAAAAGTGTAACTTGAATTAATATCAAAGAAAAAACTTGAATATCCCCATTCGACTTGCAGGCCTTTAAAACCTATTAAATACCTTTTCTCTATTAAAATTCGTTTTCTTATCGGTCACCACGCTCAAAAGGTTTAACTTGAATTAATATCAAAGAAAAAACTGGAATATCCCCATTCGACTTGCAGGCCTTTAAAACCTATTAAATACCTTTTCTCTATTAAAATTCGTTTTCTTATCGATCACCACGCTCAAAAAGTGTAACTTGAATTAATATAAAAAAAAAAAAAACTTGAATATCCCCATTCGACTTGCTGGCCTTTAACACCTATTAAAATACCTTTTCTCTATGAAAATTTGTTTTCATATCCTTATTGTTATCTTATCATTATTGTTATCTTATTCATTAATATCAAAGAAAAAACTTGAATATCCCCATTCGACTTGCAGGCCTTTAAAACCTATTAAATACCTTTTCTCTATTAAAATTTGTTTTCTTCTCGGTCACCACGCTCAAAAAGTGTAACTTGAATTAATATCAAAGAAAAAACTTGAATATTCCCATTCGACTTGCAGGCCTTTAAAACCTATTAAATACCTTTTCTCTATTAAAATTTGTTTTCTTATCGGTCACCACGCTCAAAAAGTGTAACTTGAAATTATATCAAAGAAAAAACTTGAATATCCCCATTCAACTTGCAGGCCTTTAAAAACCTATTTTAATACCTTTTCTCAAAAAAAATAGAGTTAGATCATTGAAATTTGGTACATCGAGGTTTTCGATACCTACAAATTGATTGCGGATATTTTTGATATATTCTCATTGCGGATATATTCTCATTTATTCAATAAAAGAAAAAAATTGTTTTCTTATCTGTCACCACGCTCAAAAAGTGTAATTTGAATTAATATCAAAGAAAAAACTTGAATTAATATCAAAGAAAAGAAAATACTGCATAAATAAAATGAATAAATAATTATAATTGCATAAGTTGATAAAAAATGCTATGCAATAGCTTTACCGCGGCAGTCCTCGAGTGCCACACGTATTTTTTTTTTTTTTCCCAGTTTAAGATATAATATGCTTTCACGGACAAAAAAAAAAAAAAATAAATAAATAAATAAATAAATAAAAATAATAAAATATTAAATTAGCTCATGCATATGAGAAAATGACATCTATAAAATAATAATAATAATAATTTTAAAGTTGTCGAAGAGATAAATAGAATGTGACATTTTCGCATGGTCTTAGTAAATTAATAGAGTTCTCACAGATGACGTCACGAGCATGTTTGCTGAGGGACAGTTGACCCCACTGACCCATTTTATCATTGCGGGATAGTGTTACAAATTTATTGTAACACAGTGTTGTAAATGTATTTGTAAAAGGATAAAAATATTCGATTCGACTACTAAGCTTCCTAAGTCATGGAAAAAGTAACGCTGTCCTTCAGCTAAGTACGGTTTCTAAGAAGAAAGTCACGTGGTTGTTAGAACCTAATTGAAGTGAGAAATAAATAAAATGAAATGATCATTTTTCAACTTTGTGCAGCGATTTTCTTTTAAAAGAAATGCTGTGTATTTCTTTAATTGATATTTCATATAAATCTTAACACTTTTGCGACCGCTGACGTAGATTCACGTCATTTGGATATCTGTAACTCTACCAGTGGGCGTTTATTTTAGGGTTTTTATGTTACTTATTTCTGAAGAATATACCCAGTATTCAAATTTGTACAGTCAAATGTAATATTGTTGCGTGCTCGGAGGTTCGTAAGTTGTCCGAGAATGAAAGGCGAGGCTTGCAAAAATCCAGTAATTTATTCACAGAAAGTTCCGGAAAAATACAGGTCTATAAACCAAGCTTCAGCTTCAATTCAACCAGTAAACACAGCTTAATTAACAACTGTCAACTGTAAATCCACAGTACTAACTGTATAGCAATAGCACTTAAAGCAAGATTCATTCAAAGAGGTTTAGAACTCCTTCAAATGCAATGCAAGCATTAGCGAAACTGCCTGACTCTGATTTCAGACTGAACTGAACTGACTGCCTTGGCGAAAAAAGCAGTCCTTGTATACATACCCCTGTAGAAAAGTGTGGAATGTTCCAGAAATTTCTATATCTCCTCAGCCAATCATATTTCAGCGTCCATATTTGGTATATCACTAATCAAGATTTTCTCGCCAAGGCCACCAAAAAATCGCCAAGTAGGGAAAAGGTCGCCAAATTTGGTGCCAAATCCATTACCTGCCTTATTGGAGATTTCTAATGCGTTTTTAAGGGGAAATTACGCTTTCTTACTCTTATAATAATATAATATGCATTATTTTAACGCTAAAACAACTAGAAATGCCGAAAATTAACATTTTAACGACTTACTAAGCCTCTTTGAAAGAATTTCTTCAAAAATGAATACAATTATTTACAAACTCGCAACAATATGGATATAAATAATTTGATTAGGAAGAATTATAATAACTAGTATCGCCCAGTGGTCGAAACTCGACCATTTTTTTTTTGCAAAGCGAGGCAAAGCAAAGTTATTGCCTTGTCCTAAACGGAATGCAAATGCAACACAGCTGCGGCAATTGTTTGCCGATATTCACTCTAACTGAATCAGCAGAGTTTTACTTAATATAACTATTTCTCTCTGTACATGTTAGCCTTTCCTGAAAGGAGAGAAAATCGCAACGTGAAGCCAACGTGAAAATCGCAACGTGAAAATCGCCTGTATCACCCTCGTTGGGTGATACAGGCCAAAAGCTAATCGGTACCATGTCAAACCAAGGTCCAACCAAGTGCCAAATTCTGTTAAATAAATTCGATTGGTTCATCAAGTACAGTGTTTGAACAAAAAAAAAAAAAAAAAAAAAACATGAAAATCTGACATTGACAGATTTTAATTTAGTGCCAGAGGCCTACTGCTAAACTTGTTAATATCGACAAATTCTTCTTTAGTTAATTTGTGACGATCTAAATTCCATGATAAAGTTTTCATTAAATCAAACCAATGTGTTTCAGCTGCAGATACTGTAACAAATAACGTTGGAAGTCCATACTGTCTTATAGCCGAAAAACAACTTTTTTTCTCTTTTTCCCAATGAGGGGGAGGTGTGCCTTGGGGGGGACTCATGTCAAAGGTGTGCCTTGGGGGGGGACTCATGTCAAAGTTGTACCTTGGGGGGACTCATGTCAAAGTTGGGCCTTGGGGGGGACTCATGTCAAAGTTGGGCCTTGGGGGGACTCATGTCAAAGTTGGGCCTGGGGTGGACTCATGTCAAAGTTGTACCTTGGGGGGGACTCATGTCAAAGTTGGGCCTGGGGGGGACTCATGTCAAAGTTGTGCCTTGGGGGGACTTCATTCAATAAATCCCCATTCAATAAACCGACTGAAATAGGCCCTTAGCACTATTAAGAGTGACGTATAAAAATTCGACAACGCTGTACCGACTGAAATAGGGGTACCTTGGGGGGGACTCATGTCAAAGTTGGGCCTGGGGGGGGACTCATGTCAAAGTTGGGCCTTAGGGGGGGACTCATGTCAAAGTTGGGCATTGGGGGGGACTCATGTCAAAGTTGTACCTTGGGGGGGGACTCATGTCAAAGTTGGGCCTGGGGGGGACTCATGTCAAAGTTGTGCCTTGGGGCGACCTCATTCAATAAATCCCCATTCAATAAACCGACTGAAATAGGCCTCTAGCACTAATTAAGAGTGACCTATAAAAATTCGACAACTGTACCGACTGAAATAGGCCTCTAGCACTAAAAAAAAAGATATTTTTCAAAAATGGTCGAATTGAGTTCGGGAAATTTCAAAACGTGTAACTTTATCGAAAACCGAAAATCTAAAATTTTCCTGAATCTTATATTTTCTACTTATATATGCAGAGGAAAGAATAATAACTCCACTTCTTAAAAAATAAAAATAAGTAGTCAATTTCCCTTAATTAAAATGCAAGGAAATCTCAAAACGTGTAAATTCATCGAAAACCGGAAATCAAAAGTTTTTACGTATCTTCTACTTGCTTCTTCTACCCACAAAAGCTAGCAATAAAGACACTTTTTTAAAAAATAAGTAGCCAATTTCAGTTAATTGAAACGCAAAGAAAGCTCAAAACATATAAATTCAGCAAAAAACCTCTTCTGTTGCAACATATTAGTATCTTATATCAGATACTTTATTTAGACATTTAAAAACAAATTTAACTTCAAATTATGATAGAATATTTACCATTTTCCTTTTATTTAGTATATTAGTTGAATATTTATTGTTTAAATATCACCCATTCAAATGAAATGTTTATGTTTACATTCGAAACTGGAAGTTTGCCATTTTTTTTCTGGAGTTTTGTGATTTTAAATTAATATTTTATTAATTTTACAGAAAAAATGACTCAATCGAACACATGTAGACAGCAGACAGTAACTTATATATAACCCAAATATCGGAATTAAATTCGGCAGATAATTTCCGTTATTTTTCAATAATTTTTTACAAAAAATCCAATGGACGATTAACGTAGATCTTTTTCATGGCTCCATGGACAGACAGTGACGTCATCACTTCGCTTGCGTATAGTGATGCTACAAATTACTGTGTCTATGGTTTTATTTGAGCTTTATGAAATTGCCAGATTTAACAACTTTCTACTTTTAGGTATTTTTTAATGTAAAGGAATATGTGTATAAAAGGGAAAAATGGGGGAAAATGTATAAAAAAAAAATGTATTTTTAAATACCTTCTTGACATCGTAAGAAAATAATATTTGTATTCGCACCTTCCGGCTAATCATACCTTTCGAATGATACCATTTTCAACCCTCTACTCCCATAATTAATATGTTAAAAAGGGACAACAAATTTTATGCTTGCCTATTAATATATAGATGATAATGACCCTCTTCTGTCAGGAACGATTCCAGTTTAGACCGCTTCAAAACAGAGACTTTTGGTAGCCTTTTTTTTTTTTTTTTTTTTTTTTTTAGAAATTCTATGTATTTTTATTTCTATTTTATTTTTTTTAAATCTGCATAAATGTTTCATCATTAGAAAGATCTTTCAAAATTGAACATTTTTTGTGCTTACACTTTTCCCTTAATCTCAATATGTAAAAGGATTTCAACGAAAGTTTATAAGTACCATTGCAATTCTAAAATACCCATGGAGGATAAAATTAAAATGTAGTATAAAATTCAGTCATAAAAATTATGGACTAATAGTTATTACGCCATTTTCTTGCAATCATGATAATGTACTTATCTGATATAAACAAACAGTTGATTGTGACGTCATATTTATCAAATTAGTTAAAATAAATAACGTTACAAATAAGGTACCTAAGGTTACTTTGTTACAAATATGGTACACTTTCACTTGGTACCTTATTTGTAACGAAGTTTTTGATTAGATATTTTAGAATTAATTAAAATATGAAAATAATTTCAAAATTGGACATTTAAATTTATGATTGTTGCCAAAAAAAATTACCAGTTATTGTTATATGTATATATATATATATATATTGAGGGGGGGGGGGGAGGGGCATGAGATAAAATAATGTTTTCACGCGAAAAATTAAAAAATAAACATTAAATTTGCCCATGCATATAAAAAATACTTATTAAAACGAGTCGAAGAAGGAAGCGAAATAAGTACTGAGTTATATTACGATAAATACGATATACGTTATGTTAGACCTATCGTCCAGGGTTAGGATATATTTTCATTAAAATAAATAGTTTGTTCGTTCGGTGCAACTTTCACATTAGCTCCGTCAGGTACAACTTTCATATTAATCCCGTTAGGTGCAACTTGCACATTAGTCCCATTTAAATATAGTATCCAGCGAAGCTTGCAAAGCATTCGTTGATTCACCACCTTAACTGATTTCACATTCCGTCATTTTTGACGGGGTTATGTACTAGTGTAAAATATTTATGTTATTGAATACCATTGCTTCTGTTAAAAGTTACTCGATTTAAGAAGATATTATCTGACATTAAATAAATAAATAAATAAACAATTGTAACATAAAATAGTTTAAAAAAAAAAAAAAAAAAATGTTAATTATATAAAAAGAAAGTAACGTAGAGTACAGCTCCATATAAATTTCATTTGTATCCTTATAAATTATAATTAAAATATGTTGTAAAATCTATTAATATAAAATACTTAGATAAAATAAATTTAAATAAATAAATAATAATATTTTAAGTGATTAACTAAAATCCGATTATACAGATGGCGCCACATTTAAAAATATTTTAAAAATATTTAAAAAATGTTTCGTATTGCCGAGACAAAAAGATTTAAAAATAAATAAATAAATAAAAAATAATTGAAATTAAAATTGAAAACAGAATAGAAATGTATTATTATGTCTATCTATTCATTATTATTATTTACATTACGGCTTTTTCTTTAAAATTGCTGTACAATAGCTACGATAACTACGATACATAAAAAAATGGAACGAAAAGAAAAAAAAAAAAAAAAAAAAAAAAAAAAAAAAAGCCCTTATATTAATACTCAAGAGCAAGCAAATCTTTGGCTTTAACGATCTTGATTTCCACTTGGTGTTTGTCAACTCGCCAACCTCTTGTATCTATTTTTCACACTCTTCTAAATTTTTTATATTACTGCGAATTGTAATTATATTATCAGAAATTGATTCAATTTCACGAATGAATGATGGAGGAAATTTTGACTCCGAAAATACAGACATTTTACAAATAAAGTCGAAATACAATAGAATATTATCATTAAAACTTTATATGATAGAATTTTCCATTAGACTTTGGCGGAAAGCGTTGACGTCAGATATGACACGCAAAACAAAAAACAATCAACAACGTCGAACTGCATCCCCGTTTGAACTCAAGTAAAGGTAGTAAATATGCCTTCCGGAGTTTATTTAAGCTAAAAAAAAAAAAAAAAAAGAAAAGAAAGAAAAAAATACAAAGGCCGCCAGAGACAGGTATCGCACGCGACAAGGAGCGGCATAGTCTATGCTTGTAGATAAAGTGACAAGTGGCCTAGGCCGGTTTCCATTGCAGTTGGAAGTTCGAGGTTCAAAAAACCATTAATCACGCTCCCGACACAAAGAGCCAAATGTCTTGTCATCAGTTGTAGCCTTTTTTTTTTTTTATCAGATTGCGTAGTTACTTCAAAGGAAAGCATGCAAAATTGACAAAGATATCTGCCTCTGGCCCCTCAATTATCTAAGCTGGGGGTTAGAGCCAGGGACTTTCTCCCTTCGAAAAAACCGTTTGAACCAGGTCCAATCGCATGACCACATCAAAGGATTCTGAATAGTGCCGCCTGAAACGACTTCCAACCAACCTCAGTGGAAGCTGCACTTAGAGATATGGTAGTAAGGTATTGGTGAGAGTTCATGAGAAAAGATTTGGTGTTGGGAAAGTCTTTAAAAATTTTTTTTGTGCTGTGAAAGTCTTTATGAAACCCTTTTCGACAATGGGCAACGTTGTTGTTAATTTAAACAGGAAAACTAATTGTCATATGTGCTGGGCTGTGCCCCGCGCGACAAGTGGCACCATAATAACTATTATGCTGAGGTCATTTAACTGGGAGGTTCTTTTAAGTGCAGTTTCCACTGAGGTTGGTTCGAACAGCACTATTGATGTGGTCAAGCAGTTGGACGTGGTTGGAAGGCCGGAAAAGTTCCTGGTCTTAACCCCCTGCTGAGATAATTGAGGGGCCAGAGGTACATATCTTTGCATGCTTTCCTTTGAAGTAACTGCGCAATCTGATAAAAAAAAAGGCTACAACTGATGACAAGACATTTGGCTCTTTGTGTCGGGAGCGTGATTAATGATTTTTTGAACCTCGAACTTCCAACTGCAATGGAAACCGGCCTTTATGCTGATTTTGTGAAACAAGACAATAGGCTGCGGTTGTTGACGACGATATCTTATGTTGTTTTGAAATGTCCCACAGCACAAGATTACTAAAAATATGATTTTGTGAAGGTTCGATGACATATAGAGCAAGCAGATGTGAGATTAATCAATGAGATTAGTCATATTCATAAGAAATTCAAATATATACTATTTAGTTTAGAAAGCAGGCTTTTTCTATTGAGGATATTAAACAGCCAATCGGCTCGTCTGGGAGTGGGATTTCTTAAGTGGAAGGCAGAATTTAAACTACAGTAGTAATAATAGTGATTAGGAGTTTCCTCTGTATAAATAGGATGGAAATGGGCCATGACCTGTCAGAAAAGCAGTCACGGGAGTGGGGGGGGAGATACCAAGAATTTAAGTTTACGAGTGGAATGAAATTAAAGGTGTATCTTAGAGGTCTGCACGGGCCGGGTTCGGGCCGAATTTTTCAATCTGTTCTCGGGCCGGGCCGGGCCGGGCCGGGCCCGGGCTTAAAATTTTTTTGCAAGCTCAGACTGGGTCGGGCTTGGGCTCAATTGTTTTGTGTATACTCGGGCCGGGCCGGGCCGGGCCTGAATAAAATTTTCTCCGGGCCGTGTCGGCCCGAATCTTTTTCTGGTTTCATCGTTAATCAATGAAAAAGGAAAACGATAAAATATTTTTTCAGTTATTTATTTCGCATAATTTTACAGGCTGGTATATCACATAAAATTTTATTTTGTTAAAAAATGTCTGTAACTTCAATTTAATTGCTTATCAGTCGGTCTGATTTTCCGAAAAATATTTTAGGATGTCTCGAAATTAATATATTTTATTTCAAGTAACATTAAATGGTTTCCTATTCAAAATAGTATGCATGTCACTACTAGTTTGCGCGCATGTTCAAACAAAAGAAATTAGATACGTTACTGTGTATAAGGCTTTGTGCCCTATGGTCTGTAGAGTTTAGGTGGTATGAAGGCTATAAAAATCCTGCCGCTGTAACTTTTTCTCTAAACTCTTTTTTCTTTTCTCCACTGAATGAAAATAGCATCATTTTTAGCATGTACAAAAGCCTCTTTTCTATAGAATATGGTGGGATTACCATTAAAATTTTGTTTGCTGTATCACATGAAAGATTTGTATACATTACGGTACACAAGAGGCAATGGTTGAACGTGCATTTTCAGTAGTAATAACTTTTTTAATACCGTCCTATATTGTTTGATGAGTGCTAATATTTTCGATTTGACTTTCTGTCTGTCTTTGTGCCTTTTGTACGTCTGTAATAATGAACTTTTGTTTATATATAATTATCTTGTAAAAGTTCAGCAGTTTTGTTAAAGAAGATTCTATTGCTTCGCGATATAAAACCTCTGCAAAACACATACTAAAAATCTTTTTCATAGAAAGGCATGCATTTTTTTTTTTTCATATTTTTGAATCGGGCCGGGTCGGGCCTGATTTTATCGTTTTTTGTCCGGACCGGGCCTGTCCGTACACTGGCAAAAAATAAATGGGCCGGGCCGGGCCCGGGTCGAATTTTTCAATTTCATACCGGGCCGGGCCGGGTAAGCAAAGCTTTCGTACGGGCCGGGGGCCGGGCCCGGGCCTCAAAATTTCGGCCCATGCAGACCTCTAGTGTATCTTCCCTTTGGAGAAGTATCCCACAGCTCCTGCCAATCTCTAAGTAATTGTTGTTTTAATACGTGTTTAACGCACAGAGTAAATATAGTAACTAGAGAGTGCACCCCTATTGTGTCGTCCGAATGAAAGTGTCTGGAAGATGAAACGCGTGAGTTTAGGCATTTGGCGATGAAGGGGTTGCTTGTTAACGCCAGTTCCATTGCTTTATCCATGGACGTATCTAAGTCCGTGGCTTTATCACAGTTATTGGCGTGAGCGTAATACTCCTATGCGGCAAACGGATGAAAAGAGGAAAAAAAAAAGAAAGGATACGTAATAGAATATTTACTGATACTGATATGTTCAACATAATTATAATTACTATTATTTTATGTAATTATCACTCGTTATATTATTATTTAAATATGTTTGCCTTTATTTATTTATATTTTAATATAGTTTATCAATAAATAAATAACATCAAACAAACGTTGCCGCTTTGTTTACAACACTCGTCCCTACTTTGTTCACCTGACGAAGGGTTGTGCTTTTTTTTTTTTTTTTTTCCTGAAACAAATGTTGCCAGTTTGTTGCAATTTATAGTATATTTTTTTTAAGTTTCATAATTTTTAATTTAAAACGCTAGTTCTGTGGTGTTTCTTAATAACTCTAACTATGGACTTTCTATTTTAAAAACTTTGTAACTTATTCAAAATTTAAATTTTTATTTTTAAATTATTATTATTTTGTTCTAAATTTTTATTTTTGAAAAAAAAAAAAAAAAAGTTTCACACAAACAAGCATTATTGTTTTCTTATAGTACAAATACAGAAATTAAAGATAACAAATCTATGATGGGAAAGTATAATTAGCATAATTATAAGAAGCATAATTAGGTAAATTAATTTAAATACTCAATCTTTTTAAATATCAGTGACGGGAAAATATGTCTTGTAAACCTTAATTACTAAAAAATTTCATTAAATGAATAAATAAAATAACTTAAATAAATTCAATATAATGCTAACCTCTATAATGTTCTTTTTTTTTTTTTTTTTTTTTTAGTGATAGAGGCCTATTTCAGTCGGTACAGTTGTCGAATTTTTATAATACACTCTTAATAGTGCTAAGGGTCTATTTCAGTCGGTTTATTGAATGGGGATTTATTGAATGAAGTTCCCTCAAGGCACAACTTTGACATGAGTCCCCCCCACCAGGCCCAACTTTGACATGAGTCCCCCCCCAAGGTACCCCTATTTCAGTCGGTACAGCGTTGTCGAATTTTTATACGTCACTCTTAATAGTGCTAAGGGCCTATTTCAGTCGGTTTATTGAATGGGGATTTATTGAATGAAGTCCTTCCAAGGCCCAACTTTGACATGAGTCCCTCTCCCAGGCCCAACTTTGACATGAGTCCCCCCCCCCCAAGGTACCCCTATTTCAGTCGGTACAGCGTTGTCGAATTTTTATACGTCACTCTTAATAGTGCTAAGGGCCTATTTCAGTCGGTTTATTGAATGGGGATTTATTGAATGAAGTCCCCCCAAGGCCCAACTTTGACATGAGTCCCCTCCAAGGTACCCCTATTTCAGTCGGTACAGCGTTGTCGAATTTTTATACGTCACTCTTAATAGTGCTAAGGGCCTATTTCAGTCGGTTTATTGAATGGGGATTTATTGAATGAAGTCCCCCCCAAGGCCCAACTTTGACATGAGTCCCCCCCAAGGCACAACTTTGACATGAGTCCCCCCCAAGGTACATCTTTGACATGAGTCCCCCCCAGGCCCAACTTTGACATGAGTCCCCCCCCAAGGTACAACTTTGACATGAGTCCCCCCAAGGCCCAACTTTGACATGAGTTCCCCCCCAGGCCCAACTTTGACATGAGTCCCCCCAAGGCCCAACTTTGACATGAGTCCCCCCAAGGTACAACTTTGACATGAGTCCCCCCCAGGCCCAACTTTGACATGAGTCCCCCCCAAGGTACAACTTTGACATGAGTCCCCCCAAGGCACAACTTTGACATGAGTCCCAGGCCCAACTTTGACATGAGTTCCCCCCAAAGTACAACTTTGACATGAGTCCCCCCCAGGCCCAACTTTGACATGAGTCCCCCCGAAGGTACAACTTTGACATGAGTCTCCCCAAGGCCCAACTTTGACATGAGTCCCCCCCCCCAGGCCCAACTTTGACATGAGTCCCCCCAAGGCCCAACTTTGACATGAGTACCCCCCAAGGTACAACTTTGTTATGAGTCCCCCCCAGGCCCAACTTTGACATGAGTCCCCCCCAGGCCCAACTTTGACATGAGTCCCCCCCAAGGTACAACTTTGACATGAGTCCCCCCAAGGCACAACTTTGACATGAGTCCCCCCCCCAGGCCCAACTTTGACATGAGTTCCCCCCAAGGCCCAACTTTGACACGAGTCCCTCCCAGGCCCAACTTTGACATGAGTCCCCCCCAAGGTACAACTTTGACATGAGTCCCCCCAAGGCCCAACTTTGACATGAGTCCCCCCCCCAGGCCCAACTTTGACATGAGTCCCCCCAAGGCACACCTTTGACATGAGTCCCCCCCAAGGCGCACCTCCCCCTCATTGGGAAAAAGAGAAAAACGTTGTTTTGCGGCTATAAGACAGTTTGGACTTCCAACGTTATTTGTTACAATATCTGCAGCTGAAACACATCGATTTGATTTAATGAAAACTTTATCATGGAATTTAGATTGTCACGAATTAACTAAAGAAGAATTTGTCGATATTAACAAGTTTAGCAGTAGGCCTCTGGCACTAAATTAAAATCTGTCAATGTCAGATTTTCATGTTTTAAATAATGAAATAATGTCGTGTCTGTATAATTTTTTTTTTATTTTTTTATTATTATTTTAAGTAATTTAATAGATGTTTTTTTCTTCAACGAACGTATTTCTTTTAACATATTTTTAATTCAATTGTAACATTTTTTTTTTTTTTTTTTTTTTTTTAATGAATAAAATATTATATATATATATATATTAAAATGAAGCATTGCAAAATAGCATTTTAGCATAAAAACAGTAATAACATTTCTAAATTAATTTTAGCAATACAAATTTAGTACGCACACATACACACATGTATTGAAAATTAAAAAGGTTTTTTTTTTTTTTCAATATATCAAACAAAAATAATAAGGAAAAGTACTTTTTATTTTATATTTTTATTGTTATTTTTATGATTATTTGGAAGAAAGTAGAGGATTTCAGCGAACGGAAGAAATTTTCTCTTGGCGACAAACTCTATCGCCAAGATTCGATAGGCATTAAATCTTCTAAACTACAGATTAATTAAGCGTTTTTAATAATTATGCATGGAATACTTTAACTGAGGATGACAAATGATTCTATGCTCTATTGTTTCATACATATATGACTTTTATTTTTGGGTAAAATCTATCGAAAACATCAAGGACATTAGCGACTACCATATAAATCAGTGCTACAGTGATGCTCAGGGGAAAGTGTTTTGCCAGAAGTCACGTGACACAATCTTCCTCCCGCAAGTACCGTTTTATTGCTCTCTCTAGTTCCTATACTTACTCTGTGGTTTAACGTATGAGGGACGGGCAGGGAGGGAAAAATCTATTGAAATGTTTTCGGTGGCTGCCTTGGCCAGCGAATCAGCAAGTTCATTGACGAGAACTCCCCTGTGGGCAGAAACGTGTGCCAGGGAGAGATGTTTAGCCTAAGGCTCCTATGTATTGAAGGAGCTCTAGTTTAGCCTAGGATGACCATATGTCCTCGAATCTCGAGGACAAAACTACCTTCGTCCCCAAAAAATTACAACACATTTGGGGACGCCGCAGGTTATAAGGTTATTAATGTTTTATTATAGTAATTTATTATAGTATGTATAATTAATAAGCTGAAATAAGTTCTTTTAGGTGCTTAATACATAAAAGTTACTAAAATTTTACAATTTAAGGTGATTTAATTAATTTTTTTGTCCTCGATATTCGAGGACACCGCCATCTTTGTCTCCAAATTCAATGAAAAAAATCTGGAGTGACTCCACCCGACTTTCCGAACATTGAGTAATTAACAGTTTTGTAGATAAGGTAAAGAAAGAGGAGTTTTTAAACAAACAAAATAGAGAAAACCATAATAGAGTGTTTGAGTATTTTTCTCCATATATTACACGATGTTCTATTTAACGCTACTGAACTTTGAGCCCATAGATCATAATGATAAATAATTTTTCGTTGTGTCCCTGTAAAAACCTTTAAATGCTAGATTCACCAAAATGCTTATAGTTAGTGCAACAGTGATTTATAATATTCATATAAATTTTCAGCTCAATTGAATAAGGCGTTTAGATGCTATCGCACTTTTGAAAATTTGGCCCCATAGGCCATAATGATAAAGAATTTTTCTTTGTGTCCCTGTAAAAAAACTGTAAATGCTAAATTCACCAAAATCTATACAGTTGGTGCAAGCGTGACCTATAACATGTGCACAAATTTTTTGCTCAGATTAATAAGGCGTTTAGACGCTATCACACTTTTAAAAATTTGGCCCCATAGCTAGGCCATAATGATAAAGAATTTTTCTTTGTGCCCCTGTAAAAAAACTGTAAGTGCTAAATTCACCAAAATCTATACAGTTCATACAACTGTGACCTATAACATGTGTACAAATTTTTTGCTCAGATTCATAAAGCGTTTAGACGCTATCGCACTTTTAAAAATTTGGCCCCATAGGCCATGATGATAAAGAATTTTTCCTGGTGTCCCTGTAAAAAAACTATAAGTGCTAGACTCACCAAAATCTATAGGGTTCGTACTATGGTGACTTACAATATACGTACCAACTTTCAGCTCATTGGAACAAAGCGTTTAGACGCTAGCGTGTTTACTCACATACATACACACACACACATACATACATCATCGTAAAAATAGTGGAAACGGACTCAGGGGACCTCGAAACGTATAGAAACATCAAAATCTCAAATTCGGATTTTTGACATGATTACAATATGTGGCGTTTGGCAACAGCTTCAATTTCCAGAGTTTCACAGAGTGGCAACAACCTTCCTTTTACTCGTCAGAACAGCTGAGCTATAAATAGGAAGATGAAAGCACGAGCAGCAGCTTCAAATGGATTATATATTTTGTTATAATTTAATTTATTTAAGTTGCAAGATGCAACATAATTTTAGTTATAGGTTTTGTTAATAAATTATGTTATTGTTTTAATATGAGTCAGTTTTACTATTATCACCTAATTAAACACAGCCAGTTTAAAAGTCCTTATGAAGTAAAATGCCACGACTTCATGGGCGACAAATACTTTCCTCACTACAGTGTTCGGAAAGTAAAAATATGGTCACTCTAGTTTAGCCAGATCTATAAGTTTTGATTTAATTGAGATAACCTGTGGATGTTTACTCCTGTGGCGTGCAATGGTTAGCAGACCTGACAGACTATCACTGAAAATATTATGGGAGGGATAGTTATCAATATTAGCCACAACCCAGTCTATGGCCATTTGGATCACGAATAATTCCGCTTGGAATACAGCGTTACAGTCGGCCAGTCTACCCGCCCACTTATGGACTACCAAACCATCGGTCATCACACAAAAGGCCGCAGCCACACCGTGGTCCGTTTTGGAGCCATCAGTGTAGATAGCCACAGGAGCAGAAGGATAAAAACTATTTTTGTTACAATTTACTATTTGTGAAGCAACATCTTTGCCGGGATGAATATTCCAACTATTGACTGTGTATTGTATTTCTGTGTTTGGAAAAAGGGTTTTTGCCAAAGAGATATTTTTTAATTGAAGAATATTAGTTTTTAAGTATGTCTGTTGAAGCTGAAGATGGACGTGGGGAATGCCCGTAAGAACAGTGAGGGCGTCAGTGGAGACTATTCTATATCCTCTTGATAACTGGAGGAGGAAGTTTATCTGGATTGAGTTTAAGTTTGTCTGAGCAGCAACCGACAGATGACCTAAGTTAACATTTTTTCTATTATTGTTGAGCACCATATTTTAAGAATGGAGGTGGAGATTCCCCACCTCCTTCCAACCATTTTAGCTGCATTGTGATAGTGTGTGAGAGTTTTCAATTTAAGTTCTTTAATGTGGGCTAGCCATTTGAGACCTCTGCTGCTCGTGATGCCGAGGATCTTGATATAAGGAACATGTCTGACACTGACGCCGTCAATTCTCATCACAGGCGTTCTTTTCAATTGTCTTGGGGGAGAGAATGTTAAGGCCTGTGTTTTACCTGGGGAGAAGGATAGTTCTAGTTGTTTTAGAAGATTACTGAAAAGAGAGAGCCTCCTGGTCCTGTACCTCCAGATCTTTTCTAATTCTGCCCGAGAGGAGTAACGAGAAATAATCTGCGTATGCGTAAGTTTTGAAACCTCCAGAGTTCATGCGTCGTAGCAGGATCTTGTTTGCTATAAGGTTCCAAAGAGATGGTCCTAGGCATGAGCCCTGAGGGCAGCCTTTTGATTGAGATCTTTCTGAGTAACCGTTACCCCAATTAATTAGAATTTTTCTATTGGAATGGTAGGAAGCAATGATTCCCGCTATATTGCCCGGGCAGTTGAGATCGTGTAGGTAGAGTATTGAGTATGTGGGGCCACTCTATGTTATCGAAAGCACCTTTAATATCGAGAGAGATGAGTGGTGTATTCTCTAGCATTTGCGTTGCGGGCGCAGGGACTCTGGATTTATTCTAAAAGCATTTCGCACGATCTGCCCTCTCTGAACCAAAATTGGTGTGTATGCAGTAAATTATTGGTTTCTAAAAAGTAATTTAATCTAGTAACGATGAGTTTTTCAAGTAGTTTTCCTAGAGTGGGCAAAAGACACATCGGTCTATATGAAGTTGGCTCAGAGGGGAGCTTCCCTTGCTTTTAGAAAGTACACCACCTCACCTTTATGTAGAATTATTGGAAAATATTGGAATTTAAGACAGAGATTAGTCCAGTAAGTAATGATTTGGGGAATTGTGTAGATTGTATGTCTAAGTTTTTTAAAGTCTATATGATCTGAACCTGGCGATGTCGGGGGGAAAAAAAAAAAAAAGGAAAACTTATTTGGGCAACAATTAAATTTAAAACAAATATTTAAATGAGTAATTAATTGTTGATATTTTAATTAATATCTCCGCAACTAATTAAAATTCTTTAATTCTGTTTTTAGGAGCCCCTCGGGAAGGCTCCTGAGCATCCGTATGTCAATTTTTGTACTTCTGCGTTCAATAGGGGTTGAACGTATAGAAGAACAGGCATATATATATACATATATATATATATATACAGACAAACCTTTCCTTTTATTATTACTGACAGGCTTCGCCCGCTTTGAAGGGCACTATATTTAAAGGATTTCTTTTTAATTGAATGATTGAAACGTTTAAATAAATACATTTTGATCGGCGACTATTTTCGTCACAGTTTTAGTATGGGATATCCTTGACAATATCAAACATTTTTTGAACTTCTCGAATCTGTGCAACAAAACTATTATTAAGACGAATATTCTTGAAAACTGTCAAATAGAAATGTTAATTATTCGAATATTCTGGAAACAGTTGAAGCTATTACTCGTACAGTAAAGGTCACTATTCGATGAATGGTCTGGAACAGTAAAAAAAATAGTCACTTGTTCCACAGGAGTAAAGCAAATAACATCAAATATTCCAGAGCAGAAATTTTCGCTCACTCCTGAAAAATATCCAGTTGCTTAGAGCTCAATCCCTAAACTGCAATCACTCAGAATAGATATCTAAATAACTCTGAATCGTAGTGACTACATACACTTTCGTAAAAATCAACTCTCTCCTACTTATCACTTTTGGCGATGGCGCTTGTCTGTGACTCTATGGAGAATTCGAAACTTCGGGAACCCTAAACTGCCATTTTTCACCAAATTTGGCCGCCCACTCGCCAAGTTTGTCGCCAAGACTGACCCAACTGGAAGTGCATGATCTGCCCTTTTATTTTCACTTTGCCTGTAAAACTACTTTCATTTCAACAGTACAATTGATGCAGGAAAAAGTCTTAATCCCTTGTATCAATATGCTATGAGTACTATTTCTGCCTTATTTTAGACAACTAATGTTTCTGTGGTTATATATATTTACCATTAAACATATTTTTATTTTTTTATTTAAATACTAATTTGAATTAATTAAATATTTCTGCCCGACAGCGCACGAGTGCAGTCGCACATAGCAGCTCATTTATTTGTATGTTAAATTAGCGTAATGATTGGTATATATATATATAAAAAAAAAAAAAACAATAAGTACACATTATCGTGCTGCACAACTTTATTATATCTCTTCTTGGCGGCTTTTGAATTTTTGTCGCCATATTAGGAATGGATTTTTTTTTTTTTTTCGTTAATATATAAGAATCCTTCATATTCTGTTTACTTTATTAATAGTTTTTAGGTTTAAAATAGTGCTTGCTGAAATAAATTTTCTATTTTTAAAATTGCATTTTCTTTTCTATAAAATTATCTACTCAGATAAAAATAGATCATTTATGTGACAACTATTTTGGCTTATTTTTTATTTTTGTAATATATAATTTTATATATTTTTGATGTGCGACCTAGATTAAAAACGCTGTTGCTAAATTAAACTTCTTGGCGAAAAATGTTCGGTGTATTTCAACGCAAAAAATTTATAAAATTGCGCTGGAGGATCTATAAGTAAAACTGATTTTAGTACAACATATATTAGCACCGTAAACTATATTAGCACTTTACTAATGTGTAAAAAATTTTTTAATGTGATAATGATGTCAATTTTTGTGAGATGCATAATTTATTTTTTTACTAACAAACCCGTGCGAAATTCTCGCACTTTATTTGTTTTCTTTATTTACCTTTATAATTTGAAACTCATAAATATTATACCAATTTTACCACCTAATTAAAATTTTAATTTACAAAAAGCCAAATTATTATTAGAACCAAATTAACACTGTGCAAAAGTGAAACCAAAATCATTCAAGAAAAGTTTTAAAATTAAATTCATGATCGACGACCCAGATTTCATTCCTCACGTTCTATTACAGGACCCCCCCCCCCCCCTTCCATGACGCCTTCTAAATTTTTTTCGCCATGTTGGCGATCACTTTTTATTTATTTATTTTGGCACAATTTTTTGTTTAAAAAAATAAAAAAAAAATAAATAAATAATAATAATAATAATAATAATAATTCCTCTTTTGATTATACTTTTTATGATCGTGTTTTTTAGTCAATTTATGATAATAATTTATATTCTGTATATATCTTTAAAGTGTTGGTAGGTTTTAAATAGCGTTTACAAAGATTCTGATGATGCAAATTTTAAAAATACATTTTTCTATAAAACAATCTCCTCAAACAAATGTCGTCATTTTCCCAGATCATTAAGCTGGGTCCGCGTGCTTAAATATTGTCCATTTATGAATATTATTTTTTATCCTCGCGTATTTTATTAATTACACCACTATCGTATCGTTTTGACAAAATATAATCATAAATGGACCACGTTAGAGAAATATTATATAGATATTTTTTTTATTGTTCACGTTTAGATAAATGTATTTATTTCCTTGACGGGAAAAAAAAAAAAAAAAAAAAAAAAAAAAAAACTCGTAAATTTTTTTGGCCACAGTTAAATTATGGATAAAATTTAAATAGCTAATTTTTTGCTATTATTAGCTTATTATTTTCATATTTTTATTAATTATAAAAAAACTAATAAAAAATTCGAAAATCTGACTTCGATGTGCACAATGACCCTTCGCAGGGCACCTTTGTGTTAAATCGCGTGACTGTCAGAGCTACCGTTTACGAGAACAGTGAAATACACACACACACACACACACACACATATATATATATATATATATATATATACAAATATTGCTCACTTAATAGTGTAAGATAGATTAATAAATACTAAGAATAATAACTATAATTATCTTTACTTAGTTATAATTCCAAAATTTCATAAAGATCCTATCAAATTTCGTACAATTACTGTTGCCTGTAACTCATACACTTCTAATGCAAATATTACGTTGTTAAATATACTTAAAAACTATATACTAATTATATTGTATTTAATAAGAATATCTTTTTGTATAAAAAATAGTTTTCAACTCAAAAATAAAATTAAAAATCTTACTAATATTACTGGTATAAAAACTTTTGATTTCAATGACCTTTTTAATAATATAGTTATTAAAGATATGTTTGAAATTATAAATAAACTTTTTGTTGAAAATCTGAAGTTTCTTAATCAAAATAATAACATAACTCCTTCAGCTTTTAAAACGCTGACTAGGTTTATCCTATATCATAACTATAACTTATTCAATGATTATTTGTATAAACAACGTTTAGGGTTGCCGCAAGGTGGAATTGCATCTAGTATGTTAGCTGATCTATATTTATATTATTATGAGCAAGACATTGAATGCACTAATTCTAGATCACTACGATATATTGATGATATAATTATATTATATATGGATAAACATAACAAATATCAAGATTTACCTGTTGATTATTCTGACAATCTATCTCTTAGTAACACTGATTTGGAATCTAATGTAATTAATTTCTTAGATTTAAAAATTTTTCTTAATCATAATAACCAATTGGAATTTGACTTGTATGATAAATGTAAAGATTTCCCTTTTAAAGTAATTTTTTTTACTAATTTTAAAACATGTTTACATAAATCTGTTTTTGTTAATATTCTTCATAACTTTAATCTACAAATGAAACATTTAGTGTCTGACAATTATAAAAACAAGTAATTTCGATTTTTTTTTTTAAATTTAGCACTGACAAATGGTTACCCCAGAAATTTAATTAAAATTTTTTTTAAATTGGATTTTTGTTCCATAATAAATTTTATCTTAAGTCTAGAAATTAAAATTATTGGTTTCAAATCTGGTGTTGTTATATTGTTCGTTTGATATTATCCCAATGGTCTTTCATTAAAATTAAATATATGTCTTTATATTTAAAAAAAAAGTTCTTTTCATATTACTATTGAGAGGAACTTTTTTCAGTTAGATTTGATAAAAAATGAAATATAAAAATGGAATATTTCATCGAAGTTTGTTCCTAACAAAGATAGAATTAAAGTCTCATTTCTTTATGTTTTTCTAAATTCTATATTTAACAAATTAAATATTATTTTATTTTGTGATATTTTTAAAGTTTAATTTAATTCGATAATAGAACAAATACAATAAACATTATTTCTAAAAAAAACATTGCTCTGTTAACTGTATCTTAATTGTATAGAAATAAAAGATTGAAAATATCTTTCTACTTTTAGAGGTAATTCTCTGTTTATTTTTCAAATTTCAGTCTAAAAACTCTGTTTTTAAGTAGAATGTTAGTGAAATACGTTAAATTCTAAGCTTATTTTTAATTTTCCTTCATTTTCCAAAATTTTAAAAAAGAGACGAAAGAAGAAGTAATAAAAATAATTAGAATACACATTTAGAATACCAAGTTTTGATTTTCTGCTATTATTGTTCTTGAGATATGGTGATAACAGACAGACACACACACACGCAGACCAACCGGAATATATATATATATATATATATATATATATGTATATGTATATAATTTTTGGATTTTGGGGACCTCAAAACGTGCAAATATAACACAAATTCAGTTTCAAAAATCTGACACAGAAACAATACTTTCTCTACCATATACATGGGTTAGAGAAAGTAATAAATAAATAAAATAAATAATAAGTTACTTTTAAATTTCAGTTCTGTAGTGTTTTTTATACATAAAATAAATCACTATTTTTGCTATCACTTTATGAATAAAACTAAAAAAGAATTATTGAAATCGTACAAACCACTTATGGCCTTCCTCTGCCTTCGATATCGAAATCTATATTGCGTCCTATCTCCTCCAATCCTATGTCGGATCCGGGTTCCCGCTGCTTACGGCAGCAGCTTATCATCCAGGCACTTCGACTTGAGTGTTTATTGTACGGTAGATGGCTCTGTTAGGCTCCAATTTTCCCTGTTTACTAGTGGTATAGATCTCATATCAGTGCACATGTTTTTATTTGCACATATATATATATATATATATATATATATATATACACACATATATATAAGCCGACAGATGGCGCTGCTACATTGAAATGTTTTTTTCATTTATTTCAAGGATGTATTTTAGCTTCTAGTGTATGTAAGTGGGCACCAGTTTTAACTTAAGTGTACAAAAACCGACAAGTAGGACTGGGCGATACATCGATACATCGCGAAACATCGATTTAAAACCATGCAATTTGAAACCGATAACGAAATCTTTCTGTTGGCGATATATCGCAAGCGCCACGATTATCAGGAACTCAGCTGCGAACGTACTGCGAGCGACCATATCAGTTTCCGTGAGCTCAACGTTTCACTCCGTGAAAGCCGGTAATCGCTGATACGAAGGAGAGTGGATGATACACGTATAACGCATGCGTGATGCTAGACATTGATTTAATCTGAAATCGCTACTCACAGCTACGATCTGAATATTCGTTATCGCCTTCTCTGATCATGATCTTGCTTTATCGGGAATCGATTAACAGCTAAGCAATAACGCATGCGTGATATGAGACTCTGATATGACTGAGACACTGCGTGATCGTCATCCCATATCTTTATTCGCTGCTACGATATGAATATTCATTGTCGCCATTACAATATTGATACAAAACTATTATTGCCTATAAATACAATGAATATTAGTTGATGTCATTAATTTTATTAAGAAACAACTGAATAATTTCGTCATTTATTTGCGTCCATATTTGTTTTAAAAAAAAGTTTTAATATATATATATATTTAAAGATTTTAACTGTTTTGATTTAAATAAATTTTTAAAAGCTATGTCATCAATTTATACTGAATTTGGTTTTAATATTTTAACAAATATTTCATTTCTTTCAAATATTTTATTATATCTGATCAATATAGCGAAAATTTGGTGTTATTTATATTTATATTTTTATTTTAATAAACAAACCAAAGCAAATTCTTTACTCAGGATACTGATTGTTTTCTACTGTGAATCTAATTTCAGAGACAGCAGGAAGGAAGCGCCTTTATTTTAGAAATCTTAATATTCTATAGTATAATCTATAGATATAAAAGAGTAAATTCACAGATTTACTGACCACTGACTCAACATAGCCGTGGCTATTCTATGGGAGATAAAGATAAAAAAATTTGTGAGGAAGTTGGTTTTAGGACCCTGACGGGACACAAGACGGGATTTTGTGAAATACCTCCCCTTTCCCCGTTTCCCCCGGGGCGGGGCAGAAGGCAAATCACCTTTATAAGCATAACTCGGCTCCAAATAGCTTCACGGTGAATAAATTGCAGAGGGAGGTTACCGAGAGAGAATGATATAATAATATACACACGCACACACAAAGCCCATACGCATACACAAACGGACCTTGATTAACTTCATGATAGGCCCCGAGGAACACATATTTTTGTGGGCCCGTCCGGGGCCTTCGGAGAAGTCACCGTTTCTCCCTTCTTCCACCGGGCCGGCTCCTAGACATCTGAAATCGCTGTGACGTCACAAACGAGATCTGGTTTTCTTCCTCGAATGTGAACCATATAAGCTAGTGATATACGCATAATCACATTATTTATTTTTAAATCTTAATGTTTTTTCCTTTCAAACTGGACAAAAGGCAAAATATAGATTTCATATTGAAGACAGATATCGTTTTGCATGCAGGTAATGGAATCCGAATCCAAATTAAAAATGTATCAAGTTTAATTAGCATGTATTCCGAAAAAAATGCGAAAGTTTCAAATAAAAGATCTCAAGTACATATTTGCAGACGAAAAAAATGAAGAGATTGAAATTCCAAAAATATTTTATGACACTTTTAATAGTAATGACGATATAGAAATAAGTAATGAAATTTTATCCGGTTTAATATTCATAGGCGGTTACATTGCACACAAAGTATCTAATAAACTAAAATGTCATGATTGCATTAATTTGTTAGTTAAGGATAAAATATTAGATGTAGCCTGTCCTGAAGATGTTTATAAATACTTGATGGTCATTGATAGAGGTCAGCTCAAATGGCCTCAGGATATTTTAATTATTATTATAGTAAATACATTTCAAATTTTTCAAAAACCGATTAATATAAAATATGAAGATTCTTTTTTAAAACTGCAAAATCCAAAAAATATAATTGTACAATTAACACTGGAAAAATCAGAAATATTAGGTATTAATTTTTCATGCAAATGTAAGTGTGGAAATGATTTATAAATATAATTAAACAGTGCCTTTCAGGAATATCTAATATTCTCCTAAATAATTATACGAAAGTTAGAAATGATACAAAAAAAAAAAAAAAAAAAAAAAAAAAAAAAAAATTAGTGGCACCAAAAGAAAACTAACTATATTAGCCAATTCCTAATCTTAATTTTTTATTTTATTTATTATTATTATTTTTATTTATTAATTTAATTTATTTTTTTCTGTGCAATTTTTAATTTTGTAATTTAAACATTATATTTGGTTTTCATTAGGATTTATTGTATGTTTAACCAAATAATTATAGCAATATTAAACTCTATTTTTTCAACTCCCTCCACCACCGACCAAAAGCTTCTTCTTTCAAAACTGAATGACAGGAAATACTGGGTTCGATCCCTGGACGCGCTTTTCGACCTACCCGTTCGAAGTTTTCCGAGGTTTTCTCCGAAAATCGTGTGAATACGGGCCAGAACTTCTTAGATTCACACGGACTTTCACTTGTTTTTTTTTTTTTTTTTGAAATCATGGTTATTTTCATTATGTGTTGCTTTCATGAAAATACATCAATACAAAGAATTTATTCAAGTAAATTAAAAAAAAAAAAAAAAAAAAAAAAAACTTCAGAATTAATTTTAAGGAAGTAGTTAAATTACAAACAGGAAATAATTTGTAAGAACTATTAAAAAAGAAATCTATTTATTATATTTAAATGTACATATACATTAATATCAGATTCACATTCCATACATATATTTTGGTGTGCTTAATTTTTTGTTCATTGTTTCATAGTATTTCAGTTATATTTTGTATTTTAATTAAACAAAAATAATTTTAAAGATATTGATATGGTCTAATTAGCTAATTTAATTATATGTGTTTGAAATTATTGTTATTTTATTTATTGTAGTTCTTTCCCTCCAAAAAATAAAATATTTCTTGAAGTTTCTATGATTTTTTTTTTTTTTTTGTTGCCTTTAAATTGACATAAATAACTGAAATATTTTTTAGATAAATAAATAAGAATTGTAAGTAAAAAATTGATTTCTGTTAAACGCTGCAAGAAATGAACCAACGATTTTCAATTTTTATCTGTTACTTTAAATATTTTTACAACTTTGTCATTTTTAGAAACGTTAATAACAATGTTGAGCATTCTAATAAGATTCATTAATACTTCCATAAAAAATAAAATTTTAATAAATCATGTTAAATTTTTCAAACCATTTTTTTTTTACTTTTGTAGAAAAATTATAACATTTTCTCATTTTAACAAAAACTGTTTAAGATTAAAACGTGCGTATGTATTTTCATTTGCTTGAATTTCTTTGCATAATTATAAATACTTAATATGTTTAACGTTTCAGTTATTTGATAGTTACTTGACATAGAAACAAATATGTTATTAAATTTTTTTTTACCCTTCAAAGAAATAATCATTGATTCTTTAAAAAAAAACTTAGAAATTTCAAGTATTTTCTGTTATTTTAGTTCTAGTCTTTTATTCAGGAATTTTAGTTTAAAAAACCCTCTATATACTGCATATTAACATTTAATACAAAAATATTTTTTGAAGAATAATTGAAATTAGTCTTATTAATGGGTAGTATTTTGCTTATCATTTTTTATTGTCCTGTAGATAAAGTTTAATTTCATAATTCGATGGAAAAACGAAATTAATGAATTATTATTTAATGGTTTTTGCGTTGGTACTGCATCGTACTGATCAGATGCTTTCCTAATACCAGATCTCGTTTGTGACGTCACCAATTCTAGGAGCCGGCCCGGTGGAAAAAGGGAGAAACGATGACTTCTCCGAAGGCCCCGGCCCGTCTCCCTCTTGCTCTGTGCACCAATCAGCACATATATAGATATACCTGTTTATAGGACTAATATGGCAGAAATTGCATTATGACACCATTTTTTTTTCATTTTTAGTCGTAAAAGGCAAAATGGTATTTTCAGGGCCAGTTTTATGGCCTTCGGCTACTCAGGTCACATGCCCCGAATGCCTCTTGTTAATCGGCTCTTGCACGCAAATTTTTCTTCTATATTTTTCTATACAAATTCACTCAAAATAAATAACTTTATTTAAAAAAAAAAAAAAAAAAAACTTTTATTTAAAGTATCACAGATCAATAGTTCAATTATTCGTTTTAAAGATATTGACGAAATTTTTTAAAAGGTGCCCATATCGAAAATTTGCCCTCTCGGAGGGGACTTATCCCCAGGAGAAAAGCGTCGCTCCTGTATGTCCAATTTCTTTTTTTTTTCTACTTGATTATTACTATTATAAACAAATCTTTTTAATTTCATAATGATTCGTTAAAAATAATTTTCATTGTGTACGTTTATAAGATATTTCGGTCTATACCACCAAGTTAAAAACTTAGAAAAATCCGGATTGGAACGCCACCTGATGGACGATTATCACCAAAAAGCAATAAGAACTATTTTATGTCATGGTGCAATTGCATATAAGTTTACATGCAATTCTGTGCAGTGTAATAGTTCCTGAGATACAATTGGAACTTGTTCTAGATATCGCAAAACATGTAAATCCATCGAAAACTGGAAGTTGAAATTTTTTATGAATCCAATGCTTTCTTCTGTTGAGTACGGAAGAAAGTAAAAAGATTGAATTCATGACGCAGGATAATATATTATAGCTATAGTACGAAGGTGGATGAAATTAAGCAAAAAAATATAGCAAGATTAAGGGAGAATGGGTTTAAAGACGCTCTAGAGTTTAAATATAGAAAAAAAAAAGGACATAATGGGAAAATCTCTTAAACTGAATTTGTGAGTTTTAAAAAATTATTTGTATGTGGGTTAGTATTTTTTAAACATCTTTTTAGGCAGCAATGTTTGCTTTATACTTGAGACTACACGAAAACAACCATTCATCATTTATTTCTGTGGGAGGGGAGTGGACCGTCCCTTTGCCTAAGTCATTGCACATAACATCACATTAATACAAATCATTCCGTTTTTTTTTTTTTATGAAAGGGAGTGACTACAAATAATTATTTTCTTAATTTGTTTATCGTTGGTTCTCTAAACTCTCTCGTGGTTAAAGTTTTAATGGATAAAATGGTACTTCTATCTTGTTTGTTTACACTGCCGCCGACTTGAACGAAAATTAATCTAATAAATCTCAGAAAATTAGAAAATAAATCCTAAATTAAAAGTATTCCCTGATATTAAACTATAATACGATTTTGTTATTTCTTACAGATACTACTTTTATAGACTTTGGTTGATATAACATATTTTAAAGTTTTGAACTTTTTTGGCGTGAACAATTCAGCTTAAGAATACTCAAAAAATAAATTTTGATGTAGTTTTATCTGAATAAATGATATTTTTTCCATGTAAAATTCTAATGCGTCAGTTTAATTTTACTTTAAAATTAATAATATCGAGTTTCAAGTAGGTTATAAATATACGAAAAATGGAAATTTCCGAAATTTGTAATTTAAATAGCGGATATTCATTATAGAAAAAACTGGGTATGTGTTATAACAATAATCATAACACACACGCATACGCATAAACGAAACCTTATAATAACAACTTTATCTAAATTAAATAAATGCGCATGGCTGTTAGCGTTACCCGAGAAACACCACGTGGAGGTCGCCATGCATCGTTTCTCATGGGGAGTTTTGATAAGGCAGGTCCCATAGCCTACTGCCAGCAAGCATCCCGAGGTAATTTATTCTTTTACACTTCGAATGCAACAACAACAACATATTTTCATAAAATTCCTCAATTTCCGGAATTTCTTTTTTTTATGATGTTGTGGAGAAACAGAAACTGGTTGATTTTCAATTACCGTTTCCACTGTCTGAGAATGAACTGATTCCACTTCGATAAACGGAGGTTCGTCAGTAGAATTATCAGGCAGTGCAGTAGAAACTGTTTCTTTTCCATCGAGTGCGTTCACTACCTCAGACTGAACTGAGTCCACTTCGGTTTGGAACGGAGGTTCATCAGTAACAGTATCAGGCAGTGAAATAATATTACCAACTTTTGGCAGTTTTTTTATATCCAACTTTGGATGCTTGCAAACACGAGCTTTATATAAAGCTGGGTTACAAAATTTTTGACAATCATTATTCATTAACAAATAACGTCCAGCAAAGATGGGAGTCACTGGACACGCATACCTTTCCCGAACATCCTCCATAGGATGATGCTCGAAAAGTTTAAAAATAAACCACATGAGGAACTTTTTTAAAAAGTAACTCACGAAGAGAACACCTAAGAACGAAAGATACATCATTCTCAGATAAGGGTCAGTAATTAGACTGAAGAAAATTGTTAAAAAAAGAAACTTTTCATTGTTGTAAAAATATATATATAAACATTGTTGTTTATCAAACAATTATTTTTTATTAAATAGTTGTTGCAATTGTTCATTCAATTGTTGAACTAAAATATTGGAAACATTGTTTAAAAAACAAATGATGGCAAAAATTCGTATAACATGAAAATTAATTTTGTATTCTCATGTCCAAAAATATAAACTCATGTCCAAAAATAACTTCGCTTCAAATTATCTCAGCAAGATTTATTTTTATGTGTAGGTTGTTTATGCCTTCCCAACACGCACTGTAAA
Source organism: Salticus scenicus (assembly GCA_963930645.1). Lineage (NCBI taxonomy): Eukaryota > Metazoa > Arthropoda > Arachnida > Araneae > Salticidae > Salticus > Salticus scenicus. The sequence goes on from OZ005649.1 coordinate 183,858,146, forward strand.
ATGATTTTACGAAATTTCTCACTGGCCCCCTTTAAGGGTGGGGGGAGGCAAAAACACGCTTATAAGTGCAACTCTGCTCCAAATTAACTCAGGATAGTGATTTTTTTATATGTCGATTGGTATTCAAGACGCATACTACAAAGGGATGTTGTAAGATTTCGTCCTATCCTCTCCTTGGGGGTGGGGGTAGGGGTTGGGGGCAAAAACTTGTTTCCAAGTACATATAATTTTGCTTCAAATTATCTCAGTAAGAATAATTTTTACGTGTGGGTTATTTATGAGTTTCGAACACGCGTTATAAAGGGATTTTGGGAAATTTTCCCTTTTCACCATTTTGAGGGTAAGAGGGGGGGGGGGTGGTGGACAAAAACACGTTTTAAAGAGTAACTCTGCTCCAAATTATCTCAGGAAAGCATTATTTTGACATGTTGATTGGTTATGCGTACTCAACACACACAAGCTACAAAGTGATTATTTTAAATTCTGTAATTTCCCCCCCCCCCTTTGGTGGGACGTTTCCGTGCGTAACTCTGTTCCAAATTATCTTAGAATGGCAATTTTTGATGAGTGGACTTCTTATGCGTATTCAACACACACTACAAAGTGATTTTGTGAAATTCCACCCTACCGCCCCTTAGAAGGAGGAGGAGGGGGGTAAACATGTATTTATGCGTAACTCTGCAGTAAATTACCTTAGGAAAGAGATTTTCAATGTGTGTCAGTTATATGTATCTAAATTATAATATAAAGATATTTTGCGAAATTCCCTCCTCCTTCTTACCTTTAAGTGCGGGGTGGGGGTGGGGGACTAAAAAACACGTTTTAAAACATCACTCTGCTTCAAATAAACTGAGGATCCCGATTTCCTAATGTATCGGATAGGTATGTGTATGCAACATGCGCAATAAAGGGATTTTGTGAAATGTGGCGAGTAGGAAAACCGCTACCAAATGTAGCGAAAAATTTAACTTAGATTTTGTCTAAGTTAGTTAAGTTATTTAAGCAATTTAAGTTAAGATTTTGTCTAAGATATTTTGTTCTGATTTCAATAACTTTTTTTATTATTATTAATTATATGGTATTTTAAAAATTCATTTCAATATAATGACCAGCGAAGCGGGCAAAGCCTGCTAGTCTATAATAAAAGAACTTATATCGTTATTTTTATATATGATCATTCACTTATTTACTTATTTTGCGTGTGTTTGAATTTAGGTTTCATGTTTTTATTAATGTCTTCTGTTTACAAAAGACGAAAATGTTGGAGTTCATGAGAAATTTTAATTACCAGTTTTCAATGAATATTTATTTATTTTCAGGTGTCTTAACACAGGATTCGGCCATTTTTAGAAAACATGTGTCGTGCGATAGCACCGGTATACAATTTCCACTATGGAAGATAAGGCTATATCGCAGTTTCTATAGCGTATCAATGCACGAAACTTGATAGGAATGAGAGTCGTGACGAAAACCTATGCTTATTCAATTAGTGTGCATATTTGCTGAGAAATAATGCTATTATGATGCAATGCAACCCTGTTTACGGGAATGCAATATATTAACTTCTATTATATATAAATGCAGCAAACTTAGAATGTAAAATGGATATTTTGAAAAACTATGCTATGTCAATTTGGCATTTTATAATGGTGGCCGAGAAAGAAAATCGGTATATCATTAATTGATGGTCCTTACATAGAATTACATCTATTCATTTAAATTGTCTTTTATTCTTGATTTATTTGTTTCATATCGCAGGTAAAATTTATTTTTCTCAATACATTGTTCCAATTGTGACGTCAATTGTTTTCTGTTGAATCATCCTTTTTCAGTTATTTTATTCATCCTCCAAACCACGAAAAAAAAAAAAAAAAAATCTTTATTTTTGTAGCTATGACATTAGTTTCAGCATTATCTCGGGCAAATTTGGGCTTTTCTTTATTAAGAAGATTTTGCAAAAGTTTATTGCCTTAATTATGTATTTTAGAAACATTTTTTAGTGAAATTCTGAGACTGTTGAACGTGTTTAAATGTCATAATGCTACTACATGACAACACAGTAATGTATGAATTAAATTTGTGCATAAATGTATTTCCATTATTTGTTTTTCTATATTGATGTTGATTTGGTGTTGCATTAATAGGAAGTTGTACATATAAAAGAAGTTAGTGTATTCGATATATTTTATGATATAATGAGCTTGTCACATTCAATTCGAGCTTTTTTTTTTTTTTTATTTATCTATATATATATCTAGAATTGACATTTAAATTAGCATTATGAAAGGGATTAAAAAATATTGGAGTCCAATATCGTGATATATCGTGATATCGCGATTTTGAATTGACAATATATCGTGATATTGAAATAGTGGCATCGCCCACTCCTACCGACAAGTAGTCCTGTTATGTCGCAATTTCCCTTGATTGTGAGAAAGCTATATCTCAGAGTAAAACTTCACCAGTTTTAATTTAGGTGTAGATCGGCCAACGAGTAGTGTTATCAGAATGTTATCTTAAAATTTTCTCATTTATTTGAATTTTGTGTGTCATCTTCTACTGTAAATAAGGGCACAACTTTTAATCTGTGTGTATTCAGCAGACAGATAGGTTATTTTTCTGTAATCTTTCTTATATTTTTACTTTCTTTTATATGTAATATAGAGAAAGTACTGGATTCGCGAAAATTTTCGACCTCCGTTTTTTGACGGATCTACACGTTTTGGGATGTCCTGAACACGAATTGATAGTTTAAAAAAAATGTCTGTCTGTCTGTCTGTCTGTCTGTGGTTTCTTGTTTTCACCGTATCTCACGAACCAATGAATGAAATTCAACCAAACTTGGTATATAGTTGGACCCTGGTGGGGCATTGTGCTGATTAGATTTGGGGATCAATCGCCCAGCAGGTGACGCTGTGATCGCATTTTATGTAAACTTTTAACATGGCAGTATAGGACAAAATTTCGTATTTTTCCCCGTATCTCACGAACCAATGAATGAAATTCAACCAAACTTGGTATATAGTTGGAACCTAAAGGGGCATGGTGCTCATTAGATTTGGGGATCAATCGCCGAGCAGGTGGCGCTGTGATCGCAAAATTTCGTATTTTTCACCGTATCCCACGAACCAATGAATGAAATTGAACCAAACTTGGTATATAGTTGGACCCTGACATGGAATGGTGCTGATTAGATTTGGGGATCAATTGCCCAGCAGATGGTGCTGTGATCGCATTTTTTCTAAATTTTTAACATGGCAGCATAGGACAAAATTTCGTATAAATGTGCATAATGAGCGTTATTTTAAACTAGTGATTGTAAAATTGATATGAATTATTGATAATAGTAGTAGTTAACTAGGAAAAAAATTTTGTGCATGTGGGGGCAACGGTTCCCCCCCCCTCCCGGGGAAGTAAATTTTCAAGATGGGTATCTTTCGAAAGGTCTCGTTGATAATAGTAATAGTTAACTAGGAAAAAAAAATTGTGCACGTGGGGGCAACGGTCCCCCCCCCCCCGGGGAAGTAAATTTTCAAGATGGGTATCTTTCGAAAGGTCTCGTTGATAATAGTAATAGTTAACTAGGAAAAAAATTTTGTGCATGTGGGGACAGCGGTTCCCCTCCCACTGGGGGGGGGGAAGTACTCCCCCGGGGGGGGCAAAGTTTCAAGATGGGTATCTTTCGAAAGGTCTCGTCAATACCTTTAAAACTAATGGTTGAACCATAAATCTGTGATAATTTAAAACAAAGTTATCGATTTTTTTTTACTTTTAACAAAACAAAAAAGATTTTTTTTTTTTTTTTTTTTTTTTTTTTTTTAAACGAAATTTAACCAAACTTGGTATTTAGTTGGTCCCCGACATAAACTGGTGCTGATTACATTTGGGGATCAATAGCTCAACAGGTGGCGCTGTGATCGCATTTTTTCTAAATTTTTAACATAGCTGGATAGGACAAAATTTCGTATAAATGTACATAATGAGAGTTATTTTTAACTTGTGATTGTAAAATTAATATGAGTTATTGATAATAGTAATAGTTAACTAGGAAAAAATTTCTGTGCATGTGGGGGCATAGCTTCCCCCCCGTGGGGGAGAAGTACCCCCGGGGGGGTAAATTTTCAAGATGGTATCATTCGAAAGATCTCGTCAATACCTTTAAAACGAATGGTTGAACTATAAATCTGTGATAATTTAAAACAAAGTTATCGATTTTTTTTTACTTTTAACCAAAAAAAAAAAAAAAAAAAAATTTTTTTTTTTTTTTTTTTTTTTTTTTTTTAAATATTGTTACTGATTGAATATGCATTACTTTTAACAAAAAAAAAAAAAAAAAAAAAACCTTAGAAAAAAATCGTAATTTCTTTTTCTTTTTTTTTTTTTTTTTTTTTTAATTGTTACTGATTGAATATGTATATAGGAAAATATAGAAGAAAGTCTTGTGGTGGCCACAACATACTAGTTTATATCTTGTTCGGCTATTTCTGTTTTAGAGTTGATTTTGGAATTAGAAGCATAACGATACGGTAATGTTTAAATAAACTGCAATATAAGCATATCTCTTAAGAATATTTTGCAGCATATATTTTAAATTCTTGTTTTATAACTGTATTGTTATTTCAGAGTAAAATATTAATAAATTAATTGAAATTTATATGCTTTAAATGTTAATCGTATATATATATGCTTATAAAAAATAATATATCTTTAATGCATCATATATAAATAGCGCTTCGCTTGTATTTTACTGTATTTAGACTTTATTATTACTGCTGCAATTGAGTTCTATGAAATCTGCATATTATTATTATTATTATCCAGAAGTGTTATCTTACACATCGAAAGATGAAAGGTCATTCATATACTGAAATTAAAAAGAAAGGAAAATAGGTTACATTATGACCAGAACCACTATTTTATGCGTATGCATATATCAAACTAACAATAACAGTACAATACTGTATAAAACTTATGCTGCAAAACATTTAGAAAGCGAAGATCCCCTTTTAAACTTGTGACCGATCCCTCGCGTTTTACGAATCATAAAGAAAGTTCTCCCATCCTTTCAAAAAGCATAGGTAAATTTGGGACCAAATATTCGGTCCCGAATAAACCCATGAAATTGCTCGACTCCCCCCTTTTGGTCCCGAACTTACCTACACCGGACTCAATGATCAAAGTGTCTCTCAGAAATATTTTTTCAAAATGTGAAGAATTGGTGACTTATACTTCACACTATGATAATGCATTTTTTCATTCAAAAGCATTTACAGTCGAATTTCTTGAATGCATTAAAGCAATAATTCATCTACCTTATTTACCAGATCTTGTCATGCATGACATTTGCTATTTTCTGTTATATATAAAACTTATACACCATATTCATAGTGCAGGTGAGATTGATTGATAAAATTATAAGAGCATATTTTTTATCTATTTAAAAAAAAATAATAAATAAATAAATAAATAAATAAAAATAAAGTAAATAAAATGTCTAATAATGATAAAATATCATATTGCCATTTAAATTAATAAATAGTAATAAAAGACTTTTTTCTCATTTCACTTTGTATGTGTTTAATAACTATTTTGATTTATAATTTTTCTTTTTCAAAAAGTATTATAAAAAACTCTGCATCTATTCTTCAGCTGCGTTTCTTTGACTTCAAAAGACAAAGGGACGAAATGAAGTGAAACATGGATATGTGTAAAGAAAAAAATTAGAAGTTTTTTTTTTTTTTTTCTTTCTTTTTGAGCTAAACGGCGGCAAAAAAAAAAAAAAAAAAAAAAAGATAATATGTTAAGTCTTGAAACCAGGAATTCAATCGAGCTCCGGAAATTTTTCATTTCTTGAAGAAGAGAAAAATGCTATTCGAAAGACGGAAAAAGTAATCTAATGAAGCAAGTTGACAAAGCGCCCCTTTACCTTCACCCTCTTTCGCTGGGGATTTCAGAAGAAAAAAAATAGAGAGAAAAGAGCATTTCAGTTAGTAAAGAAGCGTAAGAGAAGGATAAAACCTTGTTCCCGACCCAGTAAGCGACCTTTTCTTGATCGGCAAGAGTAATTCTTGTGGGAAATCAATATCTGATTTTTTCTATTTTTCAAGATTTGTCATTTGTTTTTAAACATTGTAAGCCGGCTACGTCATTTCATGTGTAATCACATCTACCCAAAAATTGTAATCGTCTGGCTGAATTTTATGCACAGTAGCTCAGAAATTCAAATTGCGCTATATTACCGTAAAAAAAAAGAGAGAGAGAGAGAGAGAGAGTTTCATAACTAATTTCTTGAAAATAAAAAATTAAATTTTATTGTGATAGATATAAAACATAAATGCACATGGTGAAGAATGAAAACTTTGTTTTAAACACCATAAATTGAAAAAATACGCACAATTGTTTGGGGTCGAAACAACTAAGCACAACCCTTCATCAGACGAGAATATTTATTAACATCAGTGTGGCCTTTCTGTTGAGACAAGAAAAGTTTTCGGTCTATGTATGTATATAAGTAATGTCAGTCTGTGTTACGGTACAGGTCACAAAAATTATTCATTCGATTTGAAATTTGGTAAAAATGTTAATGAATTACATGGAATCATCTGTATATTTTTTTTTGTATATAGTGTCAGAACGTTTACAGGGGAACAAAAACGAATTTAGTTATATTTATGTCTATGGACGGCATTTCTTTAAGTGAACCTTAGCATCATTACTCTGTATTCAATATAATTATGTTGATTTACATTATTAATTAGACGCTAAAAAGCATGGAATGCAGAACAAATTTACATGTAAAAAAGTAAGATTTTATTTCAAATCTTATTAATGTTACACCTAGAGACATATTTCACACTGGTATTCTGCAGAGATAAAATTAATAATCTTAGAATGAAATCCTGTAATATATTGTTACATATTTATAAATAGCAGTAATTATTATTACGTAATTTCATTTAAAGAGGCCTGGTCAGGTTACAAAATGTTAATTTTCTGCATTCCTAGCTTGTTTTGGCGTTAAAATTGTCCCTTTTTAATAAAAAATCCGGTAAAAAAGCTTCACCAGGTCAGGTAATGGCCTTGACGACAAATATGGTGATTTTATCGCTCCTTGGCGACTTTTTTAGCCACCATGGCGAGCTTGATGTTAATAGTTTCCTGACTGGGTCTCTGATATTGTTTGGTTATTGCTTATTGCTGTGTGTTAATGCTACAGTTCAGTTTATGCTGTGATTTGTATGTTGTCAGCTGTTATTTATGCTGTGTTTTCTGTTGAAACTGAAGTTGATACTTGGTTTACAGACCCATAATCTTCTGGAATATTCTGTAAATAAACTTTTAAATCTCTGCAAAATTTGTTTTTCATCCACAGACAATTCCCGAACCCTGTCACATTCAAGTATTTTTACCTTCTCTTTTTGAAGGTATTTTATTTGATATTTGGATTATTGATCTGTGATTTTTGAAACTAGGATGTTTTGTTAATAAGGATATATATATATATATATATATTACCTAAATAGTGCCTATTCCATGTTATAAGTGATGTTAAGCCATTCCATAAGTGTGAAAACTCTATAAGTATACCTTTTTGTCTTTAATAATAATAATAATAACTTTTCATTATGGTAAAGATTTAGTTAATAATTTATTTGTTAACAAAGTAAACCTCTTACAAAGTACAAGAAAAAATAATAATAGTCTAAATTACATAAATTGCAGACATTAAAGTATGCACTGAATCAATATTAGTTTATTATTATTATTTAGCACCATACGAAAAGAACGTTATGTGTTAAAGTTTATGCTTATTGAATGAAAATGTATTTTTGGTAATGTTATATATTTATATTCAGGGGACATTTTCTGAAGGGGGTTGAGGTGGCCTGTGGAGGTCTTTAGACCGATTTATTAGTTTGTTTCAATGGTCAAAAATGAAAATTAATTTAATTTCAAATTATCTGGAGGGAGGCTCGAGGCCCTATAGCTGACTTTGTCTGCGTCCTCGCTTATATTAAATAAATAAAGTAAATACTCATTAGGAGGTCATATAGTCCCCTCATAGAAAAATGTGTCTTATTATTAAATGAGTTAACTTTATATATTTATCATATGTGCCCTCTAGTTGCAAAATCGGCCATCTCCAATAAAAAAAAATTCTGAGAAAGGGGGGGGGGATTTTTTGCCACACTTAGCCAAAATAAGTTAGGAACCAAAACTCCTCAGTTTTGTTATCGTTAGGGCAGTATATCTGAAAACTCAAAATAAGGTGGCAGAGGCACGTGTATGGGGGGGGGGGGGTTAAATTTTTATTTTGTATTTGGCCGCCTTTGCAATTTTCTTTGGAGTTGGCTGGTTTTGCAACAAAACCGAACTTAATTTTCGCTAAATTTAATGCAAAACTTGGATCTTTAGCGTTGCAAATGCACAAAAAGTTTTATTCAATTAAATTTTATTTAAAAATAACTGTTTTCCGTTATCTGATTAAAAAAAAAACTAATTAAAAAAAAGTTAAAAATAACTGATATCCATAACAAGGAATAACTCTAGAAAATTATGAAAATATATCACAAACGGTCGCGAAATTCCTTAATCATGAGCTATTTTTTAATACAGTAAGAAATCCTTCGATTTCTAAACAAACTTATACAAACACATCGGTATAACATGCTGAATCATCATATGCATTTTAATTAAACGTATGTATCAAAATATGCTAACTATGATGCTGTTATGTTATCAATTAATATTGTTATTATAAAGTCGTTGCACTTTTGACAAATTATAATAACATCTTTTGAACTTTGGATTTGTTCATTTTCCACGTCGTAGGCTCACTTTTCCACTTCCTTGATTCATTTACATCAATTCAGAAACAATTTTTCTGCGTACTTTACTGTATAATAACGGGGCTCATAAACATGGAAAATAAAGTAAAACAAATTATATTATACACTTTAAAAACTTATAAATTATTAACCTTTTGCCCGTCCTGTTTAATTTCATTCCTTTGGTCAGCGTTGCCAAATTCAGGTACTTCTTTATTTAATATCCACCACTAAATTTTAATTGTAACAGTTGCCTAATCACTTCGAAGGTTATTTGTCCATTATATATATCAAATATCACTCCACAAATTTATTAGTGGTAGTCGAATAAAAGAGTCCCTAAATTTAGCAACACTATTTAGAGCGCTTTAGAGCGTTAGGGCAGGCAAAGGGTTTAAAACTATAAATATGGCTTTGCTAATTTTATACAGGTTACCAAAAGTTAAGCAACAACCTTATTCTTTCTTTCTTTCTTTTTTTTCTTCTTTTGTGCATAATTTTTAAAAAGTGACGAATAAACGTAAAAATTGTATGATATGTTTGTCATCAAATAATTAATGGAATTTTGCATTAATTTAATATCAGAAATATTTCATAAATTGATATTATTTCGATTTTTCTCAAAAGTAGGCTTTTAAAAAAGGAAAAATTAAACACTTTTAGAAAAGAAAAGAAACAGACAAGGTGTTAAGGATGCATTAGAGGTAGGAGAAGATGGTCTTATTTTCAAATCGTATATTTTCGAAAATTGAATTAAAATTCTTTTTTAATTTTTACTTTCTCTTACCCTAAGGTAGAGAAAGTATTCTTTTTGGGTCAAATTTTCGAACGCGAGATTTTGTTATATTTACACGTTTTAATGTCCCCTGAATACGAAAATCATGTTTTTAGCAAATGGTTTGTGTGTATGTGTGTGTGTCTGTGTGTCTGTCTGTTATCAGCATATCTCAAGAACAAATAGTAGCAGACATTCCAAACATGGTATTCTAAATGTGTATCATATATAGATGCTACAGTAAGCTTTTCGTTAAGATCAAGCAAATGCTACGTGTACAGGGACAATCAAGAGAATTCTAATACATTACGTCTATGGGGGAAATTGCAGGTAAGTACAGTTTAACATCTATAGACTGCACTAAACCAAATGAAACGAATATATATATTTTTTGTAATAGAGATAGTAAACTGGGAAAAAAATTTTGTGTATGTAGGAGCCTCGTCTCCCCCCCCCCCTTGAGGGGAAGTCCCCCCCTCGAGGGGAGTAAATTTTCATGATGAGTATCTTTCAAAAGAGCTCGCCAATACCTTTAAAACGAATGGTTGAACCATCGATCTGCGATAATTTAAAACAAAGTTATCGATATTTTTTTACTTTTAACGAAAAAAAAAAAAAACTTTTTTTTTTTTTTTTTTTTTTTTTTTTTAATATTGAGAATAAAATGGACTTTTTTTGAATATTTAATGTTATACTACTTCTCTAATATGGAAATTGTCTGCATTATCATAAAAGATTATTTTTTAAAATAACAATTTTAATAAATTATTCTTTAAAAACAGAATTGTTTTTTAATAACCGAATTAAATTCTATATAAAAGTAGGTGCATTAATGAAACTGGGGGTTGAGGGGGGCGGTAGCCCCCCTCACACAGAACTAATTATCATATAAAACTCTTCAGAAGCCTAATATGAATTGTTTAACACAGGTTTACATAACAGTACTCGTTATCTTACCTTTTAATCCGCAACCTGTATTAATAGTATTAAATTTCAGGGTAAGAGAAAGTCGTGTGAGTGACACACCAGATTATTCACTTTAAATTTTCTTCTTCTTTTTTCCTATCTGAATAATGTATATATATATATGCATACACTGTAAAAAAAAAGAAGAAAGAAAGAAAGAAATTCTGTGTTTTGTTATAGATGGTTGGGTTTTACGTCGCACTAGTGCTGCGCAGATGAACGACAGTCTAGGACACTCCCCTAGAGGTGGTCCGAAGACATGCCATCACAATTTTGATCCTCCACGGAAGGGATGGCTATCCCGCTTCGGTGACCCCCTGAGGTATAATATTTTATGGGAACATGGAGGACACTGGGGTCACGACAGATTTTACGTGCACCAGCCACCATTAGTGTACACGATGATCTTTGACCGGCTCGAGTACCGAACCTGCAATCTTCCAATTACGAGGCCGGCGCTCTACCGACTGGGCTACCGTGGCCCGTGTTTTGTTATAGAAAATATTTGATCGAAAAGTTATGAGAAAATATCTATATGCCATATTAACAGGGAGCAGCCCCCGCTCATCACTCTTGGAGCGATGTAGAGCGCTTCTAAGGGGACTACTCGCAGTTTATTGAAAAAAAAAAAAAAAGAAAAATACAAATTTCGCCAGGCGCAATCCGGCCTAAGCCGACAGTGGGCGATTATTCAGGTGCTAAATTTCCGGGCTATGCCCCACGCGACAGGTGGCATGAAGTATACGAAAGTTCTTGATTGAAAAGTCTATATGAGTAAAGTCTCTGGGAAATGAAACAGATTGCTAAATACTGGTACTCCTGCAAGTTTCCAGGATAAGATCCCATCGCGACAACGGGCAAGAGCAGATGGTGGAAATTATTGCCAGGAAATTATTATCCTTTCGCGACAAGGGGCAATACTTGTGTAATGAAGAAGACTCTGTTAAATAGCCACGGAGCAGGCAACCAAGTGCTATTGATATTAATTAATCAGTTGAGTTAACTAAATCCATAAGAAAAGAAAATATTTTATTTAACTTATTTATGAGTAATTTGCGCGATATTATATTTTCCAACCAATTATTTGGTCGTGGGGAAGGATTTCTTAAGTGAAAATTTTTGGTCAGGGGACAATGAAAATAATAATGGCTGGGAGTACCCTCTTCGCCACAAGGACACAAGGGAGAACGCCGACGACGAAACCTGTGGAGATAAGAAGGAAAAGGACCATGACCGGTTAAAAAAGCAGTAATGGGTGGGGTAAGGGTCCAAGAGTTAGGGCTGGCCTGTGGCAAAAGATTAAAAGTATGTCTGCCCTTTTCAGACACACTCCACAGGTCTTGCCATTTTAAATTCAAAATTTCCTTTATTCGAAGTTTAACATAAGAGGGAGGGGCGGGGAGGGAGAAATTTACATTTTGGAACTCTGTGGCTTCTTTTGCCAAAGAGTCCGCAAGTTCATTGCCGGCTACTCCCCTGTGGGCAGAAACGTGTGCCAGGGATATTTTTAATTTTAAGTTAGATAGGAGATTTTTTATTTCTATAATCTGAGGATTTCTGCTCCTGTGGCGAGCAATAGCAAGCAGACCCGAGAGGCTGTCACTAAAAATGCTTATTTCTTGGTAATTATGATTATTTGTTGCCCAATCTAGGGCTTGTTTAATTGCAAAAATTTCAGCCTGAAAAATTGTATTATAGTTCTCAAGCCTGCCCGCCCACCGATGGACTGTCTCACCAAACGCAATAACACAGAATGCCGCAGCGACACCCTGATCGGTCTTGGATCCATCGGTAAAGATCGCCACCGAAGCAGAGGGAGAAAAGCTATTTTTAGAACAATTGGTTAACAGGGAAGCAACGTCCTTACCAGGGTGAATATTCCAGCTGCAGGTTGTAGTTTGGATGGGGATATTGGGAAAGACTATTGTTGTCATGTGATTTAAACAGCTCAACTCTAACTTGATTTATACAACTCAACTCTACTTGGCAGCCATTATATATAGTTTGTTTTTGCCTGTCTGCTGGCTTGCCTGTACGATATGAACTGTGATGTTATAATTTTGAACTGCTTATTTTAATTATGATTTATGAAATAAATATATTTCATCTATAATGTGGTTTTAATTAATAGTAATAACATGACATGGTGTCAGGACTGTAAATTAATGAAAGTTCGAAATAATAATTCACGTATTAAGTGAATGTAGGGATGACCACGTGCTGTACTGCTGTCGCTTGTGCAACATGGATACTTTCAAGCCTCCAGGTGAAATGCGGTTTACCGTAGGAAATGTGGCAGAAAATTGGAAAAGATGGGTCCAGAAGTTTCATAATTTTATGCTAGCATCTGAGAAAAATACGAAATCCGAAAATGTCAAGATTGCAATATTACTTAATCTCTTAGGAGACGAAGAAGTTGCTATTTATAACACCTTTAAAAAGACTGAAAGAGAAAAACTTGACGATGTGCTAGCAAGTTTTGAAGAACATTGTAATCCCCATCAAAACGTTGTATTTGAAAGATACAAATTCTTTTCATGTAAACAGCGTGAAGGTCAATCATTTGACAATTACCTAACGGAACTGAAAACACTGGCAACTACGTGTGAATTCGGCGTTCAGGAAGAAAGTCTAATCCGTGATAGAATTGTATTAGGTATCCATGATTCTAGTCTGCAGGAAAGAATGCTCCGGGAGCCATCTTTGACGTTACAGAAAGCAGCGGAATTTGTGCGAGCAGCGGAAACAAGCAGAGAACAGTTCCAGTCAATGAGGGCCAGCAGTAGTGGTATAAACGCAGTTAAAACTTCTAAATCTAAAATGACTTATAAAAAGAACAATTTCAGTGAATTAACTTATGACTGCAAAAAGTGTGGACGTAATCATAAAAGAGCTAACTGTCCTGCATATGGTAAAACATGTTCGAAATGTAAAATGAAAAATCACTTCGCTGTTGGGTGTAAAAGAAAAAATGTTCATGAACTTGAATCTAGAAATCATAGTAAACTGTATAAGAGGGGTATTCATGAACTTGAATCTAGATGTGATGATGAATTGTATGTTGAATCCCTTTCGGTGGGACAAGTAAGTACAAATATTCATAATAATGTAGACTTGACTTGGTATAAAATAATACAATTAAAAATTGGTAATAAATCAACTGAAATTGAATTTAAACTTGATACAGGAGCAGAGGCTAATGTTATTCCTTATAATATGATAGAATGTTTTAATGTTGATTTAATTAATACTGAAACTGTGTTAATTGCATATGGTAATTTTAAGATTAAGCCTATGGGTAAATTAATATTTGAATGTTATGTAAATTCTAATAATGCTATTCCTATTGAATTTTTTGTTATTGAAAAGTATTCAACACCAATATTAGGACTAAATGCTTGCATGAAATTAAATTTAATACAAAGAGTAGATAATATATGCATTGAAAGTAAATTAGATATTTTGAAGTTTTATGAAACTGTTTTTGTAGGCCTTGGTAGATTTCCAGGGGAGGAATATCATATAGAATTAAAACCTAATGCAAAACCAGTAATACACCCACCTAGGAGAGTCCCACAAGCGTTGCAAAATCGTTTAAAAGAAACATTGAGTAGGTTAGAGGCTAATGGAATCATATCAAAAGTAAACCAACCGACAGACTGGGTCCAGAGTTTGGTAATTGTAGAGAAACCAAATGGTCTTTTGCGTTTATGTTTAGATCCCAGGGACCTGAATAAGGTTATTAAAAGGGAACACCATCTGATACCATCGGCAGAGGACATAATTAGTAGACTTGAGGGAAAAAAATTATTCACTGTTTTGGATCTTAAAGATGGATTTTGGCAGGTTCCTTTAGATAATGAAAGCTCATATTTGTGTACTTTTAACACACCATACGGGCGTTATAAATTCAATGTTATGCCTTTTGGGATTGCTTCAGCTCCAGAAGTGTTTCAAAAGAGAAATGAAAAATTGTTTGGGGACATAAATGGGGTGGAAATATACTTTGATGATATAATTGTAACAGGAAATGATAAAGTCTCACATGATGCAGCTTTAATTGAGGTTCTTAAAAGAGCTGAAGCTCTTAACATTAAATTTAATGCTGATAAGTTGCAGTTTAGAATGTCAGAGGTAAAATATATGGGTCAGATAATTTCAGATAAAGGAGTAAAAGCTGATCCAGGACACATTAAAGGTATAATAGATATGCCTACCCCCAATTCAAAAAGTGAGGTGAGACGATTACTAGGCATGGTGAACTTTTTATCTAAGTTTATACCAAACTTATCTCAAATAACAGCATCATTAAGGGAGTTGATAAAACAAAATGTCGAGTTTAGATGGGAAAATGAACATACTGTGTCATTTAATCTGATTAAGAATCTACTTAGTTGTGCCCCAGTATTAAAGGTATTTAATGGGTCTGAAAAAATCATTATACAGTGTGACAGCTCAAAAGATGGTTTGGGTACCTGCCTGATACAAAATGGGCAGCCAGTTTCTTTTCTGTCTAGGAGTTTGACAGAATGTGAAAAAAATTATGCTCAGATAGAGAAGGAACTTTTGGCAATAGTTTTCTCATTTGAAAAGTATCATAATCTTGTGTATGGTCGACATGTAATTATAGAAAGTGATCATAAACCTCTTACATCGATTGTCAATAAACCCATGTCTAAAATATCATCTAGGTTACAACGAATGTTATTGAAACTTTTAAAGTATGATTATGAAATTAAGTATACACCTGGAAACAAAATGTATTTAGCAGACACACTGTCACGAGCATTTAAGATTGATACCCAGATTAAAGATGACCCTGAAATGAGTAATATTGTGCATAGTATAACCAAGTATTTGCCAATGAGTAAAAGTAGATTGAACCAATTTAAATATGAAACAGATCAGGACAATGAATTAAAAGCTGTAATTAAATTTGTTAAGGAGGGTTGGCCGAAAACAATTAAAAATATGTCACAGGAATTAAAACAATATTTGAAGTTGCGGAGTGACCTGCATACAAATGAAGGATTGTTGTTTCTGAATGATAAGATCGTTGTCCCTTGCAAATTAAGAAATCAAATGTTAACATTAATTCATGAGGGTCACTTTGGTATGGAAAAATGCAAACAACGAGCTAGGGAACTTATGTATTGGCCAGGTATAAACAGAGACATTGAAACAATAGTCGCACAGTGTGAGATATGTGAAAAGTTTAGGCGTTCTAACACTAAAGAGCCTTTGCAACCTCACTTAATTCCTGATAGACCATTTGAAAAGTTAGGATTGGATATTATGGAATGTGGAAATTTAAATTATTTGGTAATTATGGACTATTACTCTAAATGGATTGAAGTTTCAGAGCTAGTTAATAAAACTGCTACTGAAGTCATTAGAGTTCTTAAAGAGACTTTTTCAAGATATGGGGTTCCAAACCTTATTGTTTCTGATAATGTTCCATTCAATAGCCATTTGTACATAGATTTTGCTAAAGCTTGGGACTTTGAATATAATTTTTCTAGCCCACATCATCATGAAAGTAATGGCCAGGCTGAAAGGGGGGTGGGTATAGTAAAAATGATAATGAAAAAGGCAAAAGCAGATAATGTGGATTATTTTGTTGGTCTAATGGAATATAGAAACACACCCATTTCGGGATTGGGTCTCTCTCCCGCTCAGTTAATGTTTAATCGAAGACTGCGAACAAAATTGCCTATTACAAATAAATTGCTTAACTCCGAATTATTTCATAATGTTAAAGGCCTGTTGACTAAACGTCAACAAATTCAAAAACGGTTTCATGATCGTACAGCCAAATCTTTGAGTAAATTGAGCCCGGGAGATAATGTGCGTATGCAGAACATGAAAAATAAAACTTGGGAATCTGCTCAGATAATATCTGTTGATCCAAATTTGAGATCATACACTGTTAAAAGTGAATCTGGCAAAATATTTAAAAGAAATAGAAAATACCTAATTAAGACACATGGTAGATTTAACGAAAAATTTGATTATAATGAAAATTCTTTGTCTGATAGTTCAGTTAGCAATAATATATTAGATCAAGGTAAATGTACTACTGTAGGTAATTCAGATGTAATTGTGACTAGAAGTGGGAGAATTTCTCGAAGACCGAAATATTTAAGTGATTATGTATAAACTTGTATGTATAACTTCAGTGACTGTTTGTGTAAAGTTTCTTGTGTAAATATGATGTGAATTTTAAGATGTGTGGTAACTTTATAAATTTGTATTTGATTGAATAGTAATTTTGTATATTTGTAATTGGCTGTGTATCTTTTTGAATGTTATCATATTCTATGTGATTTTGTAAAATGTGTAAAAGTTTTACATCTCAAAGGGGGATGTCATGTGATTTAAACAGCTCAACTCTAACTTGATTTATACAACTCAACTCTACTTGGCAGCCATTATATATAGTTTGTTTTTGCCTGTCTGCTGGCTTGCCTGTACGATATGAACTGTGATGTTATAATTTTGAACTGCTTATTTTAATTATGATTTATGAAATAAATATATTTCATCTATAATGTGGTTTTAATTAATAGTAATAACATGACAATTGTAGCTAGTTCAGTATCATTAAGTTGTAATATTTTGGTTTTAATATATGTCTGGGAAACCTGCAGGTGGGCATGAGGAATTCCAGTGATGACGGTGAGGGCATCAGTCGAGATAGTTTTATAACCTCTTGCAATTTGCAAGAGGAAGGGCCTTTGAGCAGAATTTAGTAGAGCTATTGCGTCAGTTCTAAGATGACCACCCCAGATGCCGGCACCGTATGTTAATATTTTTTCTATTATAGTAGTGTACCATGTTTTAAGGAAAAAGGTGGAGATACCCCACCTCTTCCCCACCATCTTCATTAAATTGTGGTAAAAAGTTAAGGTTTTTAATTTGAGATATTTGACGTGTGCCAGCCAGTTGAGGCGATCATCAAAAAAAATGCCTAGTAATTTCAGTTGTTTTACATGATGAACACTGATGCCATCAATCCTCATCTTGGGACTCCTCTGCAAGGCTTTAGGAAAGGCTAGGGTTAAAGCGTTAGTTTTTGAAGGGGATAATTGGAGATCTAAATCTTTAAGGAGTTTACTAAAAAGGGTGAGAGCTTCCTGGGCTTGTTCCTCCAGGTCTTTCCTTCTAGGCCCCGAGAGAATCAAGGAGAAGTCATCCGCATAGGCGAAGGTGGTAAAGCCCCCAGAGGCCATGCCGCACAGGATTTTATTGGCTATAATTGTCCATAAAACTGGACCTAGACATGAGCCCTGAGGACAACCTTTCGTTTGAGGAAATTCAGACATACCCTCGCCCCAATTGACGAGGATTTTCCTTGCTGAAAGATAACTACGGATGACCCCCGCAAGATTACCCGGGCAGTTAAGTTCTTGTAGTGCTTGGAATATGTGTGGCCACTCCACATTATCAAATGCTCCTTTGATATCCAGAGAGATGATAGTGGTGTAGTTCTTTGCATTAGAGCTGAAGGCGCAGGAACTTTTAATTGCATCTAAAGCCTGTTCACAGGATCTGCCCTCTCTGAACCCGTACTGATTTTGGTGGAGGAGTTGGTTTGTTTCAAGATGATAGTTTAATCTGGTTACTATGAGTTTTTCGAGCAATTTTCCTAAGGTGGGAAGTAGGCAGATCGGTCTATAGGAAGTGGGTTCAGAGGGAAGTTTCCCTTGCTTTAGGAAATACACCACTTCACCTCTTCGGAGGGATTCTGGAAAAAATTTGAGATCTAAGCATTTGTTGGTCCAACCCACGAGAATCCGTGGCATTGTGTAAAAAATGTTTCTTAAAATTTTGAAATCGATATTGTCAGGACCAGGGGCCTTGTTTGTATTAAAACTATGTAGAGTGGCTTTAACCTCGGTCTCCGTGAAAGGAACATCCAAGGGAGCCGAGAAAGAAGGTTCTGGAAAATGTGGGTAGATTGTTTTTGGGAAAAGTATTTCAGTTAAGTGTTCTAGGTTATTTTTCTTAGAGGAAAGAGCTGGAGGACGTTCAAGTTTCAGCTCAGTGGGTGTAAAGAATTTATTACTAAAGAATTTCTGTGCTGTGCCAAAAACATTTGTTTGAAATGAACAAAATTTTTTCCATGCGATATGTTTTGCCAAGTTAACTTGTTTTTTAAATAAGGCCGCATGACGTTTGATTTTCAAATTGTGTTGCAGTGTAAGTGAAGGGTCTAGGTATTTGAGCTGTCTTTTTAGTGCTGTAAGATGATTTCGCATGGAACGAAGCTGGGGAGACCAGAAGGTATATGTGAACTGCCGGCCCGACTTCTTAAGTCTGAAAGATGAAGCAGCAGCGGATTGAATAGTTTTAACAAGAGTTAGGGTGAAATTTTCTAATTGAGTTGTATCTGTTATTGAATTTAGGTTATCATTAAGGGAGGAGATATGTTTAGAAAGAAGATTATTAAATTTCTTGAAATTGCCATGTTTTGTTGCAAATCTTTTTGAGTAAGTTAGGGACGGAGTTGAATTTAACGTATAAGTTATATAATTATGATCTGAGTTATTAGCGATATCAAGGACTGACCAGTCATTAATTCTTGCAAAAGTCTTAGGATTACACAGAGTAAAATCTGGCCAGCCCCTGGCATTATTTTTGAAGAAAGTAGGTTCGGAATTCTCTATGTTTGCCAAACATATGTTATTTGAAGTTATGAATTCTATGAGGCTGCAACCCCTGGCATCCTCCCGTGGGGAACACCACAACGGGGAGTTAGCATTGAGGTCACAGCCACACAGAAAGAGGGATTTTTGAGAGATTAAATGCTGCCACTCCAGCAGACAGTCATCAAAGTCTGCGGACGGGGGAGCATAGGCGCTGCCCAAAATCAGCTCACCCTCCTTCGTAGTCAATGTAACGAATACACAAAAGTCCCCAGTGAATCTATATGCCATAGAAAAAACACATTGACACAAAGTTTCCGTAATAGAAAAATATAGAAAATATTTGTACACAAGAGATTTTTCTGACATTACAGGGCGCACTGTAAAAAAAAAAAAAAAAAAAAAAGAAAAAAAAAAGAGAAAAAGAAATTGCATTAAATTAACACTTAAATGCATGAATTTTTGATACTTCCATTACCTTACTACCGTAGGTAATGGAAGTATTGTATTCGGTCCAAAAATGCGATATCGAGTTTTTACCTGATTTACACGTTTTAAGGTCTCCTGAGTGCAAAAAAGTAGTTTTTGGCAATTGGTCAGTGTGTGTGTGTATGTGCGGAATCTTCTGGCTCTCTGAAATCTTCATATCTCCGAAACTAATAAAGACAGAACTACGAAACTCCAGAATTGATACAGGTCTGGTGTACAGATGAATTTTCTAAATTTTGGTGAAAACTGAAAACCGTAAGTGGGTCATCGGAAACCGGAAGTCTGTATCTCAAAAACGGCTCAAACGATTTTCTTCAAATCTGCTATATAAACACTCTGTTAGATGTGCTTTTAAATGATATAGTTGGTTAGTTCAGGAAAATTGACAGGCGACCTGTATAAATAGCTTAATTTCAGGTCTCGCAAGCGCGTTCCTTTAAAAATGGCTGTACAGATTTTTTTCAAACTCGTCATATTAACTTCCTTTTAAATATCCTTTTGTATGTAATTATTGTTTTCCGGTCAATAATTGAGTATGCCAAGTTTTGGTAAAAGTTAGTATCTCAAAAACGGCTCTAACGATTTTCTTGAAAATTGTTACATAAATCCATTTTAACTATCCTTTCTCATGTATTACGTGGTTATTACAGAAAAATTAACAGTCATCCTGCTTAGTTAGGTTAATTTTAGATCTCGGAAATTAGTGTTCCAAAAAATAACTCTACCATTTTTTTTCCCCTTACTTTTTACCTTGCTATGTAAACTTTGTTGTATATGTCTTTACACGTGTATTAAGTTTCTCTTACTGGACAAATATTAGGTTTCTACTTCGTTAGGTCTTTTTATGTCTTCTTCTGATTACATTATCTCAAAAAAAAAAAAAAAAATCTGGAGTGACTTCACTTGACTTTCCAAGCCAGGGACGTATCCAGAGGGGGGGCTCCCCCCACCCGAAATTTTCTGAGATAACTTTTTTCATGTTCTACTGACCAGAAAAAAAATGTAAAAAAATGAATTTTTTCTCCACAATATCTTTTCCTTGTTGTTAATTTGTTTGCTTTTGAAACCTTATTTATCAGCGATTTTCTGTCTTGTAAAGTCCAAATTACTGAAATGCATATTAGCTTTTTGTAAAAAACACTAAAAAGAGAAATTTATGGTACTGATTGTTGAACACTGTAATGTGTCTCCTTTCTTTTAAACACTTCTCTTGCCAGAAATAGCGTTTTAATTCCTTGTGAGACAAAAGATTCGCTATTAACAAATATTACAGTTGCATACGGAACTTCTGGTTTTGTCAGTTATGCACGTAGTATACCTTCCTTCCAAACACAAAACAGCCAATATAAAGTCTACTTTACAGAAAGACATGTGATGAAAGATAGTACTATCTAATCCTACTGAAAGCAAAAATGTCAGTAATCACATCATAGAGTACAGCATTCAGTATTCATATTTGTAGAGAGGCAGAATTTCAGACGAATGTCCAGATTCCCAAACCAGACTGAGCTTTGACTGGACCAGACTCTAGTCGGTACATGCGGTCCGCAGGTTCTGTAAAAGAAATTCGGTATCAATTTTCCTTGTTTTCCGAAAGGAAACAGAAGTGTTAAACCCACTTGCGGAAAAAGCTCCATCTGTTGCCATGCGTCATCAGCATCGTTCAAACTATCACACCACTACCGTCATCCGTCGCCATGCACCTATAACTAAATAACATTCGCATAAGGAATCAGAAGGATTATCACAACGAATCTCTCAAGGAAAAAAATCAATCGCATGAGATTGTATAGCTCAGTGAAAGGGAAGCGGGAAAACTTATATATATATATATATATATATATATATATATATACACATAATGGTGGAGTTCGATTGGTGGCTCCCTGAGTTCGACAAACATCTGAAGAGATTTAAGACGATCGTAAAACAAAAGTGGGTATGAGCTGCATTGCAAGTAGAATAAGTGGCTGTGCTATATACTGCCCTGACAGGCCTTAAAAAACCAACACGTTATGTAAACATCTTTGTTACGGTCGTCACAAAACAGACATATCTGAGTCTGATGTAGAACGCGATGATGGGCCATCGCTTCACTGTTCACTTACCAAATGATAACCAATAATGACATGCAGCCACAGTTGAAGATACGCTGTGTCACATGAGACACCTGGTTGATACACACCCTGGGTACATATAGAAATGCTAGATAGTTTGATATGCACGCCATGCCAGAAGATTTTCAGCAATTACAATGCGTATAACCATGGCCCCAGGGTCTGTAGAAGGCACGATAAACGGTAAACCATATAAGAAGACCTCAATGTGTTCGCTAAACATAGACATGTAATATGTCTAGGTTTAGTGGACGCTAGCACACAGGTCCTCATTTTTCCAATAATATGACCTAAAGCAAGCAATATTATCTAATTAGAAAACCACATATATATTATTTTCTTCTACACAAAAAGCAAGAGAAAAAAGTATTGGAATCGGAAACTTTTAGATTTCCAGTTTTCAATGTGCTTACATGTTTTTAGATGCATTGAACACCAAAAGACTATTTTTTGGAAACTTAGATATAAATGT
Source organism: Salticus scenicus (assembly GCA_963930645.1). Lineage (NCBI taxonomy): Eukaryota > Metazoa > Arthropoda > Arachnida > Araneae > Salticidae > Salticus > Salticus scenicus. The sequence goes on from OZ005649.1 coordinate 183,880,441, forward strand.
TTTTATTAGATTTTTGGCTATATCGCCCAGCAGATAGCGTAGCTGCACTAGATTTCCCTTTTTATGGAAAAGATATATATCGGCTGTATTAAAAAGAAGCTATATCTAAAAAAACGAAAAGTATTTGAAACATGGTTGTGCATGGCACATAAATCTTGCGCCGTACCACTGAATTACGACGTCAGCCAGATTTTGGTATGTTAAATTTGAATGGACTTAACATTGCACTAAAGCTAGACAGACAGCATAGCAACGGTCTAGAATTCATTTCTAGGATAATCCGGAATCGTACCATCACAATTTAAAATCTCCACGGAGAAGATGTTTCCCCAATTTCAGTATACCTGAGCTATTACATTTACAAAACATGGAGGATTTTATGTGCAACTGATACCATTAATCTGCATGACAGTATTTGAATGACTCCAGTATCGATCATTCATTCCTTCAATTACGAGCTCGACTCCTTATTAACCGGACTACCGTGAGTCCAGATTTTGGTGATTTTCTCCGTTTGTCAGTGATTTACAACATCACGGATTAAAGAACTCTCTAGCAGAGAGTTGTGCCTTTTAAAGGACTAGTTTCATCAGTTTTAGGCCCAAGGCACTTTTTAGAATTATTATTATCATTAAATCTTTTATATCCTTTTCCGATTTTAGGAACATTAATTCGATTGTTTACCGACATGCGGCGCTGTAACTGATCTTATTTATAGCGCATAACCATTTTACTATGCCTAGATAAGAAGCTTAAGGTAATAACTTACATTTTTCTTAAAGTTAAGTTAATTAGGGGGGGGGGGGGGCAACTTTAGCGCACACACTCTTGGTGTGCACAACCAACATCTTAGTGAAAGTTGGGCCCCCTCCGAAATTTTTTTCTGGATACGCCCTTGTTCCAAGCATTGAGTAATTAACGGTTTTGTAGATAAAGTAAAGTAAGAGGATATGTTAAATAAACAAAAGAGAAATTATAATAAGGTGTTTGGGTATTTTTCTTTATATAGTACACGATGTTTAATTTAACGCTATTTTACCAAACACGTATAGCATAATGATAAAGACTAATTCATTGTGTCCCTGTAAAAACCTACAAATGCTAGAATCACCAAAATGCTTATAGTTAGAGCAACAGTGATTTATAATATTTATATAAATTTTCAGCTCCATCGGATAAGGCATTTTTCTATTATTCTTTCCTATCAGCAATATTTCTATTTAAACTTCTTGTTTCTTAGTTATTTCAAAATAAGAACTAAAAATTGTATTTTAACTATTAAGAAAAAAAAAAAAAAAAACTTATTATTTACAAGTTAAATCGAATTTGTAACTTATTATCGCACTTCAAAGAACATGTCCCTTGAAATTGTTACTAAGACAAGTGATGGGACTTGTTTAATTTGTAACTATGCTGCAAATGTAAAATTTTTGACAAAGAGTAAAAAAAAAACGGAGAGATTGCTGTGTTTTATTTCCTTACTTTAAAAATAAAACAAAAGTGTAAATAAAAATTTGTTTAGTGTGCATGAATGACATTTTTGCTGCTGTACAGATTTTTTTGAGTTTATTAACCGGCGATACTGGTTTTATTAAACGGCGGTTTTAAAAGCAGTTCATATTGATTTGATTCCGGTCCTTGTAATTCGATCAGATTAAGTGGCTGATTTTATTAACCAGTGAATTTATTAAGCGGCGGTTACTATATATATATATAAAAGATGATGTTTTGCAGTTTTTAAAAGAAACCTTTATATCTCTATGAATACATGCGCTATTCTCATACGAATAAATACATATAATATTAAGAAGCCTCATAATTACAGTTGACTCCCATTCAATGAGGTACGGGAGTCTACTGTTTATACTGTAGTCACATCGCATTTCGAGCGTTACCTTTTTCGCTTTCGAAGCAAAATATTTTTCTGAAATGCAAGAGGTATAACCTGTTCTTTGCGTGCCCAAAGTTCCAGGATAATTTCACAGCAATTTATCTAGGTGTTTGATAAAACGTCTGTAATCGAAAATGTCCGGTCATTTATGGAAAAGTAGCGTATAAAAATAGTTTTTAAAACAAGCTGGGCAAGAGAAATTTGTGTGAGTGTGCCACAACAGATTATTTTTTACTTTCCGAACACTATAGTGAGGAAAGTATTGTAATCATGTCAAAAATCCGAATTCGAGATTTTGATGTTTCTATACGTTTCGAGGTCCCCTGAGTCCGTTTTCACTATTTTTACGATGATGTATGTATGTGTGTATGTATGTGTGTATGTATGAGTGTATGTCTGTGAGTGAACACGCTAGCGTCTAAACGCTTTGTTCGAATAAGCTGAAAGTTGGTGCGTATATTGTAAGTCGCCATATAGTACGAAACCTATAGATTTTGGTGAATCTAGCACTTATAGTTTTTTTACAGGGACACAAAGAAAAATTCTTTATCATTATGGCCTATGGGACCAAAATCTGAAAAGTGCGATAGCATCTAAACGCCTTCTTCAATTGAACAAAAAATTTATACACATATTATAGGTCACAGTTACTCAATCTGTATAGAGTTTAGAGAATCTGGCATTTACAGTTTTTTTACAGGGGCACAAAGAAAAATTCTTTATCATAATAGCCTATGGGGTCAAATTTTTAAAAGTGCGATAGCGTCTAAACACTTATTTAATCTGAACAAAAAATTTGTACACATGTTATAGGTCACAGTTGCACGAACTGTATAGATTTTGGTGAATTTAGCACTTACAGTTTTTTTACAGGGACACAAAGAAAAATTCTTTATGATTATGGCCTGAGGGACCAAATTTTTACTTTCTTCTATATTCAATAGAAGAAAGTATTGGATTCGTAAAAATTTTCGACCTCGGGTTTTTGATGGATTTACACGTTTTGAGAGCTGTAGAACACGATTTGACCATTTTTAGAAAATGTCTGTCTGTTTGTCTGTCTCTGTATGTGTATGTGTGACAAAATTTTGTGGCAACTGTATCTCAGGAACTACTTCACAGAATTTCATACAAACTGGTATGTAGTTGTACTTTGACATAAATTAGTGCCTATCAACTTTTGGTAAAAATTGTCTTACAGGTTGCGTTGCCATCCCGCTTTTTCTAAATTTTTAACATGGTTCTATATTAAAACTGTACCTGTATTATATTATTTATACCGGTATATTACCTGTTATTATATGGTGGTATAGTACAAAATTTTGTATAAATGTGCATAAAGAAAATTATTTTTTAATAATCATTATGAAATTTACCAGAATTATTTATAAAAGAGATAGTCAACTGGGAAATTTTTTTTGTATGTGTAGGAGCCTCGCCTCCCCCCCCGGGGGGGGGGGGCGGAATTCCCCTCTCGAGGGGAGTAAATTTTCATGATGGGTATCTTTCAAAAGAGCTCGCCAGTACTTTTAAAACGAATGGTTGAACCATAGATCTGCGATAATTTAAAATGAAGTTATCGATTTTTTTTAATGTAATATTGACAATAAAATTGACTTTTTTTTTTATATTTAGTGTTATATTACTTCTCTAATATGGAAATCATCTGCATTATCATGGAAAATAATTTTTTTTAATAATAATTTTAATAAATTATTTTTACTGAGTGAATTTGTATAGGAAAATATAGAAGAAAGTCATGTGGTGGCCACAACATACTAGTTAAAAGTGCGATAGCATCTAAACGCCTTATTCAATTGTGCTAAAAATTTATATGAATGTTATAAATCACTGTTGCACTAACTATAAGCATTTTGGTGAATCTAGCATTTATAGGTTTTTTACAGGGACACAACGAAAATTCTTTATCATTATGATCTATGGGCTCAAAGTTCAGTAGCGTTAAATAAAACATCGTGTAATATATGGAGAAAAATACTCAAACACTTTAGTATGGTTTTATCTCTTTTGTTTGTTTAACAACTCCTCTTTCTTTACTTTATCTATAAAACTGTTAGTTACTCAATGTTCGGAAAGTCGAGTGGAGTCACTCCAGATTTTTTTTTATCTCTTGGGGTTTATGATTAAGATTTGATTCCTTGCAAATGAAAAATTCTCAAACATTCTACCCCAATATAGTCAGGAAGAGTGATGTCCAGACCCGTTCTGAAGTTATAGAAAAATATATAAAGAATTTCAGTTCTTTCATGACCGATAACTAATAAAAAAAAAAAAAAAAAAAAAAAAAATCGGCATACGGCCAACTATTTTCTTTTCTGTATAAATTATATAGTAAAAAACTACTTTTTCGCACCTAGCTTTGTGGATGATTCCAAAGTCGTGGAAGGGTGCCAAATTAACCAACAGGTTGAGACTTGGTAAACATCAAGTCATTCGGCGTTCTCTTACCTCTATTTTTTATCAGCCACAAAGGTTATCACCCCTATTTTAACAATGGATTCGTTGAGTCAGTACATGCGAAGAAGCTCCCAGAAGGATAAAGAATAAGTGCCAGTGCATTCAAATATACACCGACGAAAGATTTTTGCGGTTTAATGTCATCGGGATGGTAATAATTTCTTTTTCTTTTCTTCAAAAATGTACTATTAACCGTGCGTAACTATTTTCTTGAGTACATTATTGTAATGCTAAATTTTAAAACACTCCTGTACTAAAGAGGAAGAAAAAAGTTTTTTTTTTTCATAGGTTGTTAAAAAAAGTTGTGCATTAAAGATCCACACATGTACATTTTACTTTGATGTACATTTTTAAGGAGTGATTTTCACTTAACTCTTTAACGTCCATTGGTTTCGCACTGAAACTAAACATTTAACATTTTTTCCCCAATGCGACAATTTTTCAATATTTTTTCCTTGTTTTAATCGATTTTTAACATTTTTCTTTCTTTCTTTTTTTTTTTTTTTTTAATCTGTTTGATAGATAGCAGCTCTACTCCAAAATGTAACAAATGATGTTCCAGAGGAAGCCATATGCAGACGTTAGTTACAATTTCTCAGTAAGCGCGAATGCACTTTCTGCTCCGTCGATACAGTCATGGCTAGTCTTTTTTTTTTTTTTTTTACCTGAAGAAGCGCTGTGCTATTATTTTGACCTGAAAGAACTGTTGTGAGTTTTTGCAGTTTATAATGCTTACTTACAGGGTTATTTATTAAATTAATTATCGTTTGAATTTAATCAAGTTAACCCTTTATATACCGCATTATGAAACAGACTAACATGTATTTGAAACATATATTTTTTAGCTACTCAAGAGTATTTTTTTGCAAATTATGCATACCACCTCATTATACAATGAGGATTTCGTGAGATGTTTCTTTAGCAGTGGCGAAGCATCCATGGAAGCGATGGAAGCAGCGCTTCCACTATTTAAGATTTTTAAAAAGTAATCAAGTAACGTCGCCTCGTCGAAAGACTCGATTCTTCTTTTGCTTTCGGAAGCGCTTCGCTTCGGAGCTTTCATAGTTTTCTGAACCACGCCTCGCCCCCGTTCTTTAGTGTACCACTGGTACATAGAGCTCGAATAAAATATTTAAACCTTAAAAAAGGTGTAAAAAGTATTTACTTTTGGTGCTTCTGATATTTTTTCTAAGATTGATGGAAGATTCTTGAGGTAGTATATGAACACGATTACAGATCGCGAAAAATACCAGACCAAAACAGCAATAGCACTCAGTGAAATCCTTTCTGCAACAAAAACGGCTACATGTAGCGTACAGTGCCGTGTAGTGAAGTGAGATTAGAGTGAGATATATACGTTCTATATATAATAACAGGAGATTTGGCGTTGGAATATTAAAACCCGAATAAACTACTACGTCAGAAACGCCAAAGAAAAGTATTTGAGATGCATACAGTTGTTTCGGTAGCCTTAAGCGTACCGTCTTAAGCGCAAAAAGAATTCTTTTTGTATATTCTTTTGTAAACAACTGTATGCATCTCAAATATTTTTCTTTGGCGTTTCTGACGTAGTAGTTTATTCGGGTTTTAGTATATACGTTCTACTCTTATATCTTTGACATTTCTTCCATAAATTCAAATTCATACGCTTTTTAAACTAATCGTATTTTAAATTACCGTCGCCGTCGGTAGATAAAGGGTTAACATACAGATGTTTCTAATCAAAAGTTTCTCGAAAATTAAAAATGCTAATTTTTTCATTTTACCTATTTGTGATCAGATATGCATCTAATAGCTATATTTGAAATTAGTTTAACAGTTTTCAAAAGAAAATATGTAAATAAAAGTTGAAATGTTACGATGTTACGAAAACCACAAATATAAGGCAATTGCATTATAGAGAGTTGGATTGAAAATAACAAATTAAAACTAGTATGTTGTCACCACCACATGACTTTCTTCTATATTTTCCTATACAAATTCACTCAGTAAAAATAATTAAAATTATTATTAAAAAAATATATCTTCCATGATAATTTCCATTTCTATATTAGAGAAGTAGTATAACACTAAATATCCAAAAAAAAAAAGTCAATTTTATTCTCAATATTACATAAAAAAAAAAAAAAAAAAAAAAAAAATTGTTAAAAATGAAAAAAATTGATAAATTTACTTTAAATTATCGCAGATCAATGGTTCAAACATTCGTTTTAAAGGTATTGGCGAGCTTTTTTGAAAGATACTCATCATGAAAATTTACTCCCCTCGAGGGGGAACCCCCCTTCCCCCCCCCCCCCCACTACCAGGGAGGGAGGCGAGGCTCCTACATACACATTTTTTTTTTCTCAGTTGATTATCTATTACAAATAATTCTTTAAAATTTCATAATGATTATTAAAAAATAATTCTGTTCCACATTTATACAAAATTTTGTCCTATACCACCATGTTAAAAATTTAGAAAAAGCGGGATGAGAACGCAAGCTGTTGGAAAATTTTTACCAAAAGTTGATAGGTACTAATTTATGTCAATGTGCAACTACATATCAATTTGTATGAAATTCTGTGCAGTGGTACCTGAGATACAGTTGCCACAAAATTTTGTCACACATACACATACAGAGACAGACAAACATACAGACAATGTCTAAAAATGGTCAAATCGTGTTCTATAGCTCTCAAAACGTGTAAATCCATCAAAAACCCGCGGTCGAAAATTTTTTACGAATCCAATACTTTCTTCTATTGAATATAGAAGAAAGTAATAATTATTTCGTTTAATTTCAAGTTTATCCTAAAAAGATGTATTAAATAAAATAATAAATAAAAATTACATTTGTAATGCTAATTTTTCACGGAAAGAGGGAAAAAAAAGAAAAAAATCCCATACAAGTATTTGAAGACAAAATAATAACTCAGGTGTATTGATATAAACTGATTTAGAAGTTCTGAACGTAAAGATGAATGGTAAACCAAAAAGTTTTTTTCCTGAGAAAATCTTAAACATTCAAAGAAAAATCAGGTGGTGAGGTTTAAAATAAACAAACGAGAAGAATATTTAAGTTCTCTCTGATTTCTTGTGAACTGATTTTACCACGCAATTTACGTAAAATCTGGATTTTAAAATAAAACATTTCTGAGTCATTTACTTTTGAAGAATTTTCCTTGATGTTAGAACAATATTTTCATGTGAAAGGCAAGGATCATAAAACACATTTCAATTGTATTTACCTGTTATACATTTAAACATTCAATGTACAGGGTACCCGAGAATCATTGAGAATTTTACAAAATTAAATTAAAGACACATGGAACATAAAATGAGTCAAATTTTCGAATTTTCAATTATAAACTTAAAAAATAGAGCAGACTCAGACGATTCCAGCTACATATAATTTGTATAGGTTTGGAATATATAAACACCCAAAATACGTCATTTAAATAGGTGCATTGTACAGTCCGTAACAAAAGTCTCCGAACACTAGCAAAAATTCCTATGTAAAAAAAGTACGCTTAATATAGTTTTGTTAAATAAATCCTTGTCGAATCCTGTTCTTAACCAGTCTAAAAACAGGATTCGACAAGGATTTATTTAGCAAAACTGTCTTAAGCGTACTTTTTTTAGATAGGAATTTTTGCTAGTGTTCGGAGACTTGTGTTACCAACTGTAAGTGTTCGTACAGTTTTTTGTCTTTTTCTCAAAACATGTTTTTTTAATGTTTTGGTACACTTTTCTAAAATTCTATTTAAGATAGAGAGTTGAAATTTTCCAAAATTGCGTAACTAATTCATTTCTTTAAAAATATGAAACAATGTAAATCTGGGTGGAAAATTTTTGGAAATAATGAGAAATATGTTCTCAAAATATTTAGGATTTTCAAAGTTATTTAGTAAAAAATATTTTAATATTATTTCTTTTCAACCAAACTTAAAATTGCTTCTTATTATTCTCAAATAGTACATTTTCTGCTACCATACCAAATTTTAAGGTGATAAACTCAATAGATTTCTAGAAAAGTGTATCGAATGGACATATTGTTAAAAAATTTTCATATAAACATATAAAAAGTTAATTATTTCTAGAAAACTAATTTATTCAGCTAACTAATTTCTTTTGCTTTAAATATGGGCTATAATGTACATGTTAACTGTGGAAAAAAAAAAAAAAAAAAAAAACCTCAGTTTTATCTGTATTTTTGAATAAAATACAAATCGTTGAATCTTTTGCAAAAATTGCTTCATTTAACCTGTCGGGATGTTCCATGTGCCCTTAAAAAATTTCCAGAAATAGTAATAATAAAATATAATCGCTAACCTGAGGCATAGCTACAAAACTTAATAGATTTCAATACGAGGTATTTTCCTGGGTCACAGTATATATAAGCGATACTTGAATTTATTCTATGTCGGTAAAGTAAAAAAATGCAGGATTTTTTTTTTTTTCTTCGCTCCGAAATTACTGGTGGGAAAATTGTGTCATGGGTGTTGTAGTTTATACATTCAAAAAAATTGGAATCCGTATATATATATATATAGTTTGCAGATCGTGATATATATATATATGTGTGTGTGTGTGTGTGTATAAACTAATATACCTAGCACACAACTTTCCTCCCTGAACGAAAAGTAATTAAAAATGTTCTTATATGTTTTTTTCTATCTTAATTCATGGATTTGAAATATTCTGATGGATTATGGAATCAATAACAGATGTGATTCGCTACTTGAGTTCTTCTACATTAGTACAAGTAGGCTTGTAGATGAAATATTTGATTTAACCCCACATGAAAACATTCTAAGGAGTTAAATCTGGTGATCGTGGAGGCCACAGAATTTGATTATCGCGGTTAATCCATCTGTTGGGCACATATTGATTTTCTTTGTACTGTGGTTGGTTATAGATAGCTTGGTGTAAAATTATGGGAACAAAAGTATAGCACTTTTGTTAGTCAAAACTCGTTAAAATACCCGTTTCGTATTTACAGTTTATTTTAAATTTTATTTTGCAAGGTGTACAATAATTTTCTGACACACTGTTTTTCATCTTCCTGATTACATCTTAAGATATATATATATATTGTTTTTTCGAGGAAAAATCTCACAACAACTACCTTTGTAGCTGCTATTTTAGCGACAAAGTCTAAAATACATAGTTTTTATGGAGCCCTGTATATTGTTTAAAAATTGCTATTGCACCGTATAGTGAGGTGAAGGATTAGATCATCAAAAAACAGAAACCTTCTAACATAATGATTCACTTTGTATTTTCATTTGTATCCTATGATTAATCTGTATATTTCTGTATTGCCCTGTAAACAGACAATTAATGATAGTCATACTATATTCTATAGAAAAAGGCCTTCTGTGCATCTAATTGAATATTAATTTTGTTATGTGCAGAAGAAAGCTATGGAAGTATGCATAAGAATAATACCGCTGATTATCCGTAATGCATAAGAACTGTTTTGTGAGTCATTGTACACAAATGAGTAATGCTATTTAATCAACTTTTTAATAGGGAACATGCTATATAACCTTGAATAATATAAGGAGAAATCGTGTGTTTTTTGTATGCATGCATTTGTTGCATATGGCACCCTCTATCAGGACTAGCATGCTAGGTAAAAAAAGAGAGTTCATGTGTTACCATATTTATCAGACGGCAATGTCGTTGATACATGACATGGAAAATAATATTGCATTTTTGCCAGAGTTTTGAGTAAAAGAAGTTAAATTCTGGTTATTATAACTTGATTAAAAATTAATACATGTAAGCGTTCTTTCCCCCCAAAATCTTATGCACTTACTCTCATTCACTACGGTATGTCTGTGAATCTCAAGCTAATAAAAAATGCGCCTCCATTTTAAGGTAAATATGAGCTTATTCATTTGTTTCTCCGTAAATACAGATTGCAGATTAAAAGGTAAGATAACGAGTACTGTTATGTAAACCTGTGTTAAACAATTCATATTAGGCTTCTGAAGAGTTTTATATGATAATTAGTTCTGTGTGAGGGGGGGGGCTACCGCCCCCCTCAACTCCCCGTTTCATTAATGCACCTACATTTATATAGAATTTAATTCGGTTATTAAAAAATAACTCTGTTTTTTTTTTTTTAAATAATTTATTAAAATTATTATTTAAAAAAATTATCTTTTATGATAATGCGGACGATTTCCATATTAGAGAGGTAGTATAACACCAAATATCCAAAAAAAGTCCATTGTATTCTTAAAAAAAAAAAAAAAAAAAAAAAAATACGAATTTTTTCTAAGTTTGTTTGGGTTTTTTTTTTTCTTAAAAGTAAAAAAAAAAAAAAAAAAAAAAAAAAAAAAATCGATAACTTTGTTTTAAATTATCGCAGATCGATGGTTCAACCATTCGTTTTAAAGGTATTAGCGAGCTCTTTTGAAAGACACCCATCTTGAAAATTTACTACCCTCGAGAGGGGACTTCCCCCCCACGGGGGGAGGCGAGGCTCCTACATACACAAAATTTTTTTCACAGTTAACTATCTGTGTTACAAAAATTATATATTCGTTTCATTTGGTTTAGTGCAATCTATAGACGTTAAACTCTACTTACCTGCAATTTCCCCCATAGACGTAATGTATTAGAATTCTCTTGATTGTCCCTGTACACGAACCATTTGCTTGATCTTAACGAAAAGCTTACTGTAGCATCCCTATATGATACACATTTAGAATACCAAGTTTGAACTTTCTGCCATAATTTGTTTTTGAGATATGCTGATAACAGACACACACACACACAGACACACACACAGACATACACACAGACCATTTGCTAAAAACATGATTTTCGTATTCAGGGGACCTCAAAATGTGTAAATATAACAAAATCTCGCGTTCGGAAATTTGACCCAAAAACAATACTTTCTCTACCTTATGGGTAAGAGAAAGTAACTCTACCTTATGGGTAAGAGAAAGTAAAAAAAAAAAAAAACTTCCTCTTTAAATAAGATAATCTTATAATACGAAGCGACAAAAATCCCATAGAATGACATGGTAAAGGAGAAAGGAAGAATCTGATTAATGTGCAGCCTTATGTGCCATCGTCGTATATCTATGCCAGTGGCATTAGAATAAAATTCAAATGATTTAAACACGAATCCATAAAATACTCTAATTAAATAATGTAATGCTTTAGAGGAACGTCAAAAACTCGGCTTACAGTTCAAAATAGGAGAATACCCAGACGAAAATGTAACAATGTATTTAAATTGTGGCAAATTTTTCATTTTTTACGTAAAACGTAAATGCGTACAGAGATACAAAAATTTGAGAGCTTTTTTTTCTTTTAAATATTATTCAAGCATTTCTTTTGCTATCGAAAATATATTCAGATTTTGTATTGAGATGCTTGCAACTGAGCGGAATCTTGATATTTTCATGGTTTTCTTTTCTGGAGGTTTTTCATTCATGTTCGACAGTTCAAAAAGAAAGAAACGTTAAACTAGTTGAAGCAATAGAAAGAGAGATTTCATCTTAAAAAAAAAAAAAAATTAAAATTAAAATAATCATAAAAGTTAAAACAAACAAACAAACAACAACAAAATTTGCTTATATATTATAATAATAATAATAGTAATTTATCATTACAATGATCAAACACTAGGAAGGAAGACTTGAAATAATCAATAAACAATTGCATGTAGAGGTGAAGCCTTGTGCAAGGCATATTGAAAAATTAATATGATTTGATGCTGAGACATTGATAGATGAGATCATATATAACAAACGCAAACAATGTATAACAGAAAAAAGCAATAACTAGAAGAGCAGTGACCGAAGGAGCAGTGGAGCAGTGGCCACCATGGCTTAAGACGAATGAAGCGGGTTAAAGAAGTTTGTCCGGCGCCAAACTTTCTTCAAATCCTCTGTAAGACTATATGGTAACAAAAATAAATAAATAAATAAATAAATAAAATAAAATAAAATAAAATAAAATAAAATAAAACTTTGCGGGAAATTCTTGAAAAATTTAATTAATTAACATAGTAATTACATGACCACAATGTAGAAAAGCTGTTTATTTGTTTATTTATTTTTAATTTTAAATAAGTATATACAATATGTTAAAAAAAGAATCGTCACAAATTTTTTTTAATTTATCGTCATTATTCACATATTTGAAAGACTTTTAATTTCTCGAATTCATATACTTTTGGGATATCTTTGTTCTGTTTCCTGCTCTCACTAAAAAAAATCTTATAATAAAAATCCATTAATTTACAACTCGCATAAATACGAGCTAGGACTTTTTAGTAAAACCCCTTGTGTGTTGTGAACCGGCTTTAAGCCACACAACCAACCAATCCTTAATTTACCGCCATCTTTATTAATGTATTTGAAATGTCCTGGATTTCTTGTTCTTTGGAATTTTTAAAAATATAATTAGTGAACATTTTTAGTGTTAATGTATTTTTTCAGCACTTAAAAAGCTTACTTTAGAAATTTTAGTACAGTTATTAACTTAGGCAACGTGCTACAAGGACTTCTTGTACTAATTTTACATACGTGGACTTGAGTTTAGTAAATCTAATTATATTTCTAGCACCTTCCAAAGTGTTTAAAGCAAATTTAAAAACAAATGTATAAAACAAACTTCGAATATATTCTATTGAATCTCTTGTATAAAAATTAGCTAGGGGAAAAAAAAAAAAAAAAAAAAAAAAAAAAGCTTTCTGACAGGATTTTATATTTACCTTTTTACTTTTCTTTTTTTTAGTGAATTTCAAGAAAAATAAATATTTTAAAGTACATACATTTATTACAAATTAATAAATAAATATATTTCAATTAATTATTTCGCAAAGTTACCATTAACGAATGATATATTCCTTTTCTTTGTTATATAGAAAACTATTCAGTATTTTCCATTTCTAAAATAATTCATTCATAAAAACAAAAGTACTAGTAAAAACTGAAAGAAACACGACTAGAAAACCAGAAAATCGCGATTATTTTCCTGCTTTCTTTCTTTCTCTCCCCCCACCCCTGAAAAGATGATTTCTCTTGAGTGAAATAAAAATTCAAATCGCGTTTCAAAGCCTCAAAACCAATGTTCAGCCAGTCAGAATAAACTTGTAAGAGAGTATTTTCTTTATTCTTCAAATATCGGCTTTGTTGCGGGAATTACATGGTGGTTTTGTATTAAGGTGCCAACAATTCATCGAGCCTCGAACGATCTATATAGACTTTTCTTTTCCAGAGATTTTCATTCCCGTTTGACGGTCGGAAGTGCTGTAAGGAAGTGATACGGATCAGAATCGTATTTTAACATAAAATGTACTGAAGAGTAAATTTGAAATCATATAAGATGGATTTTTTTTTTTTAAAGTTATTTGATATTCAGGTTCATACCTTTTGGGTATTAAATTGAGAACGATTATATATATTTATATATAATACAGAGTGTTCAGAAGAATTTGATCTGTGATTTAATTATTTATGCGTTAAATATTGATCTTAGGCATCTAAAAGAAATTAAAAATGTGGGTAGAGTTATGGATAGAATATTATAAAATTGATAAAATATTTTCAGAGATTTAAGTTCAAGAATTAGAAGAATTTCACAGAGAAAAGAAAGAAAAAAAAAGTCTTGATCTAGAACGAATAAGTGGTTATTTTCTAAATCTCTAAAGTAGAACTTTACGAGCTATGTGCATAAGGCACGACAATAAGCAATATACTGAATAAATGAAATGATCAAGAATTTCTAGTCTATACGTTTCTAGACGGTGAAACAGTATACTGAATATTCTGAATCTTTTGTATTTCAAGAAATTCTTGCTTGATTTTCTAGAATTGGGTCATAAACCTAGATTATAGTTGCGAAAACTCGTCTCTTGTATTCGCATTTATTTTCAGAGATTTTAAAATAAATTTGACCTCAATAATATAGGCAAACGCTCTAGAATTCTAATAGGGGTTTCTAGAACTCGCTTTCAAAGGGGGATAGAATTTATAAGGATTACATAGAACTATTTTTACTAGAAAAATAGTGTCTTGCTTTTGCCTCCAAGGCAGTAGCACGTTTTTTTTGCACCTGATGAAGAAGGCTACGTCCTTTCGAAACCGGTTGTGCTGGCTTAAAATTTATGGTGTGTGAAGAAGTCTTATTGTCTATTTATTTTTACTAGAGCCACAATTTAGATTCTAGATGTCAGTTACAGAATTTTTTCTCAATGTTTAATATTTATACGGTCACAATTCAAAGAGAAATCTCAATCAGTAAAAGTATTCCACATTCTAATTAGATGATGAACATAATTTCAATATTTTATCATAAAAGGTCCTAGATACATATTTATATAAATTTGTTTACAGATTAAGCTCAAATTTAAATATAAATCTGTTCATTCATTTACGTTATCATTCTTTTCGTTCTCTCTTATAACGAAACATTAAAAAGTGGTTTAAACCAGCATTTTTGTCTGGTCTGGTCTCATCTCATCTCTGGAACATTTTATGTTAAGATTCAGAAAATTTGTACAATTCTTTATTTTTGTGAGGGGCATATTTAATTCGTTGTGATTATTATTATTATTATTATTATTATTCTTTAATTTTTGAAATTTAATCCTTGGAAGATATAATAGATTTTTAAAGTTCTGCATTTATTTTTTTTCGCAACTTTGCATTTTATAATACATTAGTTGTTGATAGGGATGCATATATAGCTACGTTCTAGGGTACCAAGCGCACCTTTCAGCTTTCGTATTGGTGTCTTTTATTATTATTTTTCCCCGGCATTTTCTGACTATTGTTGGATGAATTATTTTTTCACACTAGTGATAGGGTATTTTATTTATTTATTTATTTTCATTCCGTTTTCATAGATTTTTTACTTTTATTTCCGTTTTTTCAGATGCAAAAGTGCAGTGGCAAAAAGGTTCAGTATGTGACAGCTTAAAAAAGTGGCAACGAAACTGCGCTTTTCCGAGAAAAAGAAAATTCGAATCGTTTAGAAATTATGTATACATTAAAAAAATAATAAAATAAATAAATAAATAAGGATCAATTAAATTTTCAATTTGTTTATTTTATTTTATATTATTTTTTCGTGTACGTCACGATATTTAGGGAGGATATCATTTTCACCATCTGTACTTTTTCGAAGACAACCGGATTAGAGTTCATGCAAATATAGTTCATAGTTTATTTCGGATAGAATTAGAATAAACCACTTTTCACATATTCTTACTCCCACAGTTAAGTGCAATAGAATAGATTTGTATTTAATTCAATTCCAGAGAAAGCTCGGTTTACTATCTATTTGAAGTTCAAAAAAGAAATCTAATATCTTAGTATATAAATTTATAAATGAAATAGTTTATTATTATAGTTGTAAAAGTCTCTGAATATAAGTAAGTTAATGCAATGGACCATATCTGTCGAGACTAAATTCTTTATTGTGTTCCATCAACATGTGATTTCTGATTCTCCATTTCCCTGTAAATTTCCCCATAGGATACAAACAGTTCACTATCAAATACAAACAGTATTTTGTTGCTATTTTCCATGTAGTTGTCACATGTCAAGGATTTTATGACGTAATATCCGTTAAATCCATTTAGATCGCATATCACATTAATCTAATTTTTGTAAAATTAAAGGTATTATTTCACTATAAACACCCATGAAATTTATGCTCTCAGCAAAATGGCTCAGAATAATACCCTTGAGGAAAGGCACAGTATAATTACAAGAAACAAGATAAAAGCATAACAAATAACATACAAGTTCAAAAATTAAGTAATGCAGGAAATATACTACACTGCTGGCCATCCAAAATGCAACACCAAGAAGGAATGCAAATATCAGAATGATATTTATAGGGCACATACATTATAGTAGGAAGAACAATTGATTAAATTTTCAGAAATTTGAAGTAATATATCCCAAGAAATCAGTACATAAAGCAGCGACCTCCGAGAGCAATAACTGCAATTATCTGCCTAGGTATTGAATCGAACAACGATTGTATGACATATTCTTCTACTGCACTACATAAAGCTTCAGCACGATGCCATAGTTCTGGTGAGTGGTGGCGTGCCAGTCGCTTTTCAACGATTAAACAGCCATTTTCATAGGTGCGAAAACAGGAGAACGCGCTGGCCAAGGTAGCAGTCGAACACATTCTGTATCAAGGATGATCCGGACAATACGGACAACTTGAACTTGCGGCCGTGCATTGTCCTGCTTAAATGTTGCACTACGGAGGTATCGAATATAGAGAAGAGCGACGTCAGAAACGTAATGGCTGCTATTCAAAATGCCGGGAATGCGAACAAGAGATTATCAAGACTTGTATCCAATGGTACCCCATACCATCACTCAAATGATGGGCCAATGTAACG
This sequence comes from Salticus scenicus, assembly GCA_963930645.1. Classification (NCBI taxonomy): domain Eukaryota; kingdom Metazoa; phylum Arthropoda; class Arachnida; order Araneae; family Salticidae; genus Salticus; species Salticus scenicus. The sequence continues at coordinate 183,897,195 of OZ005649.1, forward strand.
ATGTCGAATGCCAGCTGGCAATGTGCATTATTGGCAATGCCGTTAGGTATAGATGCGGTAATCTTGATGCTGTAAACAGGACTGTGATTTGTCTGAAAAGCGACGTCACGCTATTCCTGCGTCCTGGTCATCGTTGATCACACATTAAAAGCGCCCACATCAGTGATACAACTTTTAGAGTAACCAAAGTTTTGGTACCCGTATACTGGGTCATCACCTGGAGTGATGGTATGTGTTACCATTGGATATCCGTCTCGATCACCTCTTTTTCTCATTTCCGGCACTATGAATAACCGCCATTAGATTTCTGAAGAGACTTCTGAAGGCCCATCTTTCTGCCCCACATTCGAGGCCTCCGTATCCCAACATTTAGGCAGGACAACGTACGAACGCAAGTTGTTCGTGTTGTCTGGATCTTCCTTGATACACAGAATGTGTCCGACTGCTGCTCTGGCCAGCTCGTTCTCCTGATCTCGTACCAATGAAAATTACTCTTTAGTCGTTGAAAAGAGACTAACTGCCACCACTTCCCAATAATACAGTCAATGAACTGTGGCATCGTATTAAAGCTTCATGAAGTGTTGTAACCGAATATGTCATCCAATCGCTGTTCAACTCAATGCCTCGGCAAATAAATGCAGTTATTGCTATCAGAGGTTGCTGCTTAATATACTGATTTCTCAGGATATATCACTCCAAATTTTCTGAAAATTTATCATCAATTGTTTTTCCTACTCTAATGTATAGTATGTCCTATAAATATCATTCTGATATTTGCATTCCTTCTTGATGTTGCATTTTGGATGGCCAGCAGTGTAATTGAAGTTGCATATCTCATATATTACAGCTTAAAAAAAAACAAGTGTTAACGCAAAATTACATGAAATTATGACAATCCATATTCCCATTTCGAAAGTATAAACAAATAATAAATATATTTTTTTTTTTCACACATTTTCCTATTATTTCATAAATATCAAATGATCAGTTTATCAACTTCTTTTCTTTTGCTTTTAAAAATAGACTATAATTATCTTTGCCGCAATATAGCATATCTTTGCTGTTTTTTTTTTTTTTTTTTTTTTTTTTAAACATTGGAGAAATCAGAGGCTGTAACAAACGACCTTGCTGAGCCTTGAGGCAAGGTTGTTTTTAATTGTTTTCAATGCCTTACGAGAAAGCGGGTCGTTTGCCATCGGGGAAAAAACAGAGTGTTGCACAAAAAAGTTACTTGTCATAGGTGCCCTAGTTTTTCTGCATGGTTAAGCTTACAGGATATCAATAACAACAAATACAATCAAATACTGAAATTAAAATGATATCACTGTTACTGAGGAAGTAATCTCATGAAGTAAACTTCACAAGGCTCCATTTTTTTTTCTCATTGTTTGTAAGGAAAAATCAGAAGTGTTAGATGTTGAAAATTGGAGCTTCTAAATAGTTCCGGGTTATAGAAGAGAAAGAGAGTAATGAAGTGATAACAGTTAATAGTGTCAAAGTTATATTTATCGAATATTCTTTGACAGTATATATAAATTAAAAATATTTTATAATATCTAGTTGTTAGTAATTAAAAAAACTAGTCCGTTGCTGCTATCATAAAACTTTCTTCTATATTTTTCTTGTACAAATTATTTATTAAAATTATTTTACTTGATGAATGCAGACTATTTTCATGTTAGAGAAGTATAACACTAAATGTGGAAAGAAAGTCAATCTTGTGCTCTACAGACGACATCTGAAAAAATGCATCTTTTCAGGATTTTTTTTTTTCTTTTTAAATGAAAAATGAAAAAGTTTATAACTTTGTTTTAATTTATCACAGATCTATGTTATCCCCATTCTTTTTAAAGATATGGACGAATTATTTAAAGAAATACTCATAATGAAAATTTACAGTCCTCGAGGGGGATACTTCACCTCTAAGAGGGGGGGGGGGGAGTTATGCTCTTATGTATGCACAACAAATTTCCTTGTTGACTATTAGTATTATATTTTTTAATTTTACAATAATGGATTGTAAGTAAATCTCATTGTGTATATTTTTTAAAGAAATTTTGTCCCACACTGCCATATTAAAAATTATGAAAAATGTGGGATAGCACCTGTTGAACAATTTGCACGAAAAATCAACAGGCATTAATTTATTTCAAAGTGCAATTATATGCATACTGGGGTTCAAAGTTGAAGGAACAACCTCATTTCCCATTTTCTTCTTTTGCAGATAATAAACATATGAACATAAATTTTGGATAGCATGTTCATTATCATATCATTAATCGAATTTTATGTAACTTTAGCATAACTAATAGTTTTTAAACTAATAATTATTCAATTTTTCTCGAAAGTAAGCTTTGGAAAAAATGAAAATTTTCAACAATTTAAAAAAAGAAAACTTAAGGAAAAATGGCGGTAAGGATGCATTATAGATAGGTGAAGGCGCCCATGCCTTCAAATGTCAAACTAAAGCCTGATTTTTCTTTCTGTATTCACTTTTTTTTTCCACATTTATAACAGACTTTTTGAAAAAAAAAAAAATATAGATAATTACTAATTTATAAGTTATGAGCTTCACCATGATAATAAAAATGTCGATAAATAATTTTATAATGAACATCTTATCCAATTTTCATGTTTGTATGTATATTTTTTAAAAAGTTATTCACATGCGAAAAGAAGTAGAAAAAAGAAGAAACAGAAAAGTGAATACAGAAAAAAAAAAAAAAAAAATCTGACTTCAATCTAAGACATGCATGTATGTGCATCTTCATCTATCTGTAATGCATCAATATAACCATTTTTAATTAAGTTTTTTTTTTTCTAAAATTGTCGAAATTTTCCATTTTTTCAAAAGCTTACTTTTGAGAAAATTGAATAATTATTAGTTTAAAAATTATTACCTATGCTAAAGTTATATACTAAAATTCGATTGATGATATGATAACGGACATGTCATCCAAATTTTGTGTTTCATTCATTTGTTTAAAAATTACGCGTGAAATAAGAAAACGAGAAAACAAGTTGTTGCTTTAATTTTGTATACTAGTGTACATAAAAATTGTAGTAAATCCCGTGCATTAGTTCTTGATCTAATGTTGCCACAAAATTTTTATCACAGATGCACCGACAGACATTTTCTAAAAAGAGCCAAATGGTATTCTGTACCTTTCTTAATACTCTGGACCTCACGTGTAAATCCCATTCCTTTCTTTCTTTTTTTTTTTTTTTTTTTTTTTTTTTTGAGTATAGAATAAAGTAATAAATGGCGGATAGCTGCAACTACATAGCAAATTACACAATGCTATTTCATCGAAAATTAAGAAATTTATATAAATTTTTCTTTAGTAAATTTTAAGTGGATAGTGATGGGGACACCTTTAAATGGTCAAGAAATCGAATCTCAGATTTTTACATGTTTAACATCAAAATATTATTTGTCCGATTAAACACTCAAGATATCAATAAAATTGCAAATAATACAATTTTCATTATTCGTCTTAAAGGGACTTCGGCATCATTGACAGCACCGCCGAAGTATGCCTTCATATAAAAGATTACATTTCCATTTAATATCTATAAACTGAACTATATTAGATCTGTTCTATAAAATATATATTCAGAAAACATTTATTATGGTTTTTGTTGTATTTCTTACAGATTTGAAAATTTTAAGTTGTGCTTTCGAAGTTTGCATTTTTTTTGTGAATTCGTGATCTTTAAAATGCTTAAATTTCTACAGATATTTAAGGAAAGATATAATATATATATATATGTATATATATTTGAACGTTCAATAGGATCTACCTACACGAATTAGGGATGAATTTTCCAATATCTTTAAAAGAAAAAAATATTAAAAATAAAAATCTAACAAAAATCAAACTCCCCCCCCCCCCCCCCCAAATTTTTGTATAAACATCCACTTTTTAATTTTGTTCTCAAAAACTAATCAATAAATTTCAAATCCCATCCCTAATTCTTTTAAGTAGATTCTACTAAACACAGCAAAAATTATTAAGTTTTTTTTTTAATTATCTGTAGAAGTTTAATCAGTTTGAAGATCACGTTTGAAGAATTTATGAAAAAATGCAAACTGAGAAAACACAAGATTTCAAACCTGTAAGAAATATATCAAAAACCATAGGAACTGCTGCTTAAATATATATTTTATTGAACAAAACTAATATAGTGCAATTTATAAATATTAAATAGAAATATAAGTTTTTAGCAATCCTTATAGCATAGCACAGATCTCCGAGGAAGTCTTGTGCTCCACAAAGCACCCCCAAGATGTCTTGAGGAGAAGATGCGCTATATGGGAAACTTCCACTGAATAGTACCTGCAGCATGCTCCAAACGATGTGTTTTGCTTCAAACAATTCTGACAGTGACTATCTCTACCAGGCAAGTTCGTCCTCCGTGAAAATCATGACGATACGTCAAATTCTCGCTCGCATGTGTTTTATGCCCTCTTCTCTTGCCAGGCATCTCCAGCTGTTCACGTGCCATAAAAAATATATAAACGTGCAACATCTCGCTTGCTGATGGCTTCAACACGATGTGTGCTCAGTGTTCCTATCTTGTTTACTACCTAAAGTGAAATAAAGAGCGTCCGCGCCCGTGCACACACACACACACCTACAAATATTACGGATTAAAAAAAAAAAAAAATCTGGAATTATATATCTCTATTTTTAGTTCTCGTGGATATATTTGGCATTTAATTAATTTTTTTCCTTGCGTTCTGCAATATTTGTCACAATATGTGTGTATATTTATGTATAATATAAAACGCCAATTTCACAAGGTGTTTTTTTACATTCATTTTCCAGATGCAAAAATATATTACTTCTTAGCCATGACGTACATTTTTACAGATGTCATAAAGATATGAAGTCCAGTTGGATGTTATTTTCACGAAACATTTTTAACGTTCACTTTTGCACATGTATGCAGAGCCCTTATAACAATATCTATATATATAAAAGAACACTTCCTGAGTGAGTGAGTGAGGGGGTGATCTATCATCACCCAGACCAAACCCCTGGACCTAGAAGCATGAAATTTCGTGACAATGTTCTTTCTATGACGTAGGCATCCACTAAGAAGCGATTTTACAAAATTCGCCCCCCAAGGGGGGAGGGGGGGGGCAAAACGTGATTTCACAAAATCCTTCATATCTCAAACAAAAAAACAGATATCTGTAAAATTTTTGCTTTAAAATATAGCTAATACAAATGTTTAAAAACCAATTTCTGGAATTTTCCAAATTCGGTCCCCAAGGGGGGCAGGGGGGCAAAACGTGATTTCACATGCGTAAAATGTGATTTTGCATAATCCTACATATCTCAAACAAAAAAATAGATATACGTGAAATTTTTGCCCTAAAATATAGCTAATGCAAATATCTAAAAACATATTTCTGGAATTTTAGAAATTCAGCCCCCAGGTGGGGCAGCAGGGGGGGAGAGGGGCTAAGGGGCAAAAACAAATAGAAATACAGTTAGGGGGTTCAAAATTGGTAGAGATAGGTTTTAGAGGCCTGGAAGTCGAATGAGGATATTTTCGATTGTGTAAAGTTATTAGGAGGGGCATGAAGGGAGGGGGGGCAAAAAATAAAAATAGAGTTAGTAGATCGTTCAAAATTGGTATATAGAGGTTTTCGATACGTACAAACTGATTGCGGATATTTTCGAAGTTGTAAAATTATTAGGTGGGGCGGGAAGGGGGGGAGCGGTAAGGGGGGGGGCTATGGGCAAAAACAAATAGAAATACAGTTAGGCCGTTCAAAACTGGTACAGATAGGTTTTAGTGGTCTGCAAGTCGAATGGGGATATTTTCGAAAGTGTAAAGTTATTAGGAGGGCCGGGAAGGTGGGGGGGGCGGAGGGGCAAAAAAAGTAAAATAGAGTTAGATCCTTCAAAATTGGTACATAGATGTTTTCGATACCTACAAATCTATTGCGGATATTTTCAAATTTTTTAAATTATTGGGAGGGGCGGGAAGGGGGGAACGGAGGGGGCCAAAAAATAAAAATAGAGATAGATAGTTCAAAACTGGTGCATAGTGGTTTTTGATACCTACAAATCGATTGCGGATATTTTCGAATTTGTAAAATTATTAGGATAGACGGGAGGGGGGGGGGGGCGAAGGGAGAAAATAATAGAAATAAGAGTTAGAGCATTTTGGGAATTTTTTTCGAAGGCAGTGAGGACCTGGTGCAACATTTTTCCTAATCAGATTTTGTTTCTCTTTTCTTTTCATGTGATAAAAATGAAACCAATTTTGAGAATTCAGTAATTAGAGTGATTAATTTAAAAATAGGGACCAGCGAAGCGGGCGTTGCCTGCTAGTAGTATATATAACAGCCTTATGCAGATATCTATTAATTATGACGTCATTTTCCAGTGATTTTAGACAAAAGTTTTCTAGGAAAAGGGAGGGAATGGAAAACAGAAAATCGGCTTGTACGATTAGGCGTACAAATACAACTTTGTACAAGCCTTTGTAGATCTATAAGTCATCCTTGTCTATGCAAAAACGTGATGAAAAACACACCCACATATACACCAGCAGATTTATTATTAGCAGAGATGTAACTTTAAATGGCTTATGCTTGAACAATTTAGAAAAAAGATAAGATAAATAAATAAAAGTTTCAACTCACCTAAATATTCACATGATCATAAAAATGAACTAGAATAGTACAGCTTTCTGAGAATTCGAATAAATAAATAAAAAAATAATTAAAATAAATAAATAAAAAATAAAATAAATTTAAATAAATAAATTAAAGAAAATTAAAGAAAATAATTAAACAAGAAAAATAAGATTTTATAGACAGATTTTAATTTAGGACCCTAGTTTTTTTTTTTTTTTTTTTTCTCTTTATGCATGTTTGTAAACTCTTAGATTCTGTAATAGACTATTTAATATTGTTTACGAAATTTGAAAAATTATTTGATTTTTTATTCTAAATGTAATTTTTGTTTGTAAAGACTAATTTTTCTGGGCTATTTATCTCTGTCGGCAATTTCGTTGGGATTACTTTGTAGGGGCTGTTTTGTCACGACTATTTCGATGAAGCTACTTTCTCGGGGTTATACTGTCTTGGGGCTATTTTTGTCCTGGGGCTCTTTTATTGGAGCTCTTTGCTAGGACACTAGATAACTGCTAAAAAAAAAAGTGTTAGAAAATCTAGAGTTTTAGATTAAGTTTTCCAATATGTCTCTAAAAGAATTAGAACTCTGGTCCTGACAAAATAAAGTTGAATGCGTATAAAAATTAACGTTTTTTTAAAATTTTATACTTAAAGACTAATAACAATAACTCTGTACATGATTAGACAATTATAAAAATTTTAGCTATAATGCAGCTCATGGTATAATTTTTAACATAAGTTTTATGCAAATCTCATGAAATTTACGAGAAATATCTTGCATGCAGTGAAGTGTAAAATTTTCAGATATCATTTCGAATTCTGCTCTTGAAAATGTTTTGCCCATATTATTTGCAAATTTCATATTTTTAAAAGAAAACAATGTATTACTTAAAATAGAAATTAAAGTTAAACGCGTCATATTTTTTCACATCTTTTACTGCTTTCTGGCAGTGCCTAATCAAGACAAAAGTGGACCGAAGGCTCAATGTACATTTGCTCCCCCCCCCCTTCCCTATTTATGTCACACAATACTGACAGAAAATAAACATATTAGATGCATTTTGAGTGAATAAGTGAATTATAGTAGGATGCTTTTCAAAACATCTGCAAAAGCATTTAGTCCCATACATTTTACCACTATTTGAAAAAAAAAAAAAAAAAAAAAAACTAGAATGTTATGATGTATCACAAAACTTGCAATATTTTTCCATACAAATTCACTCAATACAAATAATTTATTAAAATTATTATTTAATAAAATTACTTTCCATGATGAATGCAGACCAATTTTTTTCGCTATTAAATATGATACTAAATGTCTGAAGAAAGTCGATTTTATCCTTTTACTAACGATTTCTTATTACTTTAAATAATTATTTTTAATTTATAATGATTCGTTAAAAATGATTCTCACTGTGCACAATTGTAGGAATTTTGCCCTGTACCGCCATATTCAAAATTTAGAAAAAGAAAACGGGATGGTAAAAACCACCTGTTGAGAAATCACCTGTTGGGCGATTTTGACTAAAAGTTGATAGGCACTAATTTATGTCAAGGTGCAACTACATATCAGTTTGTATGAAATTCTCTGTAGATCCTGAGATATGGTGGCCCACCAGCGTCCGAGAGGTTCTGTCCTCAAAACTGGTAGACATGAGATGCCAGGTTCGATCCCAGATCGGGCTCATCGCCCTAACCGTTCGGAGTTTGTCGTGGTTTTCTCTGAAACTTGCGTAAATACAGGCTTGGACCCCTTAGAAAAACCCCCAGGCTTAGTCATATCTCCTCAGGCTTCTCTTAGGATCCCAATGCAGTCAATCGACCTAAATCCTAACACCAAAACCAACTGAGATATATTTGCCATAAAATTTTTTGTCACACGCATAGAGACAGACAGACATATAGACACTTTCTAAAAAATGGGCGAATCCTGTTCTAAATCTCCTAAAATGAGTAAATCTATAGAAAATCTAAAGTCGAAAATTTTTATGAAATCAGTACTTTCTTCAATCGAATATAGGAGAAAGTAAAAAGTCTTAATTTCGCCCTATTTCACCCGAAAATGCATATTTGAGTGAAATATTCCCTTTTAAAAGTTTGCATTTTTTTTTTTTTTTTTTTTTTTTTTTTTTTTGAAGTAAAATTTTTAAGAAGTATTGTTCCAGTAGGATTTTTATATACATTATAAAATAGAGTAAGTATGGTTATTCGTAGATTTCTTCAAAAATTTTTGTTTTATTTCATTTTTGGTATTTCTTTAATTAATAAAATAATATGTCCCCTCCTTTTTTTTTTTTTTCTTTTCAGTAAAAAAAAAAAAAAAAAAAAAAAAAAAAAAAAAAAAGTAAGTGATCAAATTATTCAATGAATCAGGATTTTCGTGAGATGTGGCCTATTATATTACAAATTATATTGTACATTATTTAAAAATTAATTTTTAAATACTAATACTATTTTATTCGACTTTTATTCAGTTTTTGCAAGTAGTTAATATCTCTTCATGATTTATATTTTAAGTTACATTCGAAATTAGAATATTTTGAGACAGTAAAAAAATAACTAAGTTATGTTATGCGTAAATTTTTTAAAAAAGTTTTCGGAAAACATTCCAGTTAGTATTGTGGTGCTGCCATCTATGCACAATATTTAAAAAGTTTAACTTAGGCTATTTCTAATGAAGTATACAAATAAAAATGTTATTGATGTGACATAAATAAATAAATTAAAGTTGTTGTTGCTATGTGGGTTAAGGCCAATTGTCTACACTAGGGCCCTATAAGAGGAAATCCCTTCGTGAAGGTTCTTTAAAAGCTGAAGAATCTTAAAACGAGTTCAGATAAAAATTCTTTAATTAACATAATTATTAACCGTTTGCGGTCTTATTTAATTTCATTCCTCTGGTCAGTGTTGTCAAATTAAAGGACTTATTTATTCAATATCCACCAGTAAATTTTAAGAGTAACGGTTGCATATCACTTCGAAGGTTATTCGTCCACTATGCATATCGAAGATCACTCAGCAAAATTATTGGTGGTATGGTAATTGAATAAAAAAGTCTCTAAATTTGGCAACACTGTTTAGAACGCTTTAGAGCGTTAGGAACGGCAGAGGGTTAAAAACAGATTATTTAATTTCGTTGATATTATCGAATTCAAACTTTAAGAATAACTATATTCGATATCTATATACTAAATTTTAAATAAATTAGTATTCAACAAATTGATTCTACAAATCTTCATCTTATCAAAAATTTCTTAATAAAAACAGACAGAATCATTTATGTATCAATTTAAAAAAAAAGGTAAGAAAAACTTACCTTTTTTTATCTGTATTGTTCGAGGGGTGAAACGTTCGCTCTTAATTCAGTAAATAGTGGATACTTTCACTACACTGTAAAAAAATTATTACCAGCTGCAAGAAACTCTCTGTGATTGGAGAAAATAATTATTTTCTCCAATCACAGAGAGTTTCTTGCAGCTGGTAATAGTTATTTTTTTACTGTGTAATTAAGCAGTCATTTTCTTTAAATAAACACATTTAATCTGGAGAAATACACCATCACAAATTATTAAAAACATTATACTGAAAAAATTACATAAATACCAAACGCGCGCTAACAATACACAATATTTACATTTTGACTTAGAACATTCTTCTTCTTGCTATCGAACGCACAATTCCTTGCGTGCGCGCAGGCGCAGACGATCGGATTAGAACAAGTAGAAGTGGAAGTAGCGATTTTCGCAACACACTCCCATCTTTGAGTTTCGAGGATTTCAGAGAAACTCAAACTTCACTTTTGGCTTTAACAAACGTCCATATTTGGATCGTTTTTCAAGTGGAACAGTCTCTATAGGAATGTCCTTTACAGAAGTTTTGTCAACTGGCTCAGTAGGTTCAGTCACTGGAACAGACTCAGTTGGAGGAGTCACTGGAACAGATTCAGTTGGAACAGTCACTGAAACAGAGTTGTTTTCAGGAGGTTGGATATTCGACTTAGAAATTCGTGATTAATAGGGTAAATCAGCACAACTTTCAGGAGTTATTTCTAGAGGAATTAATCTAAGCACTGGACTTGAAAAATTCACCACCTTTCATTTTCACGTTTACTAGTCTAACATGGCTATCTTTAGATAGACAGAGTCCAATAACTTTACCGAAAGGCCAGTCAATTTTCTTGATGTTTTCACCGGATACTATAACGATATTATCAATTTGGATGGGTCGTTTAATTTTTAGTAAATTTCGGAGATTGCCTTAAATGCCCCAAATATTCAATTTGAAACCTTTTTTGTAAATCTTCTTTTATTCGCTGTCTATAGGCATATCTTTTATTGAGAGATGATGAATCTAAGACATCAAGATCTGGAATGCCTGATTCTTTAATATCCCGTAAAAAACATAGCAGGAGTAAGCCGAGTTAGAGATCATTAACATCTTCGGAGAGGCAAGTTAAAGGACGTTTATTAGCAATGCCTTCAGTATCACAAATAACGGTATTCATTTCTTCTAAATTCAACGAACTTCTTCCTAAGAATTTTCGAAGAATTCCCTTGATTATACCAATCAAACGTTCCCACCACCCACCCCACCACGGTGCACAATTCCTTTCGTGCGCGCAGGCGCAGACGATCGGATTACAAAAAGTAGAAGTGGAAGTAGCGATTTTCGCAACAGATACAACAGACTATATTCAGAATTTTTCTTTGAGAAATTTTCAGCTACTTCAACAAAAACAAATACCTGCAAAGTAATTTTGATAAAGCACGTGCATTAAATATTATGCAATTAAAAACTAATTAAATTTTACTTATAAATAATTAAATTGGTTATTTTTTCTCCAATCAAAATTATATTAATAAAAAAAATTTGTTAATCATGAAAAACGGCAGTTTTTCGAGTGACGCAAGCGGAAGGACAAACGGACGGAAAGCTGCGAACTCATATATACGCCTAGTCTGACATCAAAGAGATTTGTAAAAGCCGACACTTAATATCTCAGCAAATAAGCCATATTTTGTTCTGATTTTTTCAAAATAGTCTTTTATCTTCGGTCTTAATCTATCCTGAAAATTTTACATTTCTACATGCAGTATGTTTTGAGATCTGAATCTCAATTTAAAGCCAAATGGGAAAACGGTTGGAGTAATGGACTGAAATTTTGAAAAATATCTCTAAAACGGCTCGAAGGATTTTCATATAATTAATATATGTTGTTAATAGGATCTTTCTGAATCTAGTAACGTCTTCGTTTTTTTCAGGAAAACTCTTGTTTTTTATATAAATCGCTTTAAATATGGAACTATATTACTCCGCCAATTACATATGTTTCTTCGGGTGAAAACGCTGTTATTCGGTTCTTACTTGTAAGGTATGTGGGTTGGTTTGTTGACCGACTTGAATGCAGCCAATGAATTATTTAGAATTTTTTTTTAACGCAAAAGTACTTTATTACATGTTTAAAATATTTATTGTATATATACTAAGTCAAATTCACTTAAATATATTTTCTCTTCTGTTATGAAAAAAATAGTTTTGATTTCAAAATTTCATATTTAGTCAAAGAAATATTTAGATAATATTTTAAATAAGGAAGTATTTTGTAATTTTAGATATTCCATTTTATCATAATAATAATGAATTTACAATTTTTTAAAGCAAAAATTTTTTTAATCATTCATGAAAATCGATTTTATAATAACTCAATGATTTGCGATTTCTATTCATGTATCCTTACGCTCCGGGAATGGAAAAAAAACAGCAAATACAGTTTTGGCGCCATCTATCGTTTTTATTTAAAACATACCCTTTCGTAAATACACATATATATATATTTCTTTTTAAAAATTAAAAATCTCTTTTGAAAATACAGTTAGTGTTTATTCATTTATTTATTTTTCAGACTTTAAAATGATACATATTTTAAATATTAACATAATCAATTTTTATTATTATTATTATTCAAAGCAATGACTGGAGGATGAAACAGTGTTTGCACTGTTTATTAGAAAAAACAGTGTTTTAATAAACAGTGTTTAAACAGTGTTTTAATAAAATTCATTTTTCATGAATTTCAGTAAAATTCATGAAAAATGTGTCAAATAGCAATTATTAAAAAACACGTCAAAATAAATAAATAACATCTTTACTTTGAAACCCATAATAATTTATTTTTAAAAAATTATTCTTTCTTTTCTTTTTTTAATTAATTAACTTGTGCATGAAAAATTCTATTTCATAATTTACAATTACAGTAAACAAAAAATCCTCCTTTAATTTTAAATAACTATTTGTTCCGGTTTCTAAACAAGTTTTTTTTTTTTTTTTTTTTTTTTTTTTTTTTTTATATGAAAAAAAAAAAAAAAAAAAAAAGTTTAATCTGTATGTATATGATTTTAAAAAAACCTACTAGATGGCGCCACTACATTTAATTTATTTTCCTTAAAAAAAAAAAGAAAGAAAAAGAAAGAAAGAAAGAAACTTTTAATAGCTTCGAAACATGTAGAAATAATTATTTAAAATTAAAGGAGCGTTTTTTGTTTATTGTAGTTGTAAATATATTTATGAAATAGTACTTTTACGCAGAAATTTCATTTTTTTTAAAGCTTAACTTATATTTTCCATAAAATTTTTCTCCAGGTGATTTTATCTTATTTTTAAAATTATAGAAATGTAAAGCTTAATTTATATTTTGTCTATTTTCCCCCCCAAACGTTCTATATGAAAATATATAGGAAGTAATTTTTACCTGCACTTTTGATGAAAATTTAAATTGTGAATATTGGAGCAGTATACTTAGCCTCAAAAGGGGAAAGAAAATATATAAAATTCCATTTTTAATATTTACTTGATATATTTTTTTAATTGTTTAATTTGTAATTCTCTAAAAAGAAACTTGCAAAATGTAAATTACGTAATTCTAACTTAAATTTGAAAATTTTCACTTACTTTTTTTTTTTTTTTTTTTTTTAAGAGTTTGAGAATCCCAGTCAATAAATTTTTCTAGTGCGAAGCTTCTCCATTTTGTTTCCAAGTGGCAGGCTACTTGAAAATTTGTGAGTATGAAATGGTTTGAAATACTGAATTAATTCACACTAAATTTGTAGTGTGGATTTATCTCAGAAATGTATTTGATATGTTCATTTGCCAACTTTCCCTGTGCCAACACACTGAAAATTTCAAATTTACATTAGAAAGGTTTTATGAACCGATTTGCTTAAAACTCCATATATAAATAGCCTTCATTTATAAATCCACTAAGTCCATTGATAAATTGTAGCTGCCATTTTGAAAAAAAATGGTGACAACTTCATACGAAAAGATAAATTAGTTTACCCTTCCTAGGAGCCAGAAGGACTTGTTTTAATTTTTTGATCAATAACCACTAAAAAGTAATGATATCAGTACAAAAAACCCTTAACGGCTTAAAAGTTTGTGACGCCGCTACTTTGTGGCTATAAGAATTTGAAATATGAGTCTTAAAAATAATGATATTAAATTTTAAGTGACGCTTTGCAATTAGTTAAAATATACATAGATTTTCTTATTTGATCATTCACTTTTATCTTTTATTTATATTTCTAATGCAAACGTAATATTTTTAACTTCAAGATCAGACAGATATTTAAAATACACTCACTGATGCTTTTTCATTCGCATTTCAAATTCAAAATAACAGTTTTAAAAGGAATGATATAAAAATTCCAGTGGCGCCTCGGTGTTATTTTAAAAGATTTGTTTTTAGATTCCATTAAAATTACTTTTGTTTTGCTAATAAAATATATTTACACATTTAAACAGTGCTTTTAATTTTCAAATATACTGTCAAATAATTATACTTTCACTGAGTTAGCATTATAAAGTAAAATTATTTATTTCAATAAATTGATTTATCCTTTGCGTCACGCTATCCAAAACTGCAAGTAAAATTTGTGTAAATGTTTTCTTTACGTCACACTACCTCTTTGAGCAAATTTTCACTTAGTTGGACACTATGATACTATGTTTTGGATAGCGTGATGCAAAAGATAAATCAATTTATTGAAATAAATAATTTTACTTTATAATGCTAACTCAGTGAAAGTATAATTATTTGACAGTATATTTGAAAATTAAAAGCACTGTTTAAATGTGTAAATATATTTTATTAGCAAAACAAAAGTAATTTTAATGGAATCTAAAAACAAATCTTTTAAAATAACACCGAGGCGCCACTGGAATTTTTATATCATTCCTTTTAAAACTGTTATTTTGAATTTGAAATGCGAATGAAAAAGCATCAGTGAGTGTATTTTAAATATCTGTCTGATCTTGAAGTTAAAAATATTACGTTTGCATTAGAAATATAAATAAAAGATAAAAGTGAATGATCAAATAAGAAAATCTATGTATATTTTAACTAATTGCAAAGCGTCACTTAAAATTTAATATCATTATTTTTAAGACTCATATTTCAAATTCTTATAGCCACAAAGTAGCGGCGTCACAAACTTTTAAGCCGTTAAGGGTTTTTTGTACTGATCTAAATACATTAAGTTTGATTTGTTTTGAGAATAAAGACCGATTCACTGCTCTGAATGAAAATTGCCCCTAACGCCATTTTTGCAAATTCTTATGTAAAATGATCTCTTGCATCGGAATATGACACCCATTTTGCCGTACAACCTACAGTTTTTTAGAGACGGCCCCTATTTTTATCTCTTTTCGGTAATTTTATAGTTATAAATTTGATTTTTAGTGGGTAGGGGGAAAGGATTATTTTAACTGCTAAGTATCTTCTGAGGGGGCTACAGAGTTGGGAAATTCTAAAACATGAACATTTGCGGCAAGGGAAAAATTTAGGGGGGGGGGGGGAATGAACATTTGCCACTGAAATTATGTATTACATTTCTTATATTTTTTAATGTATTATTAATGTTATTTATTAAACATTATATATTTTTGTTTTTAAGTGTTAAATTAATTCTTTTTCATTCTCCAAATCAAATTCATGGCCATAAAATTACCGAACAGTGATAAAAATCGGGGGAGGGGTTGGTGTCCCGAGAAAACGGTGAGTGATTGGACAAATGGGAGTCATATTCGGATTCAGGAGGTCATGTTAGATATGAATCAGCAAAAATGGTATCAGGGCTCGATTTTTTTCTTTCTTTTTTTTTTTTTTTGCAGCGCAGTTTGTTACCTATGAGAGGTACTACGTGGGGCTGAGTGAACTATATGTGTGCGGCGAGGAGGAACGGGATTTCTTTCATGATCGTCTTTCTGAGGGATTCATGCCCATATTCACACGAGTTTCAGAGAAAACCATAAAGAAACCCTTTTGGTCCAATAAGCGTGTTCTCAATTGATGAACCCGGCACCAACCGTCTACCAATGTTGTGTTGTGCTGTTTTGTAGGATTTAAGATCGATAATTTACTCGTAGGACTAATTTGGCTTAGATGGGATGCCCTCCATGGGGGTAGGGGGGGGGCTCTTTCTAACGGGTCATAGTTTGCACACTTTCGAATTTTGAAGAAAAATATGGAAATCTCCAGACGACTGTGTCGACGTCCGCGATCTGGTATTGCACCCCGCACCTCTCAAACGCCTACCAACTTTAAGCTTTAGAACATTCTTGTGCACATAAGGCATGTGTATTTAAAAAACAAGAACGAAAAATCATGGTTCGCATAGATTATTAACACTTTCCAACGCACGTACGCTTTACCTCATTAACATTTAATGTACTTTACCTATTATATCAAACAACGGAACTACTAACTGAATTCGTATTCACTTTTAAACATTGTTGGAAAGTACTAAAAACGGTTAATAAAATCGAAAATGTAATTCCAGAATTTACTGTTATAGCCCTTAATGTAAGTGAAAATTTTTGTGTGGTCCTGTAAATCTTAATACTAATCATATTGTATTCTATAGAGTTTTTTTTTTTTTTTTGTGCATATAAATAATAAATGTTAAATCCTTATGATCTCTGCAAAAGAAAGGTATCTGGTTTACAGAAATACTTCTGATAGAACGGATTGCTTTGAAATTCTTTCGGATTTCACTGCATGATATTTACCCCATTTCTAATTAGGAACAACCCATGGTAGACTTGTATAATATATATCAGTTTCAAGGAATTCAACGAATATTTACGGATTTAGACGTGGACAGACAGACAGTAAAACGGACAGATGGTCTAATTTAAATCATAATCATTCTTATACATTGTTAGAAAGTGTTAAAAACCCCTGATAAAATCGAAAATGCAATTCCAGCAATTTCGGGTAATAATATTTAATGTATCTAAATATTTTTGTGTAACCCTGTCAATCTTAATGCTAATTACACTGTATTTTATAGAATATTTTATTATTATTTATGAATAATTAATATCAATTTCATAACGATTTGTGCAATATAAAGGTATCAAATATGTGGTTTATAGAACCTCTCATAGAAAGCAAAGCTTTGGCATTCTTTTGGGTGTCCCTGTACACAAACAACAGGTGGTATTTACTTGATTTTCAGTAGAGAACATCCCATAGTGAACTTGAATATCATATATCAGTTTCAAGAAATTCCATGAATATTTATGGTAGATAGAGACAGACAGACAAACCAAACTCATTAACAATTTTCAACATTGTTGGAAAGTGTTAAAAAGTTTCGAAGTGAAAACTAAATTGGTATTTCTTACTCCCGATTATGCATACAATAAATAATTGGTGGTGATGTACGGAGGGTGATGTACCGATTGATTACAAGGTTGTATGGAAAAACAAGGAACAGATGGTTTTATATAAAACTTTTTGACGTAGTACTAACGATCTGTTTGTATACTATGCTATTAAAATTAGCAAAATTCCGCTCCAAATTTGTTTAGAAAAACTTTTATATACCTTTTTTGAAAAGTTTTCTTATACTTTTTATAAGCATTTTTTATAAAAGAAAACTATTTTGTTACAGCCATCATAAAACTTTCTTCAAAATTAATCTACATAATATTGCCACTTGTTGTTTAACATGCACAAAATTTTGATTATAGCTTCTCAAACAAAAGATTTTACATGTAGAATTTGGTGCACTTTTATTCAGCAGTTACTTATGTGCAGACATATGAAAAATCACAGAAAGTGAGTAACAATCAGCGCCACCTGTCGGCCGATATACACCCAAATTAAACCAACATAATGTTTTATAATGGCCTTTTCATATACCAAGTTTTGTGCAGTGATATACTATAGAATGATATATAACCTTCCCATTCACAGGGGAAATTGCAGCATAGCAGCGCGACCTATTGGACGATATGCATTCAAACTGAATCAGCATAATGTTTCATAAAGGTGCTCTCACATACCGAGTATTTTTCGATTATACCCAATATAACCTGAGATAAGGCCTTCCTTTAAATGGATGACGCCACCTGCTAAGTGATTTGCACCCAAGTTAATAGGCCCTAATTTAGGTTCAACTACATAAAATTTATGTAAAATTCTGTACAGTAGTTCTTTAGATACAGGCCATAAAATATTTGTCACTCACAAACAGACGGACAGACAGAGAACGCAATACACAAAGAATAGTTGAAAAATGCTTTAAAATTTCCACTACTTGTGCAGTTACCCTATATGGTGTACATAAAATCCGAACTTTTAATATGAAAGAAAAGACATTCTTTTGTTAGAATCTGCTGTTCAATTATTTAGTAAAGTGTTCCAATATGGACGACCTACCGATTCAGTATTTCAATATGAGAAAAGATCTACAAGAGAAAGGAACAAGTGGAGGGGAGAGGGGGGGGGGATGAAATGATTATTTTTGAAAATGTTTTGCTGACAGGGCTTTTATAGAAGCATTTGTTAATTCAACTAAATAAATTTTTCTTAATTCCTTTTCCGAGTAGTTCAATACGAAAATATTAATCATACAAAAGAGAGATATTGCAAACTAAATCAACAAAGTGATTTCTGTAATAATCCGTTTTTATCATGCGAGAAGTTGTTCGTTAAATATTTATATCCCTTCTCTCAAATATTTTATTTAATATGATTATTGTGATATCGATTCCTAGAATGTTTATTTAAAGGATAAAATGAATGTCTGAAAACAAAAACAATTTTAAGAGTACACAGTAAGATTTTTCTAGATTCTTTTTAATGATGGTAATTACAAAAAAAAAAAAAAAAAAAAGAAAGAAAAATGTGTGGAAAAAAAGAAATGCGTGAGAATTTTTTTTTTTTTGCAAAAATATTGTTTTATTTCTAAAACTAGATTGTTGTATCCATCACAAAACTTTCATCTATATCATTCTAGAAAACAGCGCCACTTATTGTTTAGCATGCACAGAAGTTTAATCATAGCTACTCCGAATAAAATCCTTACATATGGTGTTTGGTGCAATTTTATTTAACAGATGCTGAGATTTATTCATGCGAAAAATCGCAGAAGGTGATTAATAACAGCAACCTGTGGTTTGATGGTTAATGCTTTAGCATTTTTCTTTATAACAGTTATATTAAATATCACGGTTAGTGGATTTATGCACCATAGAAGCTGTGATTTAGCCTTCTAATTTCTGGGGTAAATTTCAGCACAGCTGCACCGCCTTTCGGCTGATATGCACCTAAATTGAAAACACATATTTTTTTACAGTGTCTCTTTTATATACCAAGTTTTGTACAATTGTATGCCACATAATCTAAGATGTAGCCTTACATTAAATGGGAGAAATCACAGTATAGCAGCGCCACCTGTTGAGCGATTTCCACCGAAAGTTAGTAGGCGCTTATATGTGTTAGAATGCAGCTACACGTAACTTTATATGAACTTCTGTACAGTAGTTCCTCAGTTACAGTTCTACAAATGTTTGTCGCACACACGCAGAAAAACAAACAAAATGGTCAAATTGAACAAAATGGTCAAAGCAACAAAATGGTTCTAAAAATGGTCAAATCATCTTCAGGAAACCTCAAATCATGTAAATCCCTTCAAAACTGGAAATAAAAAGATTTTACGAAGTCAACACTTACTGAATACAGAAGAATATAAAAAATGTAGGAAGTAAAAACTTGAAATTTTTGTAAAGAAAATATTATCAAACACATTGTTAAATATTAAAGTTAAATCAAAGAGATAGCAATAAATAATATTATTAGGCTGTTTACATCTTGTTTGGAAAACATTTAATATGAACAGCCTTAAAGTAAAATATATTTTATGCTAATGATTGTCATTTTAATTACTATTTATTATTCATCATACTGATTAAAAGATCAGACGGAATTTGAAAACTCCAAAATATTTATTTAATTTAAGCGGGCTCATAATTAAAAAAAAAAAAAAAAAAAAAAAAAAAAAAACACAATTTTTGCAAATAATTAAATAATTTTATTAAGAAAAATGATTTCACGAAGAATAAAAACATTTCTGCTAACACAATTACAAAAAAAATTATTCTTTGCATAAAAAAAAAAAAAAAAAAAAAGAACGCTCTCTCTCTATATATATATATAATTTTTAAAATCCATTTTCTCCTACAATTTCTAACTTCTTGCAAATGTATATACTATATATAATGCTTTTTAAAGTGTCCACTATAAATTTAAGGATTGTATTAAAAAAAAAAAAAAAAAAAAGTTATTTAGTTTGGGAGAAAAAAAATTAAATAAAATTTTGGTACATCTTATAAAATTTCATTAAAGGATTAAGCTTTTTGAATAAAGTAAAAAAAAAAAAAAATCCGATCTTCAGTTTCATAAAACGCATTTATAGTGCACGTTATAATGAACACCCAGAAAAAAAAAAGAAAATCAATTGAGAAATATTTATTTAATTTTTGTATTTCAAACATATTCATACTGCATTACTTACAAAACTTCGAATAAACACCATAAAATGAAATAAACTCGCAACAACTGTTTCGGGTCGAAAAAGAACACGACCCTTTATCAGGCGAACAAGGTAAGCACGAGTGCTACAGTCAAAGCGGCAACGCACAAAACCGTTTTAAATGAAAAGCAAAACCATATAAAGTAGAATGTAAATATAACTACTGGTGTCAGTAGAATTGTAAAATAAAAACAAGAAAAATAAATAAATGAGTAAGATTAAACATGTAACAAAATTTAAAAAATATCAAAATTAAACGAAAATCTAAGTTACGTGAGTAATTTCCAAGCATCAGAGAAGAATGGAGTGGAAGAAATATCATTAACAAGATTTTTCGAATTTTTAAATATGTAATTCATGAATATCCAAACGGGAAGAACAGACAGGAGATGAAATTATGTTAGTTTTGGAAAAATCAAAATGATGCATAAGAATGCAGTTCTGAGTTCCATTTTCTTTCTTTCTTTTAATTTCTAATTTTTTCCCCTTATTCGTATTTCTTTTTACTTTCTCTTACCCATAGGGCCGAGAAAGTATTGTTTTAGGGTCAAATTTCCGAACGTGGGTTTTTGTTATATTTACATGTTCTGAGGTTCCCTGAATACGAAAATCATGTTTTTAACAAATGGTCTGTGTGTCTCTGTGTCTGTCTGCCTGTCTGTGCGTCCGTTATCAGTATATCTCAAGAACAAATAGTAGCAGAAATTCCAAACTCGGTATTCTAAATGTGTATCATATAGGGATGCTACAGTAAGCTTTTCGTTGAGATGAAGCAAATGGTTCGTGTACAGGGACACTCAAAAGTATTCAAATACATTACGTCTATGGGGAAAATTGCAGGTAAGTAGAGTTTAACATCTATAGACTGCACTAAACCAAATGAAACGAATATATATTTTTTGTAATAGAGATAATCAACTGGGAAAAAAAATTGTGTATGTAGGAGCCTCACCTTCCCCCCTGGGGGGAAAGTCCCCCCCTCGAGGGGAGTAAATTTTCATGATGGGTATCGTCTTTCAAAAGAGCTCGCCAATACCTTTAAAACGAATGGTTGAACCAACGATCTGCGAAAATTTAAAATAAAGTTATCAATTTTTTTTCATTTTTAACTTTTTTTTTTTTTTTTTAAATGTAATATTGAGAATAAATTCAACTTTTTTTTTTAAATTTTTTTTTAAAATATATTTAGTGTCATAGTATTTCTCTAATATGGAAATCGTCTGCCTTTTCATAAAAGATAATTTTTTAAAATAATAATTTTAAAAAATTGTTTTTTAAAAACAGAATAATTTTTTAATAACCGAATTAAATTCTATATAAATGAAGGAGCATTAATGAAACGTGGGGGTTGAGGAGGGGTGGTAGCCCCCTCACACAGAACTAATTATCATATAAAACTCCTCTGAAGCCTAATTTGAGTTGTTTAACACAGGTTTACATAACAGTTCTCGTTATCTTACCTCTTAATCTGCAACCTGTATTTATAGTATTAAATTTCAGGGTAAGAGAAAGTCGTGTGAGTGACACATCAGATTTTTTCTTTTATGTGGAAGTCCTATTTCTATTTTACCATCTTTTTATTAACTTCGATTCTTGTTTGTTTGTTTGTGTGTTTGTCAGGGACAAATCTTGCAGTCGATTTTTAACTAACTTCCCGACTAGCTAGATATTTGAAATTTTCAGGACAGCTCACAACACGGTGACAATACATTTTTCTAAATAATTTTAGTCAACTATTTCAAGTCCCGCTGCCTTCGGCAGCGCTTATATTTTATTGTTGTGGAGCCCTTTTATTGTTGCTTTTTTATTATTGTGGAGCCCTAAGTAGCCTAAAATAAAAATTTATTATTGCAGAGATATGCAATAATATCGTAAAAGTTTCAACTACAAGAAAATTTTAAAGAAAAATATAGATAAAAAAACTTTTGCAAAACATGAAAATTTTTAAATATTCCAAATATTTAAAAGAGCATTCGAGAACAATATTCCTTTTTTATGAGTATTTTTTAGATTTTTCTATAATGTTCTATGATTTTTCTTGACAGTTCTTAGACTTTTGGTTAGAGCGTCATGCTGATAAGGCGATGGTCCCGGATTCGGTCCTCGAGAGACGACATATTATTTTTTTGCAGATAAATAATCGACAAAAAAAAATGTCAATTGATAAAAGAAAATAATCCGTTGTCTACAAAATATCCTAAGAAATTTTAATTAGCTTTTTAAAAATTTTTTCCTTTTTGGTAACTAAAAATCACAAAATAAAATTTAAGTAAAAAATCATTTTTTAAAGTTAGAAGCTTTTTATTGTGAAGCCCTAAAAAGCATAAAATAAAATTTATTCTGGCAAAGACATGCTACAAAGAAATGAAAGTTTCAACACTAAGAAAATTTTAGAGAAAAATATAGGTACTTTCCTTTTGCAAGAGATGAAAATTTTTTAATGTTCAAAATATTTTAAAAAGCTTTCGAGACATTTGAAATTTCTGGCCTAACGAATGATTATAGAAAAAACTAATAACTAAGAAAGAATATTGGTCTCGAAAGCTTTTTAAAATATTTTGAACATAAAAAAATTTTTCATCTCTTGCAAAAAGAAAGTACCTATATTTTTCTCTAAAATTTTCTTAGTGTTGAAACTTTCATTTCTTTGTAGCATGTCTTTGC
Source organism: Salticus scenicus (assembly GCA_963930645.1). Classification (NCBI taxonomy): domain Eukaryota; kingdom Metazoa; phylum Arthropoda; class Arachnida; order Araneae; family Salticidae; genus Salticus; species Salticus scenicus. The sequence goes on from OZ005649.1 coordinate 183,920,400, forward strand.
CAGAATAAATTTTATTTTATGTTTTTTAGGGCTTCACAATAAAAAGCTTCTAACTTTAAAAAATGATTTTTTACTTAAATTTTATTTAATAGTGCACACGCACACACACAAAATGCTTTACTACATATGCTACAGTTTCGGTAAAATTAGTTTTAAAGGCATATATGAATAATAAGTATAGGTGGTTAGTATACAGATACTTAATGATTAGCTTAACGTATATTGAACGTGTAAGAACTATAGTTGTAGTGAAATTAGTTCTAAACGTATTTATGAATAATAAATACAAATGATTTGAGTCATAAACTTTGACAAAGATTTAGAACAAATTTCTAATAATATTAAAAAGCATTTCACAATCTATGCGTTTCACATGGATATTCTTTCTTTCTTTAATATTAGATTGAATCGAGAAAAAAAGAATTAAATATATTATTTTCCACATCATTATTATGTCCCCATTACAATTGAAGTACATACATTAATATATCCATGTCTTTCATGTCAAAATTTTAATTGCGCAAAATGAGAAACGAAATGGACTTATTCACTCCCACCCCAGGTATTTCCTGTTTTGGGCATTAGAATGAAACTAAATAGAGTGATATGTTATTAAATATTCTCATATTTAAAGCTGCCGAAAAAGGACAAAAAAAAAAAAAAAAGAAAAAAATCCTCCTTTGAATTACTATTCTATTTTGTTCGAAATCAAAGTAATATTCATAATTAAACTTTGGCAACATAAAAGAAAGGTTTGCTAAAAAAATAAGAATTATATATATATATATATATATATATATATGCCTGTAATTCTCTGCAATGAATTATTTACAAAACTGTTCAGAGAGTATTTCTAGTTTGATTATTACTTTATTGGAAATTATGTAAAAATAATTAGATTTTTCACTGTAAACTTATAGAGGTTGTGAACTTGCAATTTTTTGAAAAATGTTAGTTGCTCCTTTTTAAGCTTTACACGAGTTTGATATAAAAAAAGGTTTTAAAATTATTTTTCACTAAAGAAATTTATTTATACGAATTTAAGAAGATTGTATTAAATATTACTCGCTAAATTTAATCGATTAATTATTAAACTTTATAGAATAAAATTGACAGCAAATACTAAGTTCTAACTAACTAATAATAATAATAAATAAATAAATAAAATATTTTATTGCCATCACAAAACCTTCTTCTGCATTTTCGTACACAAATTCACGCAGTGCAAATTATTTATTAAAAATATTGTTTATGAAAATTATTTTCCATGAAGAGTGCAAACGATTTTCATCTCAGAGAATGTAACATTACATGTTGAAAGAAAGTAAACTTTGTGCTTTATAGACGGCATCATAAAGAATGCATTTTTAGATTTTATTTTTAGTTATTTTTTAGAAGCTTTTTATTGAAATTGGAATTTGTCATCGCGTCTTCCTGTCACACTAGTAAACAAGGCTCCTCCACTTTAAAGTAAATGTAAGCAAAGCTTTTCGTCGCTTGTTGGCTCAGTTGGTTAGAGCGGCAGGTTGATAATACAATGGTCATGAATTCGATTCTCGAAATGCCGGTGCGTTAATTAATAGAAAAGGCAGATACTTAATAGAGAAGGTGCCAACTGATAAAAGAAAAATTTTCATTAACTACGCAATAACCAAAGAATTTCTGAAGAGTTTATATTAAGAAGTTTTTTTAGTTACTAAAAAGCTCAAAATAAAAAGTTGAGTTAATAAATAAATAAATAATAAATGAATAAAATAACACTGGAAGCTTTTTATTGTGGATCCCTAAAAAGCATAAAATAAAAAGTCATTCTTGCAGAGACATGCTATATAAAAAAATAAAAGCTTCAACAATAAGAAAATTTTATAGAAAATATAGATATTTCTCTTTTGCAAAAGAGATAAAAAATATTAAATACTCAAAATATTTTAAAAAGCATTTGACAAAATTTTCTTCTTGCATAAGTATTTGTTAGAATTTTCCAGCATGTTCTATGACTTTTCTTGACTGTTTTTTTGAATTTGATTAAAACGTCATGCTGATAACGCGACGGTCGTGGGTTCGATGCTCGAAGATCGATGTGTTACTTTTTTGCAGATAATTAATAGAAACGATGTCAATTGATTAAAAAGAAAAAAAAAATATCTACACAATATCCTAAAACAATTTGATTAGTTTTTTAAGAAGCTTATTTGTTTGTAACTGAAAAGGATAAAATAAAAATTTAAGTAAAAAAAAAAAAAAAAAAAATTAATATTAGAAGCTTTTTATTGTGAAGCTCTAAAAAGCATAAAATAAATTTTTTCTGGTAAAGAAATGAATGCTATAAAGAATGCTGTAAAGAAATGAAAGTTTCAACACTAAGAAAATTTTAGAGAAAAATATAGATATTTCACATTTCAAAATATTTGAAAAAGCTTTCGAGGACTTTGAAATTTATGGCTTAATGAATAATTATAAAAAAAAATCTAATAACTAAGAGTATTGGTCTCGAATGCTTTTTAAAATATTTTGAATATTTTCAAATTTTCATCTCTTGTAAAAGTGAAATATTTATATTTTTCTCTAAAATTTTCTTAGTGTTGAAACTTTCAGTTCTTTATAGCATGTCTTTGGCAGAAAAAAATTATTTTATGCTTTTTAGAGCTTCACAATAAAAAGCTTCTAATGTTAGAAGAATGTTTTTTTTACTTAAATTTTTTTATTTATTTATATTTGACCTTATGATTTTCAATTTTTCGTTTTAAAAATATTGACGACTTCTTAAAAAAAAAAAAAAAAAAAAAAAAAAAATACTCATTTTAAAAAGTTAACACCCCCCTCCCCCCGAGGGAGTACTATACATGTCTACGAAAGTTTGTTCTATGCGGCAATACTAAAAAGTATGGGGGAAAAAAAAAGGAAGGATGACAGCGCCATCTGTTTTGTGATTTCTGCAAACAGTTGATAGGATTTACGTAAAACGGCTATTACATATAAATTTGTATAAAATTATGTGCAATAGTTTTTAGACTAGAGTTGCACCTTAATACTTGAAACACAACACACAGACTTTTCTAAGAATGATCAAATCGTATTATGGACCTCTTAAAACGTGCAAATCCATCGAAAACTGGAAATTTTTACGAAACCAATACCTTCTTCTGAATACAGAATAAAGTAATAATTAGATCACTTACTTATACATTTTTCAAACATTTTTTTGATCACTTTTCAGTTTGCATAAAGGTTTGATTACTGCAGGAAAATTAGAAAAGGAATTTTAGTTTCGAAAACATTACCCCTTCAATTTAAAGGGTTGAATAGGTTTTTTTTTTTTCCAGATTTTTCTTCTTATTCCTCTTACTTTTTGATACAGAAGTCTTTTTGTGTCAACAACTTTTTGTGCAAAATAGTTCAGGACTTCTATTCTGGGATTCATTAACTTCTTTCAGTAGATCTGTGGTATTCTATAGAAGTGTGGAAATTGTTGGATAATAAATGATAGTAAGTTTACTTTAGATATTTAAGCAGAAATTTTAAAATTAATTTGTGTATTTATTTGCTAAGTTGCTCATGTGTCGCAAGGTTTTCCGACATCTGGGCCACCTTGAGAACATGCATAGGGTCGCCATTTGCACGGTATTAAACTTTTAATCTGATAAATTTATTAGAAATGAAGTTAATATGGTTAAAGGGGAGGAATAAATCCTCAGAGAACATATCACAGCTCAAAGTTATAAGAACTTAAACACATATAAATTAAAATATCTTCTTACCTGGAAATTAGAACGACTACTCCTCTAAAGGGAAATCACTACAAACAATGGCGACTGACCAAGATAATGTCTCCAAATTCAGTCACATGCCATAGAAATACATGATTTACAATACAGTAGCACTATTTTGTGATTAAAAATTAAATTAAACCTTGAGGGTGGCCCACATTTGGAACACTGGCCACCTTTGGCTCACCTACCTTACTATATTTGTTAGAGGTGATTTCTACCTGATCCATTTGAAGAAGGCAAAGGAGCTGAAGAAAGTGTTATTTGTTATTATTATTATATATTATTATTTATCGATGTACATACACAGACCTGAAAATTAAACTTTTCAATTGTTCGCCACATTTGTGCAAATTTTTCGGTTGATTGCTGAAAATTAATTTTTCTGATTTATCATTATCATTTTTTTTTATTTTTTATTTTTTAAACTGGGAAATTTCTGCGAAGCTTCTGTTTCAAATGTAACGATTTTTATGAAATTTTCTTTTTTCTATTTCAATGTTTTTTGAAGGGCCCGTTTTGAGATTGTCAGTTTTTAAAAAACATTTTTACTAGATAGTTGCCAGAAAAAGTTAGTTTTTCATAGTCAACTTATTAAATTTGTTCTTTTTTATAAGTCATTGACAATACGTGATATTTTTGTAACCGATTGACAAAATGTAGAGCTAATTCCCCATTGATTAAATATAAATTACGTTTAATGACAGCTAATTGCTGAAATACGCGATAATTTCCGAAAGCGATTATTTTATCAATAATCGGCAAAAATCGCATTCCCCTCCCCCCTTCAAAGTTGATTACCAAAATAAGCGATTATTTCTGCTTCTGATATGTATAGCTTACGAAATGTGTCATAAGTTTGCGAGCTATTTCCGAAATGCGAGATGTTTTTGCCGCCCTATTTGACTTAAATTACGGTTAGCTGTATGAACACGCAGTTTTTATGCCCTCAGTTAATGATATTCATTCTTATGACGGTCAAGAGAGAAAAAAGAGACGAGTTGTTTAATTTTTTAACTCGCCACTTTATTTTATTTAGTCACCTCTTGAAGCATCGAATTTTTCAAGTCGATGCTTACATATTATGTGAATGGAAAAAAATGTTAAGATATTTATCGCTTGCATTCTAATTTTTTTTGTAATTTTTATGTATTTATCCATGTATTTCATTTCTAAATAAATTGAGCAACTAAAAAAGTAAAAATTTTCTGCTAGTAGTACTAGAAGTTGAATTTATTTTTACGACATTCATGCTAGCACAATAGCACACAATTTTTTAATTGCTTTATATGGAATAAATACGAACTTTTCAAGTTTTTTTTTTTAGCATATTTTTACTCTATTTTTAGGGTAGAGTGAATAAATTTAATTTACTGAGCCTTCCATTGTTACTACAGGCTGTAATTTTCTTCTCTTCTGCTTCTCTTTTAATTTAACCATTATTCTTGTAAATTAACAAAAATATTCTGCTCTAATTACAGCTTAATTTTTTCTCATAACGGCGTTTTTTAAACAAAACTTCATTCAAGTAACACCAGAAGGGATTATTATTTATGCAGATAAACTTTAGTTTCTCATTTGGCGTGAAAAGATTTTTCTGCAGAAATAAATAAATAAATAAATATAATAATAATAATAATAATAATAATAATAATAATAGTAATAATAATAGTAAATACATACACACTCTCTCTCACATACACACATGTTGTCTTAGTAAGAAATGATATAGACTTATTTGCGTTTCAGTTTAAACATTTTATCATCATTTTTATTAATTAAATTAAAAGTTTTCGACCCTTTGTTCCATGTTCATTTGCCTTTTTAAAATATTATTTTAGAAAAAATAATATTTTGCTTAACTAAACATTTACAAAGGTAATTATTGAAAGTAACGTTTTGTTATTAAAATTTATTATTTTTTTATTTTTACTAAAAAATTAAATTAGTACTTTGTTGCCTATTGAAAATTATTTTTTGAACAAAAATTTCATGATTTAATATTAAAAAAAAATTTGAAATAAAATGACCAATAAAATATTTGGTATGACAATAAAATGAATTGTAAAAACAATTAAAAAGAAATACATGAACATTCGTAGTTATTGAAAAACCCCATCAGTTGCCGAAATATTCTGCTCTCAAAACTGATAGTTCTGAGCGGCTGGTTTCGTTTCGACCCCAGATTGCGTTCGTCCGTAACTTAGCTGGTGGTTTTCTCCGAAACTTGTGTGAATACTGGCTAAGCTTTCTTAGAAAGTCTCCTACGGAAGATATCCCACCCAGGTTTGGGTTTTAGTGTAGAAAATTGCATTTAAACCTTACATCAATCACATCAACACTAAAGAAAATATTATATTTTCTTTAATGCAAAAGTAAATTAGATGTTTACATTAAATTTTAAGTATATTACTACTATAATATCATTATGCATTATCATTTCTTCTAGTGCTTATGATAATCCATTTAATAGAATTTTAAATCATTTAAAAAATCATTTTAAAATTTCTCATTTTAAAAATGGAAGCAAAATCATTAAAACAATTTTATAAGGCGCTTTAATACACCTAGGAGAGAAACTTGATGTGCACAACAAAAATATCTGTTTAAATGTGTTCCAATAGAAATTTTGTTTAAACTAACAAGATTATTTTTGTTGCAATTCTAACAAAAATATTTTGTTACTCTAACAAAAAATTGTTTTTTACATACGAATATACAAAAGTTATTGTAAAGCTAAATGAAATATTTTGTCCAGAAATTAGTTTTAATATATTTGCGTTAGTTTTATTTTAAAGCAAAACTTTTCGTTTATTGTTTCTTAATTTGAGATATTGGAGGTTTCTGAAATCCCGTTTTGCCCCTGTGAAATCATGTTTTTCCTCTTCCCATCGCTGAGGGGGCCAAACTTCTAAACTTCCAGAAATTATTTTTTAGATATTTGTGTTTACTGTATTTTAAAGAAAAATTCTTACGAATATCTGTTTTTTTTTGTTTGCGATATGAAGGGTTATGTGGCTGGAATTAAAATTCCAGAAATTAGTTTTTAGATATTTGTGTTAGTTATATTTTACAGTAAAAATTTCACAGATAACTATTACTTATTTATTTATTTTTTGAGGTATGAAAATCTTTGGGAAATCACATTTTGCCACCCCCCCTTCTCTCTTAGGGAGAAAATTTTGTAAAATCGCTTCTCAGTGGGTGTCTACGTTATAGAAGGAATTATTTCACCAAGTTTCATGCTTCTAGAAGTAATGGTTTGAGTGGGGCGATAATAAATCAGTCAGTCTGTCAGTCACTCTCTCAGACAGTACAAACGATTTTACATATATAGATTTCTGAAAATACAGGGTGGGAGGAAAGTTCTTGCACAATTTTTGTCAAGCTATTTTAGCCCATTATAAAAATGCATTTTGTGTATTTTTTGTTGATATTTATTACTTGTCCATACAATTTTATGAATTTGCAAAAATGAATGAATGAATTTGCAAAAATGAATGAATTTGCAAAAATGAATGAATTTTATGAATTTGCAAAGGTAAAATAGAAGCAATAATTGGCCTTTGGAAAGATGGATTAAGCGTTGCAAGCATAAGTAAACTTCTTTCGGTACCAAGAAGAAGCGTTTATTATGCTATTAACTGATATAAACAGTTAGGTACATTCTGTGACAGACCTAAATGTGGTAGACCAAGGTCAGCTGATACACCAACCAATAGAATAAAATTAGAAACAGAATTCGAAGAAATCTTGAACGTTCTCTTAGAAAACTCGCTAAAGATATTAAAATCAACACTTGGTCTGTTAGAAACATTGCTATGAACAATCTTCATCTTCACCCTTATAAATTACGCAAAGCACATTTTTTTAATGACAAAATGAAAGCAACCCGGCTCAAACAATGCAAAGTGATAAAACGCTTGATCGCAAACGAAAGACACTGTCAAGTTCTCTTCAGTGACGAAAAGAAATTCACGATAGAAAGAGCCCATAATCATCAAAATGATAGGGTACTAATACGTAAAGGGACAAAAAACAATTTCAACGTGTTCAGATCCCACTACCCAGCTTCATTTATGGTTTGGGCAGGAATTCATTCTTCTGGTAAAACTCCTCTGATTTTCTTGGATAAAAACGTAAAAATGAAAGCAAAGTTTTATCAAAAAGGTGTCTTGGGACCAGTAAAAACATGGGCTAATCGGCATTTCAAAGGAAATTCCTGGACCTTTCAACAAGACTGAAAAGCAGCTCCTGGAGCAAAATCAAGCCTGGAATTTGTTGAAAAGAATTTTCCTAACAGTTGGGGGAAAGATATTTGGCCCAGTAATTCCCCTGATTTAAACCCCTTAGACTACTAAATCTCGTCCATTCTTGAAGATAAAGCTTGTAAGAAGAGGCATGCTTCAATTCAGTCCTTAAAACGAGATTTGAAGAGAGCGTGGAATACAATTACTCCTCAGATGCTAACGAGCATCGTTGATGATTTTCCCGAACGTATTAATTTATGTATTAAGGCAAATGGAGGTCATTTTGAAATGTAATTCATCTGTTTATGTTTTTTCGACAACATAACTTTTATAATTTATAATTTATTAATTTGCTTTTTTTATTTTATAAGTAATAAAATATTTTGATTGTGCAAAAACTTTCCTCTCACCCTGTACTACAAACTTTTACTGATGTATTTATTATATTATTTTTAATAAGGTGGTTTAAAGTATATTTTTAATTTGCACTAAATCTTATTAATATTAATTAAAAACTGATAATAATATTTTAATATTTTAATTGCCAAAATCAGGTTTTTCATATGGTATGTAGGTGCATTTCAAATTAAATGGAACTTTAAGCACAAGCAATACTGACACCCTATTTTAAAAGATTTTGAAATTCACCCGTTAGCGCCCAGTGTCCTCATTTGAGGACAGCTAATAAAACGGAACGTATATTTTTTGTGGTTTCTTGGAATGATTTTTGCTTTTTAGTGACAGTTTATTGCGTCACTCTAAATGATCCCTGAAAGTTTTATGTGCCTACTATAAATTATTATTTCCTAATTTGGATAGTCCTTTTATGATTTTTCATTCGTCGCACATATATTTGCTTTTTGCGCAGGTATACTAACTTAAATCAAGCTGAATATATGTTATAATATATGTTATAATATATGTAAATAATATATGTATAATAATATATGTTATAATACTTTACTTTCGAGATCTTTGTCAACATTGTAATAAGAAATTAATCTTTTATCTCAAAGTTTTTCTATCTCGAAGATTTCTCGCTAGAACACTAAACGTCATTAAATGAGGATAGGCTTTAAATTTAAAACTATCATAAGAATTGTTTAAGTTAATATATTTTATTGTCAGTTGTCTATATTAATTTAGAAGTGAAATAATCAGCTAATAATATTTTACAAAATTAATTCGGGCGTTAACGGGTTAAAGTTTTTTGTTTTTACTAGATTTTGTTTTAACCCTTTATCGACCGATGGTACTTTAAAGTACCATTAGTTTAAAAGGCATATAAAACAGAATTTATGGAAGATACGTCAAATATGTTTTTAGAATAGAACGTATATACCTCACTACACAGCACTACACGCTACCTGTAGCCGTTTATGTTCCAGAAAGGATTTTATAGAGCATTGTTGTTTTTGCTTGACATTTTTCATGATATTCACATGCTTTATAATTAATTTTTATATTACCTCAAGAATCTCCCACCAATCGCCTAAAAATATAACGAACACAAAATGTAAATGCGTTTTTGCTTCTTCTTTAAGTTCCAAATATCTTTTTCGACCTCTATGTACCAGTGGTACACTAAAGGACCACCTCACACTGAGAAAAAAATTCTGTAACTGACATCTAGAATCTAGATTGTGGCTCAAGTAAAAATAGTTCCATGTCATCCTTATAAATTCTAGTCCCTTTCAAAAGCGAGTTCTAGAAACTCTTATTAGATTTCTAGAGCGTTTGCCTATATTATCGAGGTCAAGCTTCTTCAAAAATCTCTGAAAATAAATGTGAATACAAGAGGCGGGTTTTAGCAACTATAATCTTGGTTTATGACAAAATTCTAGAAATCAAGCGAGAATTTCTCGCAATACAAAGGATAAAGATTTTTCAGAATATTCAGAATATTGTCTTATCATCTAGAAATGTACAGATTAGAAATTCTCGATCATTTCGTCTATTTAGCTTATTGGTGTGCCTTATACGCATGGCTCGGAAATCTATATTTCTAGTTTTGGGATTTAGAAACTAGCCACTTATTCGTTCTATATCAAAGCGGTATAGAACGTATATATATATAACGAGAGAATATATATATATTCTCTCAGTGCACAGAATCCTCATTAATTACTACAGTGAGGTGATATGCATAATTTATATTGCGTATATCTTTAAGATATATTCTTAAGTAACTAAAAAAAAAAAAGTTTCAAATATGTTTTTTGTCTGTTTCGTAAAGCGGTAGATAAAAGGTTAAAACAAGTTACTTAATTAAATACCGTCAAGGAGGACCCCTTGAGTAACAAAAATATTAATTAAGAAAACCTTATAATTCTTGAGTTTGTCAAGTTACTAATAACAGATGGTTTTTAACGCGTCGATATATATAAATATCGACAAAAAAAAAAAAAAAAAAAAAAAAAAAAGAATAAAGAATAAAAATAAATAAATAAATAAAATGAAATAAAAATAAAAAAAAAAATAAATAAGTTAAATCACTTTTCTAGAAAACAAATTGCAATATAAGCCATAAATCAATGTTGTTTTTAATTATTTCTGTAAAAAAAAAAAAAAAAAAAAAAAAAAAAAAATAGGAGAATCGTAATCGGAAAGTATTCCTCTCCCCCCTTTTTTAGGGGAGACAACTAACAATAATTCTCATTACATGCATTTATACGAAATTTTCTTTTATAATGCCATATTAAAATTTTTGAGGAAAAAAAAACTTTTTTGGTACTGTCCGTTTCGATACTGATTATTATTAATTTTTTATTCTTTTTTTTCCTTTCTAACAAGGAAACCTTCAAAAGGTGTCATCTTCAAAAAGTATTGAAAAAAATATATGTGATTCTACTCTTCACAAAACACCAGAAAATGAAAAAATTATCGGCTGAAATGAATTACAGCGACCACAAAAAATTATCAAAATTAAGCATATTTGGCGATTTAGCACTGTCAGGCGATACGTTTGCTAGCACTGAGATTGCCGTGTACGAACAGAACCGTGTTTTGCTTTTCCGCCAAGTACTCAAAATCAATCGTCTAGCAGTATGAAATCGCCAAATATGCTTAATTTTGATAATTTTTTGTAGTCGCTGTAATTAATTTCAGCCGATACTTTTTCATTTTCTGGTGTTTTATGAAGAGTAGAATCACATATATTTTTTTCAATACTTTTTGAAGATGGCACCTTTTGAATGTTTCCTTGTAAGAAAAGAAAGAAACAACAACATCATCAACAATAACAAAAAAAAAAAAAAAAAAAAAAAGATTTTGATGAAATTCCGGCAAAAGCAAAACTTAGTTTAGTACGGATGACTATTTTTTTTTTTTTCAAATTATTCAATTATATTTTCGATTTTGATAAATGTCCAACTATCATAAAACTGGTATCGTAAAAATTCGTAGATTGAGACTAATAGTCCTCTGTTTAGAAATTTTTTAACAACCTTCAAAATTCAATTTTGATAGAATGGAGTAGAAGGCTGATTTTTTACCAACTATGTGAAAAATACCAGAGCCGGGAATCGAACCCAGGCCATTCCGCTTAACGCATGGATGCTCTAACCACTGAGCTACTCTGGCTGATAACCAGCTGGACACTTCTCACATAATTTACGTTGACAAGGTCACCGAGTCTGCATTAAAGCAGCTATATCAAGTGACAAATTTGAACTTGGCACAACTCTAAAAAATGAGCCGTCTACTCCATTCTATCAAAATTGAATTTTTAAGGTTGTTAAAGAATTTCTAAATTGAAAATTCATGGCCTATTGGAGTTGTGCACCGGACTCGGTGACCTTTCCTTCAGCCTGGGTAGCTCACAGTGGTTAGAGCATCCACGCGTTAAGCGGAATGGCCCGGGTTTGATTCCCGGCTCTGGTATTTTTCACATAGTTGGTAAAAAACCAGCCTTCTACTGCATTCTATCAAAATTGAATTTTCGAGGTTAAAAAATTTCTAAATTGAAATTTCATGGCCTTTTGGAGTTGTGCCATGTTCAAAATTGTCACTTGATATAGATGCTTTAATGCAGACTCGTTGACCTTGCCAACGTAAATTATGCGAGAAGTGCCGAGCTGGTTATCAGCCGGGGTAGCTCAGTGGTTAGAGCATCCGCGCGTTAAGCTGAATGGCCTGGGTTCGATTTTTTTTCACATAGTTGGTAAAAAATCAGCCTTCTACTCCACTCTATCAAAATTTAATAGTCCTCCGTCGTTAAAAAAAAAAAAAAAAAAAGTATGTGTAGCACTAATTTTTTTTTTCTTTTCCCGTACTGTTTTTTACTTTCTTCTATATGTAATATAGAGAAAGTATTGGATTCGCGAAAATTTTCGACCTCCGTTTTTTGACGGATCTACACGTTTTGGGATGTCCTGAACACGAATTGATAGTTTTTAAAAAATGTCTGTCTGTGTGTCTGTGGTTTAGTGTTTTCACCGTATCTCACGAACCAATGAATGAAATTCAACCAACTTGGTATATAGTTGGACCCTGGCGGGGCATTGTGCTGATTAGATTTGGGGATCAATAGCCCATCAGGTGGCGCTGTGATCGCATTTTATGTAAATTTTTAACATGGCAGTATAGGACAAATTTTCGTATTTTTCACCGTATCTCACGAACCAATGAATGAAATTCAACCAACTTGGTATATAGTTGGACCCTGGCGGGGCATTGTGTTGATTAGATTTGGGGATCAATAGCCCATCAGGTGGCGCTGTAATCGCATTTTATGTAAATCTTTAACATGGCAGTATAGGACAAATTTTCGTATTTTTCACCGTATCTCACGAACCAATGAATGAAATTCAACCAAACTTGGTATATAGTTGGAACCTGACGGGGCATGGAGCTGATTAGATTTGGGGATCAATCGTCCAGAAGGTGGCGCTGTGATCGCAAAATTTCGTATGTTTCACCGTATCTCACGAACCGATGAATGAAATTGAACCAAACTTGGTGTATAGTTGGACCCTGACATGGAAAGGGTCTGATTAGATTTTAGGATCAATCGCCCAGCAGATGGCGCTGTGATCGCATTTTATAAAAACTTTTAACATGGCAGCATAGGACAAAATTTCGTATAAATGTACATAATGAGCGTTATTTTAAACTTGTGATTGTAAAATGAATATGAATTATTGATAATAGTAGTAGTTAACTACGAAAAAAATTCTGTGCATGTGGGGGCACCGGTTCCAAATTTTCAAGATGGGTATCTTTCGGAAGATCTCGTCAATACCTTTAAAACGAATGGTTGAACTATAAATCTGTGACAATTTGAAACAAAGTTATCGATTTTTTTACTTTTAACGAAAAAAAACTTTTTTTTTTTTTTTTTTTTTTTTTTTTTAAACGAAACTTAACCAAACTTGGTATTTAGTTGGTCCCCGACATAAACTGGTGCTGTTTACATTTGGGGATCAATAGCTCAACAGGTGGCGCTGTGATCGCATTTTTTCTAAATTTTTAACATGGCAGTATAGGACAAAATTTTGTATAAATGTACATAATGAGAGTTATTTTTAACTTGTGACTGTAAAATTAATATGAGTTATTGATAATAGTAATAGTTAACTAGGAAAAAATTTCTGTGCATGTGGGGGCATCGCTTTCCCCCCCCCTGGGGGGAAAGTACCCCCCCGGGGGGGGGTAAATTTTCAGATGGGTATCTTTCGAAAGATCTCGTCAATACCTTTAAAACGAATGGTTGAACTATAAATATGTGATAATTTAAAACAAAGTTATCGATTTTTTTTACTTTTAACAAAAAAAAAAAAAAAAAAATAAAATAAAATAAACTTAGAAAAAATCGTATTTTTTTTTTTTTTTTTTTTTTTTTTTTTTAAATATTGTTACTGATTGAATATGTATATAGGAAAATATAGAAGAAAGTCTTGTGGTGGCCACAACATACTAGTTTTTTTTAAAGACAGGCTCGAATTTTTTAATATAACAGCGATATTTTTCCTGAAATAATAATAATATAAATAAATAGTGAATTACGCTTTACTCTGGTGGTGAAATAATCAAACCCTTTAACATCGAATTCCATTTGATTTGTCATCTATTCAACAGTTATCATTTATCTTAAAATAAAGTAAAGTAAAATAAAATAAAATAAAACAAAACATAAGATAGAATATTCAACACAATATTCTGTCTTTACTTAAATAAAAAGAAAAAAAATTCATTCATAATTCTCAAATATCGTATGATTAGAAATTTTTTGAAATTATAAAATTTTGCATTCAAAATGCGCAATATAAAGTGATAGCTGAAACTCTTTTCTTTCTTTTTATTTTTCAAAAGACACTTCAATAAATAACACCTAATTAAATTAAAGAACCAATACAGTAATTAAAAAGAAGTGCCTAACACTTTACATTTGCTACGTTTTTCTTTCTGTTTTTTTTAAAACTAATTGTACTCTAAGAAACGCCAAAAGAAACAGTACTACCTCTATCTATACATTTTCTGTCAAATGCTAAATTTAATGGGAATAAGCACGTATTATTTCCCAGTTTCTCTTAATGTCAATTACGAAAGGAAAAAAAAAAAAAAAAATTTTTTTTTTTCAAGATGCGGCTCGATTTTTTTCTTCTTCTTTAAGTCAGATGATACTCTTCATTAAAGAGTGGAAAAAAAAAAAAAAAAAAAGAATGATTAAAAAAGAAAAGAAAATATAATAAACGACTCTTCATTATTTATTCATTTATACAAAAGATTAATTGTCATTTTTTTTTTTTTTTTTACATCGTACCTTTTAGACGCTTTGTTCGAAACTTGTCAGTAATTCTGTCAGCAAATTAATATAGTATGTATAACGTGAAAAGTTTCTCATATGCATAATTGTATTTGATAGGTTGACAACATATGTGTTTGTATATCTTAATAAAGGTTCATTAGTTTAATAGAGTAGATGGTGCTAATTTAAGGTATATAAGTCATGCCTGGAAAAATTGAATTTAATCAAAGCAGCAAATATGTTATAAATACTATCATTACTAATAATACTATTAATAAAATCTTTGCAATTTTTTCGTAATTCATGAAGATTATTGTTCTATTTGGTTTTATTACATAAAAATACTTCGTTACCATTTTAAGCTTTTGTTGGTAAGTTTGTTTTTCTTATCTGCATGATAAATATTTTTTAGATATTCTTACAAATAAATAAATAAATAAATAAATAAAAGCCTGGTGTGGTACTCACTTTTCCCATCCTATATTACTATAGCTCAAGATACTGTATTTCAGTACACATTTCAAACCTACTTCGAAACAGTTCAACATAGTTTTAGAAGCAGTTTTATTTACATATTTATTGAAATTTTTATTTTTACGACTGAGTGAAAATAATGCCTGGACCGGGAGTCGAACCCCGGATCTTTGACTTACAAGGCCAAGGCTCTACCAATTGAGCTATCCAGGCCGACAACCGGTCAGCATTACTCACTCAGACAACCTTTAGGCAGAAACATCTCTGGTATATCATGTAGATAGCTCGACAGAAATAAGCCGCAGGTCGACTCCCGGTCCAGGCATTATTTTCACTCAGTCGGAAAAATAAAAATTTCAATAAATATGATTTTCTTCCACAGTTGATTGTGCGATTTTAA
The DNA here is from genome assembly GCA_963930645.1 of Salticus scenicus. NCBI lineage: Eukaryota > Metazoa > Arthropoda > Arachnida > Araneae > Salticidae > Salticus > Salticus scenicus. Next base: position 183,936,039 of record OZ005649.1, read on the forward strand.
TAAAAATTGTAGTTTTATTTACATTTCTGTGTGAAGGTTGATATTTAAATGAAGGATTTAAGGGGCAATCCTCCATTAATAACAGCAAAATTTCCATTTAAGGGACTCAATAACACTCATAAAACATTCAAGGATGTCTTTAAGCATAAAAATGTATTTCAAAATTTTCAGAGAGTTTACTCCCACATCAGTCTTTGAAACTTATTCGACAAATTTTGGGTAGCTTTGTATATTGAGTAGAAATTGTAAATGTACCACATATTGTAATAAAATTTGAAACAGAATATATATATGCTTTTTTCTCATTCAAATTTCCAATATTCATTTCAATTTCTCTTTAATTCTTTTTAGATTTGATATGGGTAGTCTTTGCTTGTGATCCGAATAATTGTTTTAATACTGAAGTTAATTCATCTTTAAATTTCAAAAAAATTTTTGCACTGATATTATTTTATTAATGTATTACTATATATATATATATATATATATATATATATAACACAATATGAAATGAGCTTCAAGCCATTTTCCACCACAGCTCTAACATGTTTGAATTATTTTGTGCGTTCCTGTGAACGAATATTATATTCTGTATTAAAATGTACTAATGACAAATTTCTCCCATATAGACATAATATACTTCAATATATATTAAAAAAAAAAATTTGTATCAGTAATAAGTTTTATTCCAAAGGATTTCATTTATTGTCTTATTGGGAGGATCCCCAGAAATAATAGATAATATATTTGCTAATACATACATATATCTATATAATATTTCTTTAACGTGGACCAGTTACAATTAATTTTTGTTGAAATGATATGATAGTGGTGTGATTATTGAAATACGAGAGGATAAAAAATATTTAAAAATGAACAATATTTAAGAACGCGGACTCAGCTCAATGAACTAATAAGAAAAAATGACGACATTTTTTTGCTGACATTGTTTTATGGAAATATGTATTTTTAAATTTTGTTTCTTCAAAATCTTTGTAAGCGTCATTTTAAACCTTGAAATACTTTAAAGATATATACAGAATATTAATTATTATCATAAATTGAATAAAAATCATAACCATAAAAAATATAATAAAAATAAAAATTAGTTTTTTTTTTAAACAAAAAATTGTACCAAAATAAATAAAAAGTCATCGCCAACAAGGCGACAAAAATTTAAAAGGCATCATGGAAGTCCTATACTAAAACTGTACTGCCTGCGGAAGTATGAAAAACTGGGTCTTCAACCATGAATTTTATTTTGAAACCTATCTTTGAATGATTTTGTTTTCACTATTGTGCAATATTAATATGGTACTTATTGTAATATGGCTTCTGGTAAATTAAAATTTTAATTAGGTGAGGAATTTGGTATAATATTTATGAGTTTAAAAATTTAAAAGTAAATAAGAAAAGAAATAAAGTGCGAAAATTTCGCATGGGTTTGCTTGTATATTATCTATATAAACTTGTGAATTGTGCTAGACTCTGTTTGATGAAATAGTCAAATGTTTTAATTCATAAATTTTATTTGATTTATCAACTCTTGAATGGTTAACATTCTTATTAAAAATAAATAAAAATAAATGCAATATACGATAGAATATTCAACAACAAATATTCTCTTTCAACTTAAATAAAACAAATCAAAATTCATTCATAACTGTCAAACATCTTACGATTAAAAATTCTTTGAAATAACATTATAAAATTTTGTATGCAAAATGCACAGTACAAATTGATAAATCAAATTCTATTCTTTCTTTATTTTTCGAAAGATACTTCAATAAATAACATCTAATTAAATTAAATAAACCAATACAGTAATTAAAAAGAAGTGCCTAACACTTTACATTTGCCCTTTTTTTTTCCTCTTTACTAATTGTACTCTGAGAAACGCCAAAAGAAACAGCGCAACTTCTATCGATATATTTTGTGTCAAATGCTAAATTAAACGGGAATAAGCACGTATTATATCCTTGTTTCTCTTGATGTCAATTACGAAAAAAAAAAAAAAAAAAAAAGTCAAGACGCTGCTGGAATTTTTTCTCCATTCTTTAAGTCAAATGATACACTTTACTGAAGAGTGAATTAAAAAAATAAATAATAATAATAATAATAATAAAATAATAAATAAGATTAAAAAAAAAAAAAACATAGATAATGAATGACACTTCATTATTTATTCATTTATTCAAAAGATTAATTGCCATTTTTTTTTAGGCATTTTACCTTTAGACGCTTTGTTCGAAACTTGTCAGTAATTCTGTCAGCAAATTAATATATGTGTATCGTGAAAAGTTCTCTCATATGCATAATTGTATTTGAAAGGGGACAACATATGTGTTTGCATGTCTTAATAAAGGATCATTAGTTTAATAGAGTAGATGATGCTAATTTAAGATATAAGGCATGCCTGGTTCACTGAATTTAATCAAAGCGGCAAATATGTTGTAAATATTATTACTAATAATAACACTAATAATAACACTAATAATAAAATCTTTTTCGGAATTGATGGGCGTTATTCTACATCTGATTTTATTGCATAAAAATATTTAGGTAACATTTTAATTAAGTGATTATGGTTGTTTTTACTTACTTATGTATTCCTTATCTGCATGATAAGAATCTTGACGAATTCCTAAAGAATAAAAAAATCTGGCGTAGCACTCACATTGCTTTATCTTACCGTATATTACGATAAATATACTATTTCATTTTAAGATATTGGAATGGGAAATTTTAAGTAAAATCATTATGCTTAATTGCGACGTGATTTCTGGTTACATTTTTCGCATTTAGGCAATATTTGACATTTTTGTATATAAATAAAGGAAAAAAGAAAGCAAAAATGGTCGGACTTTGTATCTTAATTTGAAATTTGTGATTTTTTTTTTTTTTTTCAAGAAATCCAATTATTATTTGTAATAAAGACAAATAAAAATGCATCGCATTTAGGGCATTTTTTTTTTCGCATTTACACTATTTAAAGCTTAGATGCTACGTTCAAAGTGCCTAAATGCGAAAATGTATTCATATATATTCAGTATTTATACATTCTCTAGTTTTTTCCCCAAGAGATTTATCTGTCTTGAGTGCTTTATTATTTCATATAACAGTTTTTAATAAGCAGTTTTCAAACGATTCGGTTGGATTTGTTGTAGAAATAAGACATTTTTCTGTTTTGGGTGTAGTATAGATTGTACTTGAATGCTACACATTTTTTATGAGAACCTTTTAAAACATCCATTAATGGTTTACAAAAATGTAAAATTTTCATCACTAATATCTTTATCTAATATTTGGATTGTTTGAATTGATGTATCAAATATTATTAAACATTACATATTATAGCCTTTATTGTACTTATATTTAACTTTTATGATGTCAGAGCATTTAGCATATTGTAGGTAAGTTTTCGTTGGCCATTGCTGAGTCACCAATAGCATGATTATGAGGATTGGTAGATATATCTTTATTAGACATCACTATAACATTAGTAGCACCGTGTTTTAGTCATTAACAAATTACGAATTTAGGTGACATATTTAAGTGTGCCGTACTCCGTCATTTTTTTTCTGGACACTGTTGGGGATGAGAAATTACCGCCTTTTTCCTTATCACTATTCTTATAAATAAACTCTATCTTATTTAATACCGACACATTACTATAAAAATACCATGAAGATTTCTGTATCAAAATAATGGTAGCTAAAAGGACAGTAATTTCTCATCCCTCAAAATTTTCTGAAAAATAGGGTGGGGACTTCAACAAACTTATCACAGATCTATGGCTTAACCATTCATTTTGAAGGTATTGTCGAACTATATTTTTATTAAAATCGCACAATCAAATGATTGGAAGAAAATCATATTTATTGAAATTTTATTTTTCCGACTGAGTGAAAATAATGCCTGGACCGAGAGTCGAACCCCGGATCATTGACTTTCAAGGTCAAGGCTCTACCAATTGAGCTATCCAGGCCGGAATTAATCACTCAGACAACCTGGGTTGTAAGTCAATGATCCGGGGTTCGACTCTCGGTCCAGGCATTATTTTTCACTCAGTCGGAAAAATAAAATTTCAATTGTCGAACTGTCTTGAAAGAACCCATATTGAAAAATTTCATCTCTCACTACCCATCCGGGGATGGAAACGAAGCACCTACTTATACTAATTAGTACGACGCAGGACTATTTCTTTCAGACAGCGGTTTTGCGTTGTCACCATTTCACTTTTATTTTTGTCAAGATACCCTACAACATTCAGTTTTAACATTTAGTTTCTGAAACTACCTTAAAATATTTTGTCAAATCCGTAAAAATTTTACATTTTTTCAAAATCTACTGTTAAGCTAGAGATTCTTCCTTGCTTATGTGTAGAAACGAATTTCCGATCTTGATATCCAAGACCATCAATATTTCTGAAATTGGATGATTTCTGAATATTTACTGACAATAGTTTCTGAATATGTATTGATAATGGTTTATGGATATTCATGGAGATATTTTCTGAAGATGTATTGATGATGGCTTTTGAACATTTGTTGGCTATATCTAATGAATATAATATTGATGATGGCTTCTGAATACTTGTTGTCGATATCGTTAGAATACATGCTGATGATAGCTTCTAACTATGTACCGGCGATATCTTTCTGAATATGTATTGATTCTGGCTTCTGAACGTTTGTTGTTTATAACTTCAGAATATGTACGGAAAATAATTTCTGAATATTTGATGGCGAGACCTTTGGAATATGTATGGTTTCTGGTTTTTGAATGTTTATTGGTTGTTTCTTCCGGATATGTATTGATAATGATTTCTGAATAAATGGCTATATCTTCTTAACATACGTCGGTGATATCTTCTGAATAGTTGGTAAAGCTTTTTTAATCAACTTTTTTTTATGAGATAGTAATATATAAATTAGTCTTGTCGTACTGAATTAAATTCTGTAAAGGACAGATTTTTTTTTCCTTTAATTAATTTTTTTTTTTCTGATACACTATTGCTGTTATAAATATATATAAGCTTTATTTCATGCTGAAAAGTTAGAAATAATTCTCATTATGTACGTTTATACAAAATTGTGTCCTATACATACTGAAATATTAAAAAAAATATGAAGAAAAATGAGATGACAGCGTCACTTATAGACAGATTGATCCTGAAATGTAATCACCAAAAGTGTAAGTCAAAGTTCAACCAAATATCAAGTTTGGTTAAATTTCGTTCGTGGGTTCGTGAGATATAGCGACCAAAAATATTTGTATACATACAGACAGACAAAACAGACTGACAGACAGACATTTTCCGAAACTGGCCAAATCGTGTTCAGGAAATCTCAAAACGTTCAAATCCATCAAAAAACAGAAGACCAAAAAATCCAGTCACAAATTCAATAATTTTCTTTTGTATATAAAAGAAAGTAAAAATATAGATTAGCAGTTTAATTAATCATTTACACATCTTATTGTTCTTATTGTCCAATCTGTTTAAGAAGCTGCTGCATTAAAGATATTTCATCCCATGAAGCTTTACCTAAAAACAAATAATTCATATTCACAAATGACAGTTTAGAAGAACCCCATTAAATAACAAAAGGCGATTTTCTCTTGCAGCTTCTAGGTGATGGACGCTTAATGAAACAGTGAGATCAATAGATTAAAACAGGGATAAACGTAAAGAATTTCCATTAACACCAATATTATTATACCCAAATCCCTCACTTTTACAATTTTCACTTAACGTTAAGAAGTGTGCGATTTATTTTAACTTCGCCAAGTTTGTTAAGTAAATAGAAGCGTTTCGTCTAATGCTGGAAAATGTAAAATCAATTTTAAAATACAATAAATTGGCATTGTTGTATGATATTTAACTACTGAAATAATTTATATTAATAATTCAAGCAGAAATTGAGGAATAAAAGAAAAAAAAATTGTAGAAAATAAAAAATGGTCTAGAAATCACAATTTTATGCAGATCTAAATATTTTTTATTTCTTTTAACATAGAATCACATTTTGTTACTTTATTTTACCAAGGTATGACAATAAATAAATAAACAAATAAAAATAAATAAATAAATAAATAAATAAAGGAGTATTAATAATTCTATGTTTGAATTTTAGAAAATAAATTTCTATTACAATTGAATGCTTTGAGGGATCCTGAATACAAATATCAGGAGGATGGTCTGTGTATGTGCGTGTATCTGTTCCTATGTATGTGTATGTTATAAGATTAACTCAAAAAGAGAAAAAAAAATAATAAGAAGCCTAAACTAAGTATTGTAAATTCTGTATCATATAGTGATATTACTTGAAACCTTATTTTTATTTTTATTTTATTTATTTATTTATTTTTTAAGATCGAACAAATGACCCATGCTGAAGACATGCACAATAATTCAAATATGTTACGGCCTATCGGTGGAATTTCTAACTGTTACTAATGCTAAAGATGTTAAAAATTTTAATCTACGGTAAACGTAATGAGAATGAGACATATTTTTGATATGCATAAAAGCATGTTTCCTATACATAGCATGGAAAGCATACATCATTTGTTTGCCGTGCCATTGAAATCGATAAATAATAAAAATAAAATAAAATAATATAAAATAAAAATAAATGAATAAATAAAATAAAATAATAAGAAAAAATCGGTTACATTAGAAGTTATGGTTTAAAATGGCATGAAGTGTTTTTCAAATTGTGGAATGCATTTTTTTAAAACTTTTCTGGATTTAAATGTACCATGTGGTGTGTATGCGATTTATATAAATATACCCGGATACCCCAAATTCGACAAATAAATTCTTATCTATCGGATGTAATATATAGAAAGGGTATGCTAATTCATACAGGGAAATTAGTAATACAAAAGATTTAACCAGTACATCAAAGTTAAAATATGAAAGTAGGGCTGTCAATAAAAATTTCTGCCTATTTAAACTGGCATGCCAACGGTTGCAGGTGCGTGGTGGAGAGGCAGACATGCACTTATCTTCTCGGCTACCGGAGAAATCTTTTAAAACATCTGTACGATTATAAAAGATAATCACGTTAAGATTGAGTTTTTGTTTTAACATGGAACTGCAGCTAAGCATTGGGCAACTGGAAACGGCTTGGAGCTCATCCATAGGCATAGTCCGGAAATATGCCATCACAATTTTGATCCTTGAGTAGAAGATGGCTCCGCCGCTTCGGTAACTCCTGAAGGCTGGCTTAGAGGAGTGATATAAGCGGAGTTGGCATTCTTCGTATCAGCATGTACAGTGATAGAAATTGGGAAAGTAATTGAAGGCGCCATACGACGCCTACTGTAAATATTTTAAGCGTCAAATTAAAATTTATAGTTGCAATTTCTGAAATTCATTTTAACATGACTAACCAAGAGTGATTCTGAGTAAAACAATATTTTCTGAACTACGCGCCAAAATTTTTGAAGCACAATTCAATTTATATATATGTACTTTTCTTACCCATTACATCAGCATGTGCACGCAGATACAATGCATAGGTTATTTGTATGTATGTTTCATCTTGATTTTGAAATATGAACTGTCTTCTATAAATCAAAATGTTTCATTAGATATTAGGATGAATAAAACATTTTCGATAAAGTTTAAAGATGCATTCGAAAATATACTTCGTTTCACCATTTCCCACTTGTAGTACCTTAAAATTTTAAGAAAATGTCATTCTACTGAATAAAAATTTTTACCATACTACCAAACTTTAGAGCAAAATGTGCAAGAGTTTTAGCAGTGAAATCTCCCAGGTCAGTTTTATCAGCCATTGATTATTTACCATGCGTCACGCCACGCACTTCCCTTCTTCCCCTTGTTCTTTGTTTTAAATGCTTATGATTAACTTTTGAGGCATATAAAACTAAACGTAGAATAACAAAAGGGCTGTTCTTTTGTTATTCTACGTTTGGAAAAACCATGTGTGGCAGGAGGGAAAAAGTATAATGTGAACTTGGAGCTTTCAAAGTTAAACAAAAATAAGTAAAAGAAAAAAAAAAAAAAAGCTAGGCATCACGGCCGGAAATAATTTTATAGTCGTCAAATGCAATAATTTAGTTGCATTTGACGACTAACGACTGCTAATTTCGAACACTGAGCATGCAGTTCAGATAAAGTTTACAGTTGTCTACTCAAGATGGCTGCTGCAATGGCAGCTAAGACTACTTCAGGAGCCATATTGAGTCTACCAAAACGGTGGCTAATTTCATTTATTTGATCTTTACTTGACAGATTTGAGACATATGACTACAATGACTTTCGTATCGAATGATCCATGTTACACAATTTCACAATAACAATGCAGAATTTCTACGTAACTGTGCTACTTAATGGCTCCTGCGGTTTTGATTTTGGCTTCATGTTTTTCCAGACATGACATCTTTTCTTACACAATTCCTCCAAACACAGAGATATAAATTGCAGAACACGATGTACATTGCATCTACGATGGAGTTTACGAGCACCTGCCACCATTAGTGTATACGATGGTCTCCTGCCGGTTGTAGTATCAAACCTGCAATCTTCCAATTACTAACTTGGTGCTCTACCAACCAGGTTACCGCTGTCCCTGGTGGAAAATGTAAAATGTACATGTAAAATGTAGCGTCATTCACATACAAAGATAATTCTGCTTCCACCGATATTTTCTAAGAATAAGCACTACCCTATTTAATTCCAAAAATCCGCTATAAATGTACTGTAAAGGTTTCTGTGTGGTAATAGTGATAGTAGAATCATACAGTTGGCAAAAAAAGTATTAGAACAATGAGAAATTTGTAGTTTTCAAGTAATAAATTCAAGTAAATCGCGTAATCAGTTTAAAAATGAGAACATTTTCTTAGAAAATTATAACAAAATGAAAAATAAAATTTAAAAATAATTACAAGATTTTTAAAATAAAAATAACAAAATTTGCATCGCAAAAAAAGTATTAGAACAGAAGCGGAAACATGCAAATTACAGTGCTGGTGACCAGTTCTGCCAGATTGAGGGAAATTTTTATTTAACAGCCACCACTAAATTTTAATTGAAACTGTTTGTTAACAGTTTCGAAACATCTTTTAAAGAAATTTTCGATGTAATTAGGTAATTGTTAAAAGTAAAATTTAACGGTGGCAGTTGAATAGAAATTTCCCTCAAATCTGGCAGCACTACTGGTGACGTTATTAAACTTTCAAGGTTACGTTCACCCGTATCAATGTCAAGGGCGTTTGTCTCTTTCACTGATAATTTGTGAAAATTCAGTTTACGTGGACTTTTCCTGCCATGGCACCTAAAAGAAAAGAGATTTCACTTGCGAAGAGAGAACAAATCGTTCACCTGCACCATAGTGGCAAAACTTTTCGAGAAATTTCCAGTAAGTTGAATGTTTCACTTTGCGCAATTCACAACATTCTGAAAAAGAAAAAAGAAACTGGGGCTGTGGATAATAGGTCAAGATCAGGGAGACCAAGCAAGCTGACTGTCAGAGAAAGACGACAAGTGGTTAAAGATGCCCTACAATCTCCAACAGGAAGTGCAAGGATGTTGGCCGCAAATATTGAATCAATATCAGAAAAGGTTGTAACACCTCAAACAGTTAGAAATGTATTGCATAATGCTGGTATAAAAGGAAGACGGCCAAGGAAAAAACCCTTTATTTCAGAAAGCAACAGAAAAAAACGCCTAGAGTTTGCCAAAAATTATAAAAATAAATCTTTAGACTTCTGGAAAAATGTAATTTTCTCCGACGAGAGTAAATTTGAAATTTTCAAACCTAAACACGTGCTCACAGTTTGGCGAAGAAAGGGAGCTGCTTTCCAGGCTCAAAATGTACAGAAAACTATAAAGCATGGAGGATGGAATGTCATGGTCTGGGGCTGTATGGCTTACAATGCAGTTGGAAATCTACAGTTTATTGATGATAAAATGGCAGCTTTGTCATATATTGATGTGTTAAGAGATAACTTGAAAGATAGTGCAAAGAAATTAGGGTTAGAGAAGACATTCATTTTTCAACAAGATCAAGACCCCAAACATACTGCCAACAAAACCAAAGAATGGCTATTGTATAATGCTTCCCGAAGATTGGTAACTCCCCCACAGTCCCCAAACCTGAATCCTATAGAACATTTGTGGCATCTATTGGATGAAAAAGTAAGAAAATGCTCAATAACAAGTAAAGCAAGTTTAAAGCAAGCTTTGCAAGATGCCTGGACCAACATGTCATCAAACATCACCAAAGATTTGGTGGAATCTATGCCAAGACATCTAAATGCAGTAATTTTAGCTAAAGGACTACATACCAAGTATTAGTATCATGTTTGAATTTTTAGTTATTTTATTTTATGTATGATTCAACATTGAAGTCCGATGTTCTAATACTTTTTTTGCAATGCAAATTTTCTTTTCTTTTAATTTTTTAAATCCTATTGCTTCTAAATATTTGTTTCTTACTCCATGTAGTAATTATGTAAAAGTGTTACATAATATAAATACTATGAGGCAAATGTTTAATTTTATTACCTTGAAAACTTTAAATTTCCTACTGTTCTAAGACTTTTTTTGCCAACTGTAGATATAGTAATAAGACATAGATTGATCATTGAGAGGGGAAAAGTGATACCTTTTTTAATCGGGAAAAGACGGCCATTTTACTCTGTTATGGATGTATTTCCTCGAGTGAATATATACGGGAATACACATAGGTAATTTATCAAATAAAATTTATGCACTAAAAGAGAATGAAAAACTCCAGATACCCTTTTTTCTTTCTTTTCGTTTTCCTTTCCTTTCCTTTTTCTTTTTTTTTTTTTTACTATACTCTAGTATACTCATATCTGCACAAAACTGTCTTTCTTTCGGCATTTATTATTATTATACTTCTTTGACATAAAAATCGTCTGCATTCATCATGAAAAATAATTTTAATAAATTATAATTTAATAAATTATTTGTATTGCGTAAATTTGTATAGGATTATATGTGGAAGAAAGTCTTGTGGTGGCCACAATATACTAGTTATATATTAAAACTTTCGCAGCTGCTAGCTACATTTAAAAGAATTTTGAGAATTCCATATTACTTACTAATATAAAATATTAAAAAATATTAAAATTTAAAAAAAGTATTCCATTAAATATGAAAACAGTAATTATCTCATAATAGCAACAAAGCAACTGATTATAAAAATTATATTTTTCATAAATTACTTATGGAACCTACCGCATTTCTTTCATATATTTATTAGAATACTTAAAAGTCGCGTAATATTTCGGCATTTTTAAAATTCATTACCATTCTATTCTATTACTGTTTTCGAGTTTTAACTCTCTAATGGCTGATGCCAAAAAACTTTTTCGGCATCAAAAATCTTTGCTCGTTAACATGGGGATGATAGATCTATATAAATTACTAGCAGGCTTTGCCCGCTTCGCTGGCCACTAAATTTAAAGGAAACTCGTTTCTATATAGCTTTATAAAAATAAAATAAAATATATTACTGAAATTGTTCAAAAGCTCGCTCCAGGTCCCTGCTGCATTCAGCAGCGATTTGGTCATCCACTGCAACTCGGGCGCTTGTCCCTATTACCTGCGACAATAGTTTACCAATGAGCTTCCATTTAGGTGCTTATTATATAACAGTTTCGAAATAGATAGTATCGGAAAAATTGGAGTTTCCCTTTTATATTTGAATCCCAGTTACATGTGAACAACACTATACGTGTTGTTCACATGTAACTCGGACTGGACTCAAACGTAACTGGGTTTAGACAATATAATATTTGCTTTTACGTTATTTCATATGTTTTTTTTTTTTGTTTATCCAATCAACCATTAAATGACAGCAATTTCACGCCAAATATTACAATATGCTGTGACCGGCTACGTCTGTCGCATGAGACAATTAATGTTTTGTGTTTATATATAATTCATGGGTTGTAAACCTGATAGTACAGCCTTAATATAGTTCTCTTTGGCGGCTTTTGAATTTTTGTCACCATTTTAGACTTAATCCATTGTAACAATAAGACTTAATCCCTTGTAACAATATGCTATGAGCGCTATTTCTGCCGTATTTTAGACAACTAATCTTTTTATGGTTATATATATTTCCCATTAAACATATTTTTATTTATTTATTTAAATATTAATTTGAATTTTTCAAATATTTCTGTTCGACAGCGTGAGAGTGCAGTAACACACAGAGGTTCATTTGTTTGTATGATAAATTAGCATAGTGATTATTATATAAAAAAATAAATAGATATTTAAACATTATCGTGTTACACAACTTTATTATGTCGCTCCATTGGCGGCTTTTGAATTTTTGTCGCCATATTAGCGATGGATTTTTTTTTTTTTTTTTTTTTTTTGTATGAAAAGGGGAAGACTATTTTGCTAATAATTTTATCAGACTCTTTTTTGTTTATACATAAGAATCCTTTATATTCTGCTTATATTTTTAATGTTTTTTAGGTTTAAAATAGTGCTTGTTGAAATAAATTTCCTATCTTTAAAACTGCATTTGTTCTGTAAATTTTGTGTAAAAATAAATCATTTATGTTTTTATATATTTGATGCGCTACTTAGATTAAAATGGCTGTTGCTATATTAAACTTCTTGTCGAAAAACATTCGGTGTACTTCAACACCAAAATTTAAAAAATCGCCCAGCAGGATTTGTTAATGAAGCTGATAAAATAAAAATATGGTTCATAGAGTTTAAATAATCTATTAAAAAAATTTTTTTAAACCCAAATTATTAATCCATCGTATCACATACATAGATATAGTAATAATATATAGATTGATCATTGGGGACAAAAAAGTGATTCCTTTTCACTCGGGAAAAAACGGCGATTTTACCAAAATATGGCAGTCTTTCCCCGAGTGAATACACACGGGAATATGCACGAATGTTTTAGCAAATAAAATTCATGAATAATTTATTTACTAAAGGTGAATGAAAAGCCCCAGATATAGTTTCAAATTCATTCTTCTTCTTTTTTTTTTCCTTCAATAACACTTAATGGCTGATTCCAAAGCTTTTTTTTTTCGGCATCAAAAATCTTTGCACGATAATATGGGGATGATAGATCTACATATATTATTATATCTATGATCACATAAATCTTTTCGAAAATAGAATAAAACTTAATTTGAAAAAAAATAATAATAACTTTTGTTTATTAACCAAAATAATTGATGAAATTTGAAATGCAAGTTGGTCTTGTGGGGTACAAGCTGTATATTATATTTTTGTGTTCGTGAGAGAAAATTTAAAAGAATTTGAAAACTGCAATTTTTAATCCCTTTTAAAAATCATGTGACTTAATGTGAAGCAGATTTTTCATTTTTTTTCTCCTAACGGTTTCCATACAATTTTCTGCTGTTGCCACCTAAAATTCATACTTTAGTTAATTTTAAAAAATCTAATTGTCCGATTGATAAGCTGTTTAATGCGTCGGATTAAAAAAAAATTTCCCTTTCATTTGCTATCTTATTTGTAACTAGCAGGCTACGCCCGCTTCGCTGGTCACTATATTTAAATGAATTTTCAAAATAATTGGATCAGTATTTATTTTTTGCATCACATTACAAATAAAAAGTTAATAAAATAATAATAGTAATAATAAATAAAATAAACACTGAAATCGCTTTAGATCTCACTTCTTCGGGTACCCGTTGTCTAAGGCAAATCTTTTTTCTACCCGTACTGCATCGGGTCCAGTTTCCCACTGTCTATAGAAAGGTCTTTCCCGGGCACTTCAATCTGGGTATTTATCGACGACTTGTGGATTTTCTGTTATTTAAGAACTACGATTTTAAAGATGACTGTATCTCAGCATCTATTATATATTTTAGTTTTTGAACCATGTGTTTTATAGCCCCCGTTATTTACACTATATTACGATTTGATTCCGATTAGTGCAATAAAATAAAATAAAAAGGTAGATTTTCTTTTAAAAGGAATTAAATACATGAAAAACGAATTTTAATCAGTTTATCCTTTTGACTATAAACTACCATTTTTTTCACCCAATAAATAATATAAATAATAATAATTAAAAAAAAAGATTTTTCTTTTAAAGGAATTAATTAAAAAAAAATAATAATAAATGAAAAATAAAAAGTTGCTATAGTATAAAATTTATACATAAACGTAACAATTTATTTCTATTGCATTACCATTTGATTTTCAATAAATATAATAATAATAAAAAAAAAAGAAAATAAAAAAATAAAATCGCCTTCAAATGAATGTATTAAATAAAAGATGAATTGCATAATAGCCGTTGCTAAGTTACGCAGACGATAACAACCGAAGAATAAATTCATGAAAAAGGAAACATTGAAGCCAATATTTAAAATCGAAAAAACATTAATTTAAAAAATTCAAATTCGAAATTCGAAAAAATCTCGATGAGGTGCACACCTGCAGGGTCCCAGGTACCTATATGCCAAATTTGGAAGCTCTGCGATCAGTAGTGTGAGCACCAGAGCGCAGATACACACACAGACACACACACACACAGACACTTCTCTTTGTTTATATAGATTATATGTCTAAAAATAAATTAATTCGTAAATCTTTTTGGCAACAATTATAAATTAAAATAAATAATATTATAAAATAGAATTTCTTATTTTAAATTATTTTATTTATTTATTTATTTTTAAATTCCAATTTCGTTTACACCACGGAGTACACACATCAGTTTAAACCACGGAGTAATAAAGACTCCGTGGTTTAAACATTGATGCTTAGATCATTATATTATATCATATCATATCAAATTAAATTATTAGAAAAATAAACACTTTTAATTCTATAATGACGTCAGATTTAACGTGTAAGTTTAACAATTAAAAAAGCTTTATATGAATTTCAATTTAATGCACGTGCAAATATATTTCTTTTCTTTTCACGTCAAGATATTTTAAAAACGAAATGAATATGTAAATGTTTCTTTTATGTTGGCAGCAGCTAATTTTTTTAATATTTCATTATTTCCATTTCTATTACGGCTTCTATGGGGATTTTAATTAAAATGCTCAGATTTTAAACTAAAATTTATTTTATCAAAATTAAATATAGCCTATAACAATATGGCATACTGTAGCTTTCGGTCAGTGAAAGAAGTTTTTAAATCGGTTCAGTAGTTTCAGAGATTACCCTCCACAAACAAACAATTTTTTGTGCTTTATATAATGACTAGCTGACCCGTCCGGCTTCGCACTGATGAACAAATTTTAGTTAAAGATGGATTGATATGTAAAACATCAAGAAATATATCAGTTTATATGTTATAGTCAGGCATTATTAACTGGAAAGTCAAAATATAATTTTTACAATTATTTTTTTTAATTAGTTGTTAAATGTTGGCAATTTTTACTTAATGCTATTTATTTATTTATTTATTTATTTCATAAAAAGAAACATTTCTTTACTCATGAATAAAAAATATTGAAAAATAAACCTATGACATGAAAATGTTTTTGATAAAATTGACGTCATAATAGCTTTAATTATTATTTATTTTTTCATTTCGCAAATATATTTAATTTTTTCCATAATTGATTATTATTTTAATAATGTATATTAAAGGAGAAATCAATAATATGAAACAATATTCGTACAATATATACTATTACAGAATCTGGTGTGAAACAACCACACGACTTCCATTACCCACTATTACACGTAATATATACAATTTTTTGGAGATATTACTTGCATTTTTTGAGATTTTCGAGTAAGAGAAACTTGATACACGTATAAAGACACATACAACAGAGTTTGCATAGCGAGTTAAAAAATAAGGGGGGAAAAATAGATAGTTATTTTTTTAAACACGAATTTCCGAGATCTAAAACTGAACTACCTAATCAGGATGACCGTTAATATTCCTGTAATAAGCACGTAATACTTGAGAAAGGTTATCTAAATTGGATTAAAGAAAAAATTTTCAAGAATACGTTAGAGCCGTTTTTGAGATACCAACTTTTACCAAAACTTAACATACTCAATTATTGACCTAAAAACAATAATTACATACAAAAGGATATTTAATAGGAAGTTAACATGGCGAGTTTGAAAAAAATCCGTACAGGCGTTTTTAAAGGAACACACTTGCGAAGTCTGAAATTGAGCTGTTTATAGAGGACGCCTATCAATTTTCCTGAACTAAGCAACTTTTCAATCGAAAGGGCATCTAATATATTATTTATATAGCAACTTTGAAGAAAATCATTAGAGGTGTTTTTGAATATGGGCTTAGGGTCCCATTTCTGGTTTTCGATGACCCAATTCCGGTTTTTCAATTTTCACGAAAATTTGGAAAATTTATCTGTACACCAGACCTGAATCACTTGTGAAGTTTAGTAGTTCTATTTTTATTAGTTTTGGAGATATGACAGCCAGAAGATTACACACACACGTGCACATATACACACACACTGACCAATTGCCAAAACCTATACAATACTTCCACTACCTACGGTAGTAGGGTAATTGAAGTAAACACATACATCTCGTATTTACTACGATAATATACAGATTTTCGTATTACGTTTTCGATCGCCAAATACAAAAATCGCCAATGACGATAGATATCAAATCTATGCTTTGTTTTCAATTAAAATATTGAAAATTTTAATTAAAAATTTATTTTACCAAAATTTATTATAGCTTCTAGCACTTAGAGAGAGACAGTGTAACTTTTGATTATTGAAAGAAAAAAAAAAAAAAAAAAAAAAGCAATCGGCTTTTTAGTTCTAGCGATCGTTCTCTACATATGCATATAAACCTTTCTTTTTTTTATATTAGTATAGATATAGAGCATAGGTATATTAAATAGGTTTCCAGTCAACATAATGTAACTCAAATAATTAAATGCTATTTACATTTCAGTAATGGCTGTATGCGCTATGTATATTGAGCTACTTGCCATAACTGATAGTTGCTAAAAATAGTCGCCAAATAAATTTAAACATCTCAATACGCAAGCGAAGTATGACATCACTAACCACCCGTGGATGCAAGAAAAAGATTTTCCATGTTAATCGCTCATTGGACTTTTTTTTTTTTTATTATTAAAATTCTAGAAGAATTATTTCTCGATTTTAATCCTCATATTTGGGTAAAGATATGTATTAGTTATTGTATGCATGCGTTAGATTGAGTTATTTTGCTGTCAAATTGACAAAATTTTAATTTTAAATTTCAAAACTGTCACCCTTGGCGTTTTTTGTATTTGGCGATCAAAAACGTAATACGAAAATATACATGCCAGATGTATATTTTCGTAATATGTATTGTACGAAATATTGTTTCATATTATTCGTTACACTCTTAATGTAAGTTTTTAAAATAACCATGATTTTTGAAAGGAATTAAATTATATTCGCCAGATAATTTGGCGATATTTTTTTTTTCTGCCAAGGATGACGGATATCAAATCTATTCCGTTGCAACATATTAGTATATTATATTAGATACTTTATTTAGACATTTGAAAACAAATTTGACTTCAAATTATGATAGAATATTTATCCTTTCCCTTTTAATTAGTTTATTAGTTGGATGTTTATTGTGTAAATATCATCCTTTGAAATGAAATGTTTATGTTTTCAATCGAATATCGAAATTTGCCATTTTTTTTCTAGAGTTTTGAAATTTAAAATTCCAATTTTATCAATTTTACAACAAAAACAATTTAATCTAACGGATGCACATGATAACTAATACATATCTATCCGCGATTGTAATGAAATGCTTGCCCTCTGGTGGGCTAAGGTGAAATTATCACACCACTGCATATCCTCATATTATGCAGTCGACTTTCCATGATGAAATGGCGGAGAAAGAATAATAATTACACGTGGCTGTTATATTTACTAACAACTGCAGTGTTCAGAGAGCGCCATCTATCGATCATTACAAACGCGGATATCCAAATATGGGGATTAAAATGGGGAAATAATTTTCCTCGATCTTTATTATTTTTTTACAAAAAATCCAGTTCACTTTTTATATTATTGTTCGCGTGAAAATATATTTTATTATATGTCTAAAAATAAATTAATTCGTAAATCTTTTTGGCAACAATTATAAATTAAAATAAATAATATTATAAATATAAAATAGAATTTCTTATTTTATTTTATTTTATTTATTTATTTATTTTTAAATTCCAATTTCGTTTACACACATCAGTTTAAACCACGGAGTAATAAAGACTCCGTGGTTTAAACATTGATGCTTAGATATTATATCATATCATATCAAATTAAATTATTAGAAAAATAAACACTTTTAATTCTATAATGACGTCAGATTTAACGTGTAAGTTTAACAATTAAAAAAGCTTTATATGAATTTCAATTTAATGCACGTGCAAATATATTTCTTTTCTTTTCACGTCAAGATATTTTAAAAACGAAATGAATATGTAAATGTTTCTTTTATGTTGGCAGCAGCTAATTTTTTTAATATTTCATTATTTCCATTTCTATTACGGCTTCTGTGGGGATTTTAATTAAAATGCTCAGATTTTAAACTAAAATTTATTTTATCAAAATTAAATATAGCCTATAACAATATGGCATACTGTAGCTTTCGGTCAGTGAAAGAAGTTTTTAAATCGGTTCAGTAGTTTCAGAGATTACCCTCCACAAACAAACAATTTTTTGCGCTTTATATAATGATATAGAATATAGATATAGACTATATCTATGAGTAGAATAAGTGGAAATCTTTCTTATTCATCTGTTTTGTTGACGTTACCTTCTGCCATGGAATTACCCTCAAGCATGTTTAAAGAAAAAAGGATTACACATACGTAATAAATAATACATAAAATTACGTAATAAAGGTGATAATATTTTTATATCATAATAATACACTTGATACGAAATATCTATACACTATCTATTATACCTCTTCATTCCATTAATTGTTCTCTTTGATCAGAAAATAAATAATTAAATAAAAGAAGCAGCTAGAAGCAAAAACCGAAAATTGTCTTTTACAGATTTTAGTAGTTTCGCCCAGAATAAATATTTCTTTCCTATCAAATATAAAGGAAAAAATTTTCATATTTTATGAGAAATGCGTAATTTATTCAAAGAAAAAAAAAATATTTCAAACATTCTCTGATTCATTCTCATACCTAGTATAACTATATTCCTGAACATGGGAAGCGTTTTATAATTTATGAAGGATGCATTAGTTTACTTTCTTGTTTATTAAATAATATTCATTCAGTCATTCTCTTACCCGCTCTGACATACTATATAGACTCATAACTGCATCCCGTAATATGGAAAAAATATTCTCATAACATGTGTGTGATGCATGACTTTTCTTATTATTGGGTTGTTCGGAAAGTAATTTCGTTTTTCTCAGCATAGGATGTAATGTTACTTTTTCACACCATCTTTACAATAAAGCTGCATTACCATTATATATCGTGACAAGGCTTGCAATATAGCAAGGCTTACTTGTGAAAAAGTTCGTTTTATTCTGCTCAATAGGGTTTGATTGGTGCCCTATCAAATAAAGAAAATCGGAAGCGACATTTTCGGCATATTTGGTTTTTGCTATCAAAAAGGTGAAAATACTGTTCAAACAAGGAAAAAAGCATACGATGTGTATACAGAAAATTTATTTAAAGAACGCCAGAGTCAAAACTGGTTTACCAGATTTTGTTCCTTTGACGTTGATTTTGCAACTTTGACGTTGAAGATGCATTACGTTCTGGAGAAAACAGTTTATGCCAATGAAGACAAAATAAAATATTGATTTATGAAAACTGCCAAATAACAATTCGTGAGGTAGCTTAGAAATCGATCAAAGTGGAGAATGTATAATTCAATAAAATATTTATACAATGTAAGAAAATCGTCTTCTATTTTCAAAAGAAAAAACGAAATTATTTTTTGAACAACTGAATATAATATAGATTTGTCTTATGCACAGTTAAATATACCTAAATTAATTTTTTACCGAAAAGAACCTATGTGGAGAGGAATTATGCAAACCTTCTCTTCAGTAGCTTGGTTTCTGGTTCGAATTCCAGCTCAGGCATGGACGTTCGTAATATCATAGTTTGTGTAATTCTTTCTAAACCGTAGGTCCTTGTCTAATGAGTCTTAATAGAGCCACAACTTAAAACTAAACGAAAACACGAAAAGGTAATAATTCTTTCACCGCAGATTGAAAATAACCTTTGTGGACTAATAATGTTTGCTGTAGGTCAATGAATAATAATTATATAATAATAATAATATGTTGATTAATATTTTAAATTATTTTTTAATATAACATTTATAGTACTTTTATGTGAAGACTAAATTAAATTATTATTTTTATAATTTTTAAGTATTCAGAAGACAACAACTTTCTTTTAATATATACGGATGGCTGATGGTCGGATATGGAGGATTTAATATATATATGCACAAAAAATGGTTTATAGTTACTTTGATCTATTTGTAAAAAAAAATGTCAGAAGAATTTCAGACTTAAATTTCCGTCCGTTTAAATCCATGATTCTGGAAGATGATTATTTCTTTTCTTTTCTTTTCATTGAAAATCGTAAATCTTATGTTAAAATTAGAGGAGCTTATTTCGAAATTAAAAATTTAAAAAAATGAATGAATTGCTGAGGGAGATAACAACATATATTTTTTTTTTCTAGAAACACTACAAAATTTTAAGGAAACATTACACGTTTCGAAAGCAATATCTTTCTTCATCAGGTAAAAAACCCCGCCCCACTTTTTACAAAATAAGCAATTGGACCAAAATATTGATAAGTTAGAAGAAGGAGAGAACAACGACGACAAATAGTTAATGGCAAAAAGGAATAATCAAGCATCATACAAAGAGAAACATATGATCTCATCCACCAATATTTCAGAAACAATTCATATAAACTTTTTAAATACTTTTTGCTTTGTATAAGGCTTCATTTCCATATATAGTTCTTTGCTCATTAATTAAAGTCTAATAGGAATTGTTTCTGAAACATTGGTGGATAAAATCACATACAGCAAATACGATTAAAAAAAAAGCATTTAAAATAATAATAATAATAATAATAATAATAACTAGAAGAAGAAGGAGGAGTAGAGGCCACTACGGTTTAGGACGGCTGGAGCATGTTAAAATTTTCCAGGCGTCCAACTTACATATATAAACAAAGAAATAGCGTTTTTTACTAAAATACTAAATTTATAATTTAATTTATTTGAATAGAATAAAGTGTAACACGCATATCTCAATGACATAGTTATGTTTTGAAGTACAGTCGAACCTCGTTAACGTGAATTACTTTTAACATGAACTGTTTCCACAGTCCCCCTCAAAATGAAGATTAGTTTAGTTATATGAAGATTAGTTACTGATAGCATGAACAGATTTTTTATCCTCCTTGAGATTCACGTTAACGAGGTTCGACTGTATTAATTTTAAATTTGCGAAATAACATATAAACACTATATTTTAACCCAAAAGTAATAGTTTTCAATATTTTTTAATAGAATTATAACATGAAAATGATTTATACATTTGGAAAAGTTCTATAAAGACTGCGTTTCCGCCATTTTCAATTTTTAAAGACTATCAAATAAAGAACTTAATAAATAATATGGGAATAAGTATATGACGTAAAACAGTTTAATTAATTTTTCTCTGAATCAAATATAAAACTGAGGATAAAATCTAACACTGATTTTTTCCTCCTCTTCTTTTTTTTATTCAGATTTGTATGAAGTAAATATGTTCATTTATCCTATTATAGTTTCGAAAATCCACGAAAAACTAGACTAAATATAGAAAAAAAGAACGTTTTTTATACTCTTCAACATTTCATTGGTTACATTTTCCGCTAATCGCCCAATAAACCTCAGGAAATGAAAAACGATATAATTCTCTTCTCACACTATAGCCTGGTTTTTAGTTCTTTTAAGTACTGAAATAAAAGCGAGAGTGGACGATCGAAAAACCACTTCTTATCATATTTTTAATAGCATCGGAGGTGGAAAAAAAATGGTTGCGAATTTTTTTTTTTTTCCTTCAAAGTTAGGTGATACTCTCATGTTCTCGTAAAAAAAAGAGCGAGTAATAATAAAAAAAAAGGTACGAAATAATAGAGAGATTGATGTAATGAATACTCCCTGTTCTGTCCTTTATTCAACTTTTAAAGCGGTTAATTGTCACTTTTTGTCAGATGTCATGTTCTGAAACGATATCAATGGCATTTAAATTTCATCTTTTAGTTCTTTTACGATGGTAAAATGAATTTTATAACTTTTGAGATTTTGGTTAATGTGCTTTTAAATTAAAATTGTGGAGGAAATTTCTAATATTTTAAATACAGTTGGATTAAATTAGAAATAAAAGTGTTGAAATTAAAAGTGCATTTTAAACAGTATTACAGAAAGTACGATTTTAAATTGAGATAAAAATAGCATTCAAAACATGAAAAATTTCCATTTTTTATTCATTTTTGTCTTTTAAGTAAAAAATTCTTTTTACGATAGCACAAAAAAATCATTAAATAATCTGGTGTGCCAGTCACACGACTTTCTCTTACCCTGAAATTTAAGTTGCAGATTAAGAGGTAAGATAACGAGCACCGTTATGTAAACATGTGTTAAACAATTCAAATTAGGCTTCGGAAGAGTTTTACATGGTAATTAGTTCTGTGTGAGAGGGGCTACCGCTCCTCTCAACCCCCCGTTTAATTAATGCACCTACATTTATATAGAATTTAATTCGGTTATTAAAAAATAATTCTGTTTTAAAAAAGTAATTTATTAAAATTATTATAAAAAAAATTATCTTTTATGATAATGCAGACGATTTCCATATTAGAGAAGTAGTATAACACTAAATATATATATATATATAGAAAAAAAAGTTGAATTTATTCTCAATATTACATTATTATTATTTTTTTGGTTAAAAAGGAAAAAAATTGAAAACTTTATTTTAAATTATCGCAGATCGATGGTTCACCATTCGTTTTAAAGGTATTGGCGAGCTCTTTTGAAAGATACCCATCATGAAAATTTACTCCCCTTGAGGGGGGACTTCCCCCCAGGGGGGAGGCGAGGCTCCTACATACACAATTTTTTTTTTTTTTTCCAGTTGACTATCTCTATTACAAAAAATATATATTCGTTTCATTTGGTTTAGTGCAGTCTATAGATGTTAAACTCTACTTACCTGCAATTTCCCGCATAGACATAATGTATTTGAATACTTTTGAGTGTCCCTGTACACGAACCATTTGCTTCATCTCAACGAAAAGCTTACTGTAGCATCCCTATATGATACACATTTAGAATACTGAGTTTGGAATTTCTGCTATTATTTGTTCTTGAGATATGTTGATAACAGACACACAGACATCCACACAGGCAGACAGACACACAAACCATTCGCTAAAAACATGATTTTCGTATTCAGAGGACCTCAGAACATGTAAATATAACAAAAACTCACGTTCGAAAATTTGACCCTAAAACAATACTTTCTCGACCCTATGGGTAAGAGAAAGTAAAAACTATTATACAATAATGAAAAATGAAAAAATAAGAAAAAGAAAAATAAATAAAAATAAATAAATAAATGAAAATAAATAAATAAAAATAAAATGAGATATACTATACTAAGGTCAGGAGCTGGATAAAAAGTGTGAGCGGTAAAGGTTTTTCCTCCAAGAAACATAATGTATATTTCCGCAGATAAGGCGATAGTTTAATTAGAAAAAAAGTCCCCCAAAATCCAGAGTTGTCTTATAGGACAGATACAAAACGAATTAAATTTAAATTTAAATTTAAACCATTATAAAATAAAATTAATCGCTCACCGATGAATTTAAAATCCTGCGAAATCGTCAGATTTATCAAAGACAAATAGCTTCTCAAATACACTGAAGAATCATTCCATTATGACCACCTGTTTAATATGAAACAAGTCTACCTTTTGCCTTCAAAATCGCTAACACTTGGAGATGCAAAGGCTCCACAAAATGCTGATAAATAGTCTGAGGTATCTGTTACCAGGCATTCAACAAATAGCACTAAATTTCTTGCACATTGCATGGTGGTTAGCGTGGCAGCTCGAATTCGGTTTTCCAAGTGGAATCCCCAGTGTTCGATTCGATTTCTTTAAGGGGAATTTGGAGGCCAAGACATGACTTTAAATTCACCAGAATGTTCCTCGAACCATTGCTTGACATTTTAGTATATATATCCCTTACAGCACATCTTCTCTCTAGAACGTTTTCAGAATATCTCGAGGATAAAGGACATACCAGGGACATACTTAGGATGTAATAGGGATAAGCGTAAGGCTAGAGGATGGATTATCCTGTTGGTAAACGCCATCAACCAACGAGAACATTGTTGCCATAAAGAGTATGCCTATAGTGTAACCACGTTTCCTACGCCTAGCAGTGAGGACGAGTCGAAAACCTTGGAGGGTTTCCAAGTTGACCAACAGGTTTGAATTTAGTAAGCATCCAGTCATTCGGTATTCCCTTATCGCTTATTTTCTCTCAACGAAAAGCTTGTCTCCCCTATTTTACTAGTGGACTCGTTGAATCCGCACTTGCGCAGAGGCTTCCATGGTCGCAAGAAATGTAGTTAAAGAGTAATTTACAATGACATTCACATTAGCAGGGGTGTTTGCGTTCCGGATTTTTTAGTTTATTTCCTACCAGTAATTTTTTAATAGTGATATTAATATCAGTTTTCTAGTGATGTTTAGCAATTAAATATAGCCAAAAATACAATTCGTAATTACTGGTGGGAAATAAAATAAAAAATCCGGAACGCAAACACCCCTGAATTAGAGATTTGCAAGGGCACGGGCCGAGCTCGGGTTTAATATGTTTAGCTTCCTCGGCCCTGGTCTGGATTAAACTTTTTTCAGACCATCTCTGCTCGGAATTTTTTTCCCTACTTTAATTAAAGAATTAAGTAAATGATAAAAGGTTTCTTTAATCATTTATTTTACTCTTATTTAGGTTGATTTCTTTAGAAATCGATCTATTGAAACCACTTCGTCTGTCTATATTAATTATTTATAGGGTTCGCCAAAAGTAACATAGTGCTCCCTGTATTTTGGGAAGGCGTCGAAATTGATGAAAACTATAAAATGTGTTTAAGTAATTTCAGTGGGATTTCATTTAGTTTAAAAAAAAAAAAAAGACAGGTCTAGAGAGCACAGGTGGGTAGCTAGGGGAACTAACTTTAAAATTTAAAATGGGAAGGAGGGTGTCTTCTGTTAGTTCATTAGAAAAATCTTTTCAAGAAAGTTTTGTCATACTATGTTTTTATATGAAGTTATGACGGATCAAAGTTTTCATTTAAAGTCCTACCCTTCTCCTTCCTCTCCCCACTTAATATCGAGATCACATATTGGAAATTCTTAGTACTTTAAAAAAGTGATTAATCAATATCAGGGGACTTAAAAAAATAGAGCTTTAGGAAATGGAGCACATATAGGGGGCAACTTTAAAATTTCAAACAGGAGTTCTTTCATAGATCGTTGTATAGGCCGCCTTAAAACAAACATTTTTAAAAATATGTTCTGTCCTACTATTTATTTAATATCTGATTAAATATACTGCAAATAGACCCAACCCTTTTACCTGTATTTCGGGATCACGTCAGAATTTCTGAAAACTATAAAAAACGTATTCAATATGAATTTAAGAGGGATTTCGTTCGATTTTATAAAATTGGAGTATAAAGTTTTAACTTGTATCTAAGAGAACTAACTTTGAAATTTCAAATGGTATATGTTTGTTAGCTCTTTGAAAGATCTGATAAAAGCAATAATTTAAAAAATATCCTATGATACTTTTAAAGGAGTTTATGTATGAAAAATGTTTTCTGTATAAGTACCGATCTCATCCCTCGGAATTATTGAATGCTGCATAAAGAAAACTTGCAAATTTAATTTGATATTTCAACGAGCTAAAAATTTCCCTCTCATTTCATATTTCAAATTTCGCTCTCTTAGGGTCCCTTAACCCCTTACAGACTGAGTTAAAAAATAAATAAATAAATAAATAAACAAGGCTTCCCTGTGATGGATGGAATACGTTTTTTATAGTTTTAAGAAATTTCGCCGTGTTCACGAAAGATAGGGTAGAGGATGGAACTTTTTTGAAATTTTTAATGAAACATTGTCTCTTTCAAGGGAATCCTAAAAAGTGACATACTCTTAAAAATATTTGTTTTGAGAAAACGTTTTCAACGAGCTAACAAAGAACATCTTCATGCTTGAAATTTGAATGTTGCTCCACTAGATGTCCCTTATTTCCCTCAATTCATTTTTTTTTTTTTTTTTTTTTTTTTGAACCACACGAAATCCCCCTCAAGGTATTTTTATTTACAGTTTTCTAAATTTGCAATGTATTTCGAAATACAATAGGAAAAAGGGAGAGGCGAATCCTAAACGAAAACTTTAATCCTTCATAACTTCTTAAAAAAGTAAGGACAATACTTTTTTTGACAAAAAGTTTGTCTTAAAAAAATATTTCTATCGAGCAAACAAAAGATCCTCTTCACATTTGAAATTTTAAAGTTTTTCTCCCCCAACTGTTTTCCATGCCCCTTGGCAACCCCGTTTTTTTTTAATTAAACGAAATTCCTCTCAAAATGATTGAGCAGCTATTTTACACTTTTAAAAAACTCCCGCGCGTTTCCAAGTTACAGGAAGTAGCGCGTAGCGTAGAGTCCTCCCAAATAAGACAGATGAATATTAAATCAACAGAAAACTGACCCAAACCTGACAAAAAAAAAAAAAAAAAAATTAATTGACCCGAAAAACCGACTCGAACCCCCTATAGAGAATTTTGATTACCCGAAACCAACACGAAACTCGGATCTAAATGAAAATTAATAATTCATCTAAAAGTCATGCAAAACATTGTTAAGTTACTGGATAAAGTACATCTTTATTGTCACACAGTTGTTAAATCTTTTTAAAAAGAATAAAAAATGTAGTTATTAATACATTAAGTTAAAAATTTAAAAATCTGAAAAATACATTAATAATAATATTTAACTACTTATGAGTGTTGTGTACTTCAAGTGTACAAAAATCTGTTTCAAGTTTAGTGATAGTAGTTTATTGTTTAACTAGCAAAGCCCCGGTTCGGGAACGAACCGAATACCGAATGCGGGAAAAATTTCCAAAATCAAACTCGAAATGTACAAAACTCGGCCTGATGATGCCTGCGTGC
This sequence comes from Salticus scenicus, assembly GCA_963930645.1. Taxonomy (NCBI): domain Eukaryota; kingdom Metazoa; phylum Arthropoda; class Arachnida; order Araneae; family Salticidae; genus Salticus; species Salticus scenicus. Next base: position 183,963,332 of record OZ005649.1, read on the forward strand.
CAATAGATCAAAGTTTGTTAACGAAACCATTTTTTAATTAATTAAATTAATGAAGTTAGTGAATCAACGAAAGCTTTTCTCACTTCGCTGGTCACTATATTTAAAGGAAACTCTTTTCTATATTGCTTTACAAACAAAAATAAAATTTAAAGAAATTGCTTAAAAGCCCGCTTTGGTTTCCCTTTGGTTTATGTTATTATTATTATTATTATTTTTTGTTTCTTTTCTTTTCGTTTTCCTTTCCTTTCAATATTTACTGAATTCGATTCTTTGGTTTTCAATATCGCGTGATTGAGCAGACGACTATTTTATTTATTTAACGTTCATTTATATTTCCATTAATTTTTGGAACTCTCGTGCAACTTTATCTAAATTGTTTTTTTACTCTATTTTCAATTTTCATTTTTTTCATGTGCATGAACAAATTTAATATTTTTAATATTTTTAATATTACTAATTTTTTATTTTTCGTGTGAAAGCATATTTCACTTTATGTTGGGGAAAGAAAAAAAAAATCTTTTTTTTCTTTTTCTTTTTTTGCAACAATTAAAAATTTAAATGTTCATTTTAAAGCTTTTACCAGGTTATTATTTTCATAGTTTAATTAATAAAAAAAAATCTAATCAAAATTTCGTTACAAATAAGGTGCCAAATGAAAGGAGCAATTTTTCTGAATTCGTCGGATTAATTAACTTATCAATCAGACAATTAGATTTTTTAAAATAAACTAAAGTATGAAAAGCTGGTGACAATTTTTTAAATTAACTAAAGTAGGAAAAGCTGGTGGCAACAACACACAGACAAACAGAAGAAAATCTCTCTTAGCCAATCAACTTACGTCCAGCCACGGACTTACAGGAAAAAACTCTCTTACCATTTATATATAGACTATCATACTCACACACACACACACACACACACACACACAAATTAAAATGATACTGTATTACAGACGCCGACTAAATGTCCGTTCTTATCTAAATCTGCATTTTAGTAACTTGAGAAAAAATATTTATTATTAGTTTAAGTTCACAGTCTATTTGAAAAGGATGTGAATAATCAAAATAAAAGAATCACACGTCGGGTTACTGTCGGAGAGGGAGCCTATTTTCCGCAACTTATAATAATAATAACAATAGTTATTATTATTATTATTTTGTTAATTTTTTTAGTCGGATATGTTTTTTTTTTTTTTTTTTTTTAAACTATAATAATTTAGGTAAGCGTATATTCCTTAAGGGTATATACAGAAAATAAATTTCTACTTATTAAGGTAAAATTTTTTTGAAAGATATTCTCAAGTCGACCTGATTCGTTGAAAACTAAACCAGACCTTAACCGGAACCCAACTCGCAGTAAAAGAAAATCTATTCAATCCGACCCAAACCCGATCCGCACGAAAGATAAATCAATCAACCCGACCTGAATCCGACTCAAATGGAAAATAAACCAGTGAATCCGACACGAATCTGAACCATGGGTCGGGTCGGGTTCGGGTATAATCGGGTTATCTGACACGATGCAGGACTCTAGTAGAGTGTGACTTTTGGCAGACTTTGTACATACATAATTAAAAATTTGTCATTATGATAAGTTCTGAAATATTTAATAAATACGAACCAATATTTGACAGTAGACTTTTGTAAACATACAATAGGCAGCAAAATTATTGAAGCGCTAGCAATAATTCCTGTATAAAAGATGTACACCTAATACTGATTTGTTAAGTAAATATTGGTCAAATCATGATCCTAGTCATGCTGTTTATAAAGGGATCCGGAATTTTCGCCCCCAGCATCTCGCCCCCGGCATTTCGCCCCCAGCATTTCGCCTCCGGGAAATTTCGCCCCCCGGAAATTTCGCCCCCGGGACATTTCGCCCCTGGAAATTTCGCCCCCCGAGTGATGTAAAATATATATGTAATTATAAATAAAAATATAAAGATACATACGGTATTTCCCAAAATATTACCATGTTTTTATTAACTTCGATTCGTCTTTGTTTGTTTGTGTGTCCAGTATAAACCTTGCAATCGATTTTTAACTAACTTCCCGACTAGTTAGACATTTGAAACTTTCAGAAAAGCTCAGAACACGGTGACAATGCATTTTTTTAATACTTTTAGGTAACTGTTTCTGGTCCCTGCTGCCTTCGGTAGCGTTACCAGTACAAACCTTGCAATCGATTTTTAACTAATTTCCCGATTAGCTAGACATTAAAAACTTTCAGAAAAGATCAGAACACAGTGACAATGCATTTTTTAAATATTTTTAGCCAAGTGTTTCGGGCCCCTGCTGCCTTCAGCAGTGTTTATATGATTCAACAAAAAATTTATTTTCTAACTTCTCGACTAGCTAGCCCTTTGAAACTTTTATAATAGTTCAGAAGACGATAAGAATTCATTTTTTTATACTTTTAGCCAATTATTTCGGGTCCCCGCTGCCTTTGGTAGCAATTACATCAATCAACAATCGTATAATTTTCCGACTAGCTAGAAATTTCAAACTTTTATAAAAGCTCGTAACACGATGACTATGAGTTTTTTAATACTTTTAACCAGTTTTTTCGAGCCGCCGCTACCTTCGGTAGCGTTTATATAATTCAACACCCATGTTACTTCCCGACTAGCTAGACATTTGAAAGTTTCAGAATAGCTCAAAACACTGTGAAAATGCATTTTTTCGTTACTTTTAGCCAAATATTTCGGGGACTTCGGTAGCGTTTATATGATTCAACAGAAAATTTAAAAATATGTTATATAAAAAGTTCGTTCTTTTTTATCTTGTAATAATTTGTTGTATAAAAATATGAAGTTTATACAATATTGATATATGTTTTGATTTTGGTCATAGACATTATAACAGTTTCACAAATAAATTTGCGACCTTCCACGACCATTCATTTTTTGAGCTATGCAGAATACAAATTCAATCAGAATCAATTTCGCACATCGAGATAAGTAACTTCCTTTGTATAAGGAAGTAAAAATGGTAGACTCATTTTTTAAAACACCAATTTCCGAAATGTAAAACTGACCTACTTAAGTAGGATGACTGTTAATTTTCCTCTTATAACCACGTAATACATGGGAAAGGATATCTAAAATGGGTTTATGTAATAAATTTCAAGAAAATCGTTAGAGCCTTTTTGAGATACAAACTTTTACCAAAACTTGGCAAACTCAATTATTGACCGGAAAACAATAATTACATACAAAAAGATATTTAAAAAAGAGTTAATAAAACGAGTTTGAAAAAAAAATAAAAATCCGTGCAGTTGTTTTTAACCTTTTGAAAGAGGCTGTGACAACATCTGTCACGTTTCACCATAGGATTTCGTAAAAGCCCCTCTCAAAAGGTTAAAGGAACGCACTTGCGAAGCCTGGAGTAGAGCTATTTTTACAGGACGCCTATAAATTTTCCTGAACTAACCAACTATATTATTTGAAAGGTCATCTGAATTTTTATATAGCAACTTTGAAGAAAATTGATAGAGCCGTTTTTGAGGTACGGACTTACGATCCCACTTCCGTTTTCAGCTGTCCCATTTTTGGTTTTTCAATTTCTCCCAAAATTTGAAATATTTATCTGCATATCAGACCTTTCTCAGTTCTGAAGTTTCGTAGTTCTATTTTTGTTAGCTTCGGAGGTATGATACCCAGAAGATTCCGCACATACACACACATACATACATATACATACATACACACACACACACTGACCAACTGTCAGAAACTACTTTTCTGGACTCAGGAGGCCTTAAAATGTATAAATCAGATGAAAACTCGATATCGAATTTTTTGACCGTACCTTAGAATGTAGAAAACGAGGGGAAAAGGCTGAAAATTCATAGAAACAGGGGGGAAAAAAAGAGTCAAAATTCTATTGAAAAAAGCATGGGATGAAAACAAAAAAACTCACAATGTCAAGCGTGAAAGAAAAAAGTGCTAACGCAGGAAAGGATAAAAGTACAAAATTGACTGGGAAAAGACATCGAAGAGCGGAAACGGGCTGGCTGGGGCGTTCAGTATATCGTCGGGGGTTAATACGACTCGCCTAGTATAAGTTCATTACCCTACAGTAGTAGGGTAATGAAAATTTCTTGCTTCTGTAATTTTATTTTCTTATTTATTATTAATTATCAAATTTATTAATAAATAAAACAAAGTAAAATATTTTTTGATAAATTAATAAAATTATTATGTGTGCATTAAAAATTTAACAGATAAATAAATAATATTACTGTACCCTTAAATTTTCTTTTAATTAACAGCGATAAAAAAATAATTGAACAATTTTTGCATTCGAAAGCCTTATTTTGATTCATTATGTTTTATATTGAAAAGGGAAAATAATGTGAAATAATTAAAAGGGAAAATAATGTGAATTAAATAGAAATATATCGAGAATTACTACATGTGTATTTACATTTTTATTTGTCATTACATATATATTTTCCACAACTTGTGGACGAGACGCTGGGGGCTAAATTTCCGAAATCCACTGTTCGGGGGCGAAATTTCCGGGGGTGAAATTTCCGGGGGGCGAGATTTCCCGGGGGCGAAATGCTGGGGGCGAGATGCTGGGGGCGAAATTTCCGTAATTAGCAATCAAACTTAAAAAAAAAAAAAAAAAGGACAGAAAGAAAAAATGTGGATGATGATTTTGTTGCCGACTGTAATTCATTGATTTCGCTGCCGACTGTAATTCATTGATTTCGCTGCCGACTGTATCTTGAATCAGTTCGTCGGGCTACTTTCTCAGCTATTTTACTTCCAAGTGATAGCCATTTGAAAATTCCAAACTCACATCGTAAGAAAAAGTATTTAAAAAGGGATTTGTTTAAAATTCGATGTGTAAGTAGTCCATATTAGGGTATCGATCGAATTTATAATTCAACTTTACCTGTCATTGTTTTTTCAAACAGTAGCCACTTGAAATTAAGCGGCCACTTGAAAATTTGTCTTCTCTTTATTTTTATAAATACTTAATTAAATCGAATCAAATTTGGATAGTGGATTTATCAGAGAGTTATCTTGGAAAAACTCGTTGGGTAACTTGATCTTAGATTTTGGTTTTAAGTGACGACCACTTAAAATTTTTAAACTCACATAATAAAAAATGTTTCTTAACAACGAATTTGCTTAAAATTTGATATATACATACTCTTTATCAGGATCTCAACCAATTTTAATAATCAGCTTAAAAGTCATTTTGTTTCAAAACAGGCAGATGAAAATTTGTCATCATGATAACTTCCATAATACTGAATCAATTAGAGCCAAAGTTAGTTAGTAGATTTCTCTTAGAAATATCTTGGATCAGTCCTTTAGCCGATTTTTGATCCGCTGTTTTGTTTAGAATAGTGGTCACTTGGAGATTTGCCATCTTGAAATCTTTTGGAATACTGTATTAAATTGAGACAAAGTTGGACAATGGTCTTATCATAGAAACATTTTTGATGAGTTTTTTGTCAACTAGATTACCAATTTGCTTAAAACTCGACACATAAATAAGCTATGTGAAGGTCTCAAACAAGTTTATTAACGAACTTGATTCACCACATCTTGTTTCAAAATGGTGATCACTTGAAAGTTTATCACCACGATAACTTTCGAAATACTGAAATGAAGTTGGAGAGACAGTGAGCTTATCTTAGAAATATATTGAATGGGTTCATTGGTCAAATTAATTCACCAACCTATTTCAACGAAAAATGGCAGCCACTTGAAAATTTCAAACTATTTGAGATATCTTAATTTGCTTGAAACACCGTATCTAAGGATTTTCACACTAATAATTTTACATTAATTACGATAATTCATTGTCGACACTTAAAAAGTACAACGAAATAAAAATTCTGTGTCTGATATCTAGAAATTAAATCGTTCTCTAGTAAAATTACAGTCGACAGAAAAATTATTGAAGCACTATCAATAATCCGAATTTAAAAAAATAAGCACCTAATACTGTTTTGTTAAGTAAATATTGGTCGTGTCATGATGATCTTAGTCTTTATGCTGTTTATAAAAAAGTAAGCTGATGGTAAAAATTAGCCATCAAACTAAAATAAAAAAATGTAAATGCGTGTTTTAATAATTTTGCTGCCGACTGTATAGTTCCATGTCATACTTATAAATTCTAGTACCCTTTACTTAGTAATTGTAAAAACCCCAGTTAGAATTCTAAGATCGCTTTCCTATATTATCGGGGTCAAACTTATTTAAAATTCTCTGTAAATAAATGCGAACTCAAGACACAAGTTTTAATAAGTAGGGGAGAGTGGGGATGAATGGGACAGTAGCAAAATTTTTATGTTTTGCATGCACCAGAAACTTGGCAATTTTTCTGATATATGGCAGTACTGAGGTCATTCATCAAGTGTAGTTTCAGGGTTGTGCTATTCATAGAAGGGCAGAAAAAAATTAAAGTGTCTTTTTCTGCGGCCAAAGTAACTTTTACTGATTCAATTAGGTAGTAGTTAAGAAATTAACTATTTGCTTAAAGTTAATATAACTCTTATATGATGAAAAGGCATAATATTTTACCGTGTTTATGATATTCAAGAAGAATATTGAAATTGTTCATTAAACATATTTCCTGTTTTATATAATCATGTGGTGGTGGGGATGAATGGGACATTCCCCACTATGTGCTAATTTAAAATTGTACACAAGAATTATATTAAAACAAATCGTAAATAGATTTTCAATATTTTATAACCTGTAGTTCAGTAGTTATATTATGGAATTATAAAAATAGCATGGATTTAGAGAAAAATAAATTGAAATTAATTGTTCCGATTTTTGTTTATAATAATTATGATTAAAAAATTATAAGTTAGAATATTCAATGCAACTTAAATCAGTAGTATCAATAATTAAAAAAATAAACTAATAAACTAATAATAATTTTATTAAAATCACAATTTCCATCAAGCTAATTAAATAAATCCTGGTGATTATTAATGTAATGCAGAATAGAATGCTTATTTTTCCCGATCAGTCGGAAACAAAAATTTATCTAGATAGTTTGTACTCTATTATAATGATTTATATCTTTCTACTGTCTTACTTATTTTTAGATTAAATCTTATTAGATTAAATTACCAAAGTCTAGAGCACTAGGAACTGGGCGAACCAAAGAACTTTTGCCTTTCGATGTTAATTTGAGTCAATACATCAGTTTATGTTAATTTCAGTAAATCAAGTTCAGTGCGTAATAAAATCACATAAACCAATTTAACTTTAAAAAAATATTTACTTTCCATTTTGATTTCTTTTCTTTGTTAACTTCAGTCCTGTCCAATTCATCCCCACATATGAGGATGAATGGGACAATGCACATGCATGTAATATATATATATATATATATTAAAAATGATAACTTTTTTATTAAAGTTAGTATGTTTATATGTAACTGATTACTGAAGTGTGCTTATGAGCAATATTACAAAATTCTGAATTACACATGGTGAACGTTATTAATAAAAACATTAAAAATGTCCCATTCATCCCCACTCTCCCTTATAATCTTGGTTTATGACCAAAAATCTAGGAAATCGCCATACAAAGGAGTCATAATATTCAAAATATTGTTTCACCCTATAGAAAAATATAGACTAGAAATCCTTGATCATTTCATCTATACAGGTTATTTGTTTACTTTATAAAAGCTCGTAAATTTATATTTCTAGTTTAGGGATTCAGAAAATGATTATTTATTCATTCTAGATGGAGGCGGTACAATTATTATTATTATTTTTTTAATATTGTAGCAACTAGTAAATAAGTGAATCAACGTTAGGCGAATAAATCAAAGGGTGAAATATTTTAACAAACTGAACGAATTAAAAAATTAAAATGAGAATTATAAACACTGCAAAACTAAAATTATGTTCGAATATATAAAGATGAGTTAGAAACTGAGTTCTTAAAATGGAATTTCATGTCTTAAAAGTAATTTAAAATTTTTAAGAAATACAAAACCAATTTTTAGTTTTAATACTAGAAAATATTTAGTTTTCTGCTTCCTTTCTTCCTGCATTTCGCAATCGGCAGAACTACACGTATTAGATATTATTTAAAATTCCTCCTTTAACATATAAAATGTCTCAAATATCTACAAATTTGAATAAGAACAAAAAAAAAAAAAAGAGAAATTTGTTCGAAGAAAATATGAGGAAATAGGCCTTATATGAAAATTTCTTTTTGAAAATTGTTTTGTTCAGAATGTAAAACGTGTATTTGTTAAATAAGCAGTATCAACGTATTACTAAGAGAGTTCGTGAGAAGTCACATTAATTAAACAAATTCAAGAAATAACAATATAAAAATAATAAACAACTGCAAAAACAACAATATATTCTAATGTACAAAGACGCATTAGAAATTTAATTACTTCTAGGGAAAATTCATGCTTTAGACAGCAACGCTTTTTTTTTTTTTTTTTTTTTTTTTATGGTATAAAATACTCAGTTTTCTGTAATGATTTTTCTGCATTTCACAAAAAACAAAAATTATCAGATGTTGTTTAATTCCTTCATCAGCAGATAAAGTGTCTCAAATGTGTACAACGTTGGGTGAGATATACAAAATTATTTGTAGAAAAAAGTAATTTTTTTCATGTGAACTCTTCTATTGTAAACTTAATTTTCGTTCTGGATATAAAATGTGTGCTTGTGAAATAGGCGGGATTAACGTAAAAGACAGTCAGTGAAATAAGTGAGATTTTACAGTAACTTCACAAACTTAAAATAAATAAATAAAATAAAATAAAAATAATAAACCAGGGTTCTTATGGCATTGAATTTGTATATTGTTAAAACCAACGTAACATTTAAAATTAGATAAAGAATACTAAAGTTTTTGAAAGATACATTTTAATTAAAAAACATAAAAACACAAGACAGATGTTTCGTCTAAACACTAGCTCTTCTCAGTGTCATAAACATACAAAGCACAACATTTATAATAAAGTTATAATACATCAAAACAAGATTAGGTATTCCGGTAAAATAGCTTTAGCCTCGTTCAGGGCAGAATGGCTAAAGCTATTCCTCAAATTTTTTAAAGTGCGATAACGTCTAAATACCTTATTTGGTTGAACCGAAAATTTATACGCATCGTACAGGTCACTATTGCGCAAACTGCATAGATTTTGGCGAATCTCGCACTTATAATTTTTTTACAGGAGCACAATGGAAACTTCTTTTTCATTATGCCCTATGGGCTCAATTTTTTAAAAGTACGATAGCGATTAAATACCTTGTTTAATTGAGAAAAAAATATATGCATGTTATAGATCACCGTCACACAAATTGTATGAATTTTGAAGAATCTAGTACTTATAGATTTAACAGGAACACAAAGAAAAATTCTTTATCATTGTGGCTTATGGAGAGTCAACTTACTTTAAGTTCTATAATATCTAATGTTCTAAATGACTCATCCAAATGAGCTCAAAAATTATATACATGCCATATGTCACCGTCGCACGAACTGTATAGATTTTGGTGCGTCTAGCACTTACAGATTTTTACAAGGACATAGCGAAAATTTTTTTACCATTGTGATCTATGAGCTCAAATTATTTGATAGGAAATGTTATTGAATTAAACAATTTATTATATACAGAAAAATCTTCAAACACCCTTATAATATCCTCTTTTGTTTATTTAACGATTTCTCTTACTTCAATTTATTTGTACAACCGTTATTTACTTAATGCTTGGAAAGTCGAGTGGAGTCACTCCAGATTGTTTATATATATATATATATATATATATATATATATATAATTATCATTTATTATAATCATTTTAACATTTTTTTTTTTTTTTTTTTTTTTTTTTTTTACGTTTTTCTCTAATTTAGCTAAGTGTTTTGATCATGATTTTCTCATGATATATAGTGCAGGCCGAGAAAGAAAACTGCCAAATCGGTTACATGAAATTACATTCTTTTAAATTATCATTTAGATTTTATTTCCAATGCATTGTTGCAATTAGGAAACTTCTGTGTGTATGTGTGTGTTAAATCGTCTTTCTTCCATTATTTCAGCTGAGGTTAAACATTTATCTTCTTTATTTCCATAATTTGTTTTAACAATGGCGTCAGTTTAGAACGTTTTACTTTCCGAAAATTTGGGATTTCATTATTATGAAGATTAAAATCTATTTTGATTATTGAATATCTCGATTAATTGTATAATTTCTTGAATTTATTAACCTTGTTAAATTGCTGTTACTTCGCTCTTATTTACTTCTCACTGACTCTTTTAATTATACATTGATGCTGGGTATTTTAGAAATGCACATTTTATATTCAGGATAAAACGGAGATTTCAAAAAGAAAATAATCTGGTATGTCACTCATACGACTTTCTCCTACCGTGAAATTTAATATTATAAATACAGGTTTGAGATTAAGAGGTAAGATAACGAGTACTGTTATGTAAACCTATGTTAAAACAATTCAAATTAGGTTTTGGAAGAGTTTTATATGATAATTAGTTCTCTATGAGGGGAGCTGCCGCCCCTTCAGCCCCCGTTTCATTACTACACCTACATTTATATAGAATTTAAATCTGTTATTAAAATTAAAAGATCACTTAAAATTATTCAGGTAACTTTCACACACAACATTCCTTGGAACTTAATAATCTTGATCTGACTTTTCCAGCAACAAACTTATGTTAATTTGAAAATACAACTTTTGGATCTCCTGAAATTATTCGTTCTTAGTTACTCTAAGAAACAAAGACAAAGATCAAACGTTAAAAAACTTGACTTCGGTAATCAGGAAGCCTCAAAACGTGAATATATGCAAAAAACAAGCGATGAATATTTAGCTTAAAAACATATATTATTTATCATATGTCAATGAGGAATTCATTTCAATTCCTGAGTAGCTTTCTTGGACATTGTAAAATATTATAGTACAGCGCATCCACTAATAAAAAAATAATGTTATCGCTTAAATATTTGCAGCCCTGTATATCTTTTGAAGATTATTTACAAACCACATGGTGTATATAAACATAATCCTATATTAATAATACACGGTACAACCTGAAATACACTTCCACCTATTTTCAACTATTGTCACACTATAATTTAGTTCTTTTGTGTAGTCCTGTAAACGAACAATGAATGATATCCCTACGATATTATGCAGAAGACGTGTTTTTACGTATATAAAAATATATATTAATTTCATTTGGTTTAGTGCAGTCTATAGACGTTAAACTCTACTTACTTTCAATTTCCCCCATAGACGTGATGCAAACGAATTCTCCTTGGTGTCCCTGTAGATGAACTTGTTTCATCTCAACGAAAAGCTTACTGTAGCATCCCTATATGATATACATTTAGTATACCTGGTTTGGACTTTCTGCTATTATTTGTTCTTGAGATATGCTGATAACAGACAGACACACCGACATACACACAGACCAACCGCTAGAAACATGATTTTCGTTTTCTACGAACCCCGAAACGTGTGAATATAACAAAAACTCACTTTCGAAAATTTGACCCAAAAACTGTACTTTCTCTCTTATTGGTAAGAGAAAGTAAATATATATTAGTTTAATTTGGTTTAGTGCAGTCTATAGCTTTTAAACCCTACTTACCTGCAATTTCCCCCATAGATGTAACGTATTTGAATTCTCTTGGGTGTCCCTGTACACGAACCATTTGCTTCATCTCAACGAAAAGTTTAGTGTAGCATTCCTATGCCATACACATTTATAATACCAAGATTGGACTTTCTGCTACCATTTGTTCTTGATATACGCTGAAAGCAGATTGACAGACACACACACACAGACCAACTGCTAAAAACATAATTTTCGCATTCAGGGACCTCAAAACGCGTAAATATAACAAAACGCACTTTCAAAAATTTAACCCAAAAACAATACTTTCTCTACCTTATGGGTAAGACGAAGTAACAAGCGATGAATATTTAGCTTAAAAACATACGTTATTTATCATATGTCTATGAGGAATTCATTTCCATTCCTGAGCAGCTTTCCTGAACATAGTAAAATATTATAGTAAAGCACTTCCATTAACAATAAAAAAAAATCTGGAGTGACTCCACTCGACTTTCCGAACATTGAGTAATTAACGGTTTTGTACATAAAGTAAAGTAAGAGGAGTTGTTAAATAAACGAAAAAAAAATTATAATAGGGTGTTTGGGTATTTTTCTTTATATAGTACACGATATTTAATTTAACGCTATGTTACCAAACACGTAGATCATAATGGTAAAGAATAATTCATTGTGTCCCTGTAAAAACCTAGAAATTCTAGATTCACCAAAATGCTTAGATTTAGTGCAACTGTGATTTATAATATTCATATAAATTTTCAGCTCCATTGGATAAGGCATTTAGACGCTATCACACTTTAAAGTTTGAAGCCATATGCCACAATTATAGAGAAATTTGCATTTTGTCCCTGTAAAAGGAACCTTAAGTGATAGATTCTCTAAAGTTTATAAAGTTCGTGTGACGGTGACGTATAACATATATATAAATTTTCAGTTATTTTGAATAAGGAGTTTAGTCGCTGTAGCACTTTAAATAATTTAAGTCTATAGGTCTTAATGATGAACAATTTTTAATTGTGTCCCCGTAAAACTCGTTAAGTCACCAAAATCCATACAGTTTCTCTGATGGTGACCTATAACACGTATCTTTATTATAAATGTTGTGCTTTGTATGTTTATGACAATGAGGAGGGCTAGTGTTTAGCCGAAACGCCTGTCTTGTGTTTCTATGTTTTTTAATTAAAATATATCTTTTAAAAATTTTAGTATTCTTTATCTAATTTTAAGTGTTACTTTGGTTTTAATATATTAATGAGACGTATAGATTATGTTTAATTTTATTAAATTGTATATCGTTAATTTTACATAGCCTTTTTTGATATAACATAAGACTTTGCACTTAAGAAGAAATTCATTTTTAAATAGTGGTGGAAGAGCCCTTTAGAAAAGGCATACAGCTGAAAAAAAAAAAAAAAAAAAAAAAAAAAAAAAAAAGAATGTTCGGACATATAATTGTATATATTGAGACGTATACACCGTAAACATACATATATAAGGCGTTACAAATTTGATTGTTTAAAGATTAACTTCATATCAACAAAGGAAAAAATAATAATATCTTCATAAAATTTAAAATCATTTTAGTTTTTGATAGTATAGAACATTTAGTTTTCTGTAGTCTCTTTTTTTTTTCCTGCATTTCATTATAACTAAAATTGCACATCAGCTGTTTAAAATTATTCCTGTAACGGATAATATGGATCAAATTTGAGTACAACATTGAATAAAGACTAGAAAAGCGGTTTGTAGAAACAAATAATTGTTTTATAAGAAAATGTCTTCTTAGAAAACTTCATTTTTGTTCTGAATTAAGATGTATATTTGTGAAATAGGCAGTATTAATGTATAATTAAGAGTGGAAACTAAAGATAAATAAATTAGTACTTAAACAATCTCCACGAATTCAAGAAATAATGAAAATAAGAAACAACTGCAAAAATAAGAAATCATATTATATATATAAAAGTAATACAAATAAGATTCCGATACATAAAGATGCATTAGAAATTTTATTATTTAAAGTGAAACTCTATACATTATAAAAAACATTAATACTGAATTTACGAGTAAATTATTATATAAAGCGTTAAAACAGATTTGAATTAAAATTAAATAGAAAATTTTAAAAATACAGGGTGTTTATAAAGTCCCGGACCCATTTTGATGTTTAATAACTCATAAAATAATAAAGATAGATTAAAATTAATAACATAAATGGTTAGATAGACACAAAAAGTTTTATGACCCTTGCCAATGAACTTCCACATGTGCCCCCTTCGTCGCACGGAGAATATCAAGTCGATAGTCAATTTCACTTCAGGTAGCAGCAAGCATGTCGGCATCCACAGAGGCTATTGCGGTTGTAATTCTGACTTTTAGGTCATCAATGTTCGACACTCTCCTCCTGTAGACATTGTCCTTTACAAATCCCCAAAGGAAAAAGTCCAGCGGCGTTATATCAGGTGATCTGGGTGGCCAAGGAATTGGACCTCCTCGACCTTCCTGGAAAATGGTCATTCAAAGAACTACGAACGATGGTACCCCAGTGAGGGGGTGCACCTTCTTGTTGCAAAAAGACATGTGGCTGAAGCTCTTCTAGTTGTGGAAATACGAAGTTTTCCAACATGTCTAAGTATACGACTGATGAGACCGTCTTTTCTGTAAAAAAGAAAGGTCCAATGACTCGGTCGTCCACACCACACATTAACCTTTGGGGAATCTCTTTGTGCCTCACGGTATTCATGGGGGTTTTCAGATCCCCATAACATTGCAATAGTTGCCAAAAACAAAACAGAGAAAAATGCAATTAATAAGCAGACGATATTTAGAAAAGTACAGATATTTAGACTGGAAAATGAAATTATCTGAAATTAACCACACGCGCAGATGATATTTACAAAAGTAAGTATATTCAAACCTGAAAAGAAAATATATGAGTTATTCCATCAATAAATGCCATAAGTTTGTTTATATCTTCATTATTTTATGAGTTATTAAACATCAAAATGGGTCCGGGACTTTATAAACACCCTGTATATGTGATTTCTACATCACAGACTCCACTCGACTTTCCGAACATTAAGTAATGAACGGTTGCATAAATAAATTAAAGTGAGACAAGTAGCTAAATAAGCAAAATGTAATAGGGATTTGAGTATTTTTCCCCACTATTTAATTTTACGCTATTGCATTTCATATAATTTTAGCGCATAGATCATAATGATATAGATTTTTTCGTTGCGTTCCTGTAAAAATCTATACGGGCTAGATTTACCAAACTCTATGCACTTTGTGCGACGATGATTTATAACATGTGTATAAATTTTTATCTCAGACGAATAAGGCATTTAGACGCTATTGCACTTTGAAAAATTTGGCCCCATAGGCCATAATGATAAAGAATTTTTCTTTGTGTCCATGTAAAAAAAAAAAAAAAAAAAACTATAAGGGCTAGATTTGCCAAAATCAATAGGGTTCGTGCTATGGTGACATACAACATATGTATTAAATTTCAGCTTGTTTAAGCAAAGCGTTTAGGCGTTATCGTGTTCACTCTCATACATACACACATACGTACCTCATTATAAAAATAGCAAAAATGAACACAGGGGACGTCAAAACGTATGGATAAACCAAAATCTCCAAGTCGGATTTTTGACATGATTACAATACTTTCCTTACATATGTACTAAGTTCGGAAAGTAAAAATGATAATGTTTTTACGAAATACAAAATCAATTTAGTTTTATAATATACAGATATTTACTTACCCGAAACCATTTTAATGCATTTCACATGAGGCAATACTGTATAAGATATATTGTTGAAACTGCCTCCATTAACGGATAAAAAGTCTCAGCTATATATGAAGTTAAAAAAAGAACTTCTAAAATGAATAATCATATTATTTCGAAATCTTATTTATAGAAGAAAAATAATCGCCTCATGTGAGCGCTTTAACTTTCTTTTACCCATAAGGTAGAGAAAGTATTGTTTTTGGGTCAAATTTTCGAACGCGATATTTTGTTATATTTACACCTTTTGAGGTCCCCTGAATACGAAAAACATGTTATTAGCAAATGGTCTGTGTGTATGTCTGTGTGTCTGTCTTTTATCAGCATATCTCAGAAACAAATTATGGCAGAAAGTTAAAACTTGGTATTCTAAATGTGTATCATATAGGGATGCCACAGTAAGCTTTTCGTTAAGATCAAGCAAATGGTTCGTGTACTCTTCATAATAATGAAATCCCAAGTTTTTGGAAAGTAAAACGTTCTAAACTGACGCCATTGTTAAAACAAATTATGGAAATAAAGAAGATAAATGTTTAACCTCAGCTGAAATAATGGAAGAAAGACGATTTAACACACACATACACACAAAAGTTTCCTAATGCAACAATGCATTGGAAATAAAATCTAAATGATAATTTAAAAGAATGTAATTTCATGTAACCGATTTGGCAGTTTTCTTTCTCGGCCTCCACTATATATAATGAGAAAATCATGATCATAACACTTAGCTAAATTAGAGAAAAACGTATAAACAAAAAAATGCTAAAATGATTATAATAAATAATAATATATATATTTACGAAGCAGGACACTTTGGTCCCGCCGTTTTGGTCCTGCCGTTTTGGTCCCGTGGAAAATTTGGTCCCTGGCCATTTTGGTCCCGAGACATTTTGGTCCCGCCAATTTTTTGCTATTTTTTAAATCTATATCAGATTTTTAATATGATAGCATATTTTATTGATATTGGAAAACTGAAGTGCTCTTAGAATATCTTTTATTAATGAATATCTTACAGATAAATACATAAATTTTCGACATTACACGATTGCTACCTAGCTATTGAGATTCGGAGAATTTTGCACTACTGTTTTACAAATATTTAATATATTTAAACTTTTTTTTTTTTTTTTTAGATTTTTTTTATTTGATTTCGATTTAACTTGTAATTTGGTTTTTAATTTACTATCAGTGACAAAATTTTGGGATTTTAAAAGTTATTAACAATAACAACAGTACCTTCTTATTAAAAAAAAAAAAATCCCCATTTGAATATATTTATTGATAAAGTCTGAATTAATTTAAAAGTAATAAAATGCAGAAAAATTTTGTTTAAAAAATGGGAAAAAGAAAGAAAGAAAACCTTATGACATTAAATATAATTCGCTTTTAGTGGCAGAATGCTATTTCTTTCAAAGAACTAATTATTGACCCCCATCATAGTCTTTTCTTCATAAGCAAAAGCTTGAGATCATTTAGGAAGTTTTTGAATTTATATATGAATTTATTCATAAATATTTATATGTGTGTGTGTGAGAGAGAGAGATACGTTTCATTCGATTTGATTGTGTTTTAATTCTTATCATTAGTCTAAGAAGAGTTTATTTCAAAATCTGTGTTATATTAATAATAATAATAATAAAATGCATGATTGTTTGTCCGGGATATTTAATTACGTTAACTGTGTATATATGTGTATAAATTACCTTTCTTTCAATTACAATGATTTCATTTTTAAAATGAAAAAAAAAAAGGAAGTATTTATATTTAAACATTATATTTAATCAATTGTGCGCATTGCAAGCATCAATGTTCAGAAAATCTTGATGTACAATTTCTTATACATTTTTAGTTTAAAATAGCTAATAAGTTTAAGTTTAATAAGTCAATAAGTTTAATAATAGTTAATAAGTTTATTTTTAATAGTTATAAATAAATAAATATATCTATCTGATATGTCTCTATAACTAAAAACAATGCCCGCATTGAAATCTCTGTAGCAACTTGGAATTCGTTTCACACATGTTTTCCCACAGACAATAAAAAGGAATTTCACTGTTTTGTTTCAGCGCATTTGAAAGAAGGAAAAAAAAAAGGGGGGGGGGGCTTTTAATGGAAATTTTCTTAAACAGTATTATAAGGGATTATAATGGAATAAAAATGTTTTTCCAATTCTGTGTGATATGTAACTATTTCCTGTGTTTGACAAATATATCCGGATTGACAGAGAAGAAAATAACCCAAATTTAGCAGATCTGTACAAATTAATAATGAGATCCTTATTTAGGTTCCTCGCATCTTCTTTTAATATTAAACTCTAATATTTAGGAGATGCTTGGATAAAGCATCGATTTCCTACAAATTTCATATTCGAACACTCTAAATTTTAATGTGATAATTAAGAGCCACATTACAATGTTTCATATTAAAAACCGTGTATTTTATTTAAACTGAAGTTTTGCAGACTTAGATAAATTAATAATGCTAGATCTTCGCTGATAACTAATAATTTTATCATTCAAAATTCCACCCGAAATAATAAATTTTCTGTTCCATGTGTCCTATAGTTACATAATTTTCAACAAAGGTTGTAGATATTCAACTCTCCAATGGAAAACATTCGTCTCAGTTCTCTTTTGCCCGAAGTTCCCTCACGTATTTGCTGTCCTTTTTCCTCTATCGTACAAAGAAAAAATCTAAATCTCAAAATTTTAGACGTTTTTTCAGTTTTATTTGTTACTACAACTTTCTGTTGCATAATAATAATAATAATAATTTTTACTTTTCCTACCCCCATGTTTCCAAGTCAAATGACAAAAATTTGAAATATGAAAAATAATTTTGCTTTTTTTCTGTAATAATTTAATTATTCCTAATATCGGGACCAAAACGTGGGACCATAATGGCGGGACCAAAGCGGCGGGACCAAAATGGCAGGACCAAAACGGCGGGACCAAAATTTCCTTGGGACCAAAGTGGCGGGACCAATTCGGCGGGACCAAAGTGGCGGGACCAAAACGGCGGGACCAAAGTGTCATGTACCCATATATTTATATATATATATAAGAATCTGGAGTGATTCCACTCGACTTTCCAAGCATTAAGTAAATAACGGTTGTACAAATAAATTGAAGTAAGAGAAATCGTTAAATAAACAAAAGAGGATATTATAAGGGTGTTTGAAGATTTTTCTGTATATAATAAGTTGTTTAGTTCAACGACATTGCATATCAAATAATTTGAGCTCATAGATCACAATGATAAAAAAAAAAAATCGTTATGTCCTTGTAAAAATCTATAAGTGCTAGACGCACCAAAATCTATACAGTTCGTGCGACGGTGACCTATGGCATGTATATAATTTTTCCGCTCATTTGAATGAGTCATTTAGAGCATTAGACATTATAGAACTTGAAATAAGTTGACTCTCCATAAGCCCCAATGATAAAGAATTTTTCTTTGTGTTTCTGTAAAATCTATAAGTACTAGATTCTTCAAAATTCATACAATTTGTGTGACGGTGATCTATAACATGCATATAATGTTTTCTCAATTAAACAAGGTATTTAATCGCTATTGTACTTTTAAAAAATTGAGCCCATAGGGCATAATGAAAAAGAAGTTTCCATTGTGTTCCTGTAAAAAAATTATAAGTGCGAGATTCGCCAAAATCTATGCAGTTTGCGCAATAGTGACCTGTAAGATGTGTATAAATTTTCAGTTCAACCAAATAAGGTATTTAGACGTTATCGCACTTTAAAAATTTTGAGCCCATAGACCATATTGATAAGCAATTTTTCTCTGTGTCCCTGTAAAAAAAAAAAAAAAAAAAAAAAAAAAAACTATAAGTGCTAGTTTCATCAAAATCTACACAGTTCGTGTGACGGTGATTTATAACATGTGTATAAATTGTCCGATCAATCAAATAAGGAATTTAGACGCTATCGCACATAACAAATTTGGGTCCACAGTCCACAATAGTAAAGTACTTTTCTTTGTGTCCCTGTAAAAAAAAAAAAAAAAAACTATAAGTATATTCACCATCATCAATAGGGTTCGTGCTAAAGTGACCTATAACATACGTACCAACTTTCAGCTCATTCGAATAAAGCATTTAGACGCTGTCATGTTCACTCATAAATACACACATACATACATACATAAGCGTAAAAATAGCAAATATGAGCTCATGGTACCTCAAAACGTGTAGACACACTAAAATATCAAAGTTGAATTTTTGACATGATTCCAAATATTTATATGAAAAGAAAGCCTTGTAAAATAAAAATAATAATATTAATAAATTTAAAAATAGTATAAATGATAATAAATTCAAACCGAAAAATATTATGGTACTTTTCTGTTATCGGGATCGGATTCAGGTAGAGTAAACAAATCTGATGTGGACATCACACGACTTCTTTATACACCATTTCATTACTAGTTATTTTCCACGTCGCCACTATTTTTGATTTGGAGAATATGAAAAATTCGAAAAAACGTTCATTTGAAAATATAAACCGATAGGCGGGCGAAGACTGAATGGTATATAATTATACGTTAAAAATGTAATTGCTTAAATAGAATGCTAAAAAAATATTCCCCCCCCCCAAAAAAAAAAAAAAAAAAAAAAAAATGCATCGATAGTATGAAATAAGTTTACTATAGTCTTTCTTCTTCTTCTTTTTTTTTTTTTTTTCAACATTTCACAATCGGAAAAACTGCATATTAGATATTGTCTTAAATTCCTTCTTTAACGGATAAAGTGTCTTAGACGTTGAATAAGAAGTAGAAAAGCGATTTGTAGAAGAAAATAATTGCTTCATATGAGCAGTGCTCTTTTGAAAACTTCATTTTTGTTCTGAATATAAAATGTGTATTTGTGAAATAGGCAGAAATTGAAAAATGAGTGGGAGCAGGCTGGGTCGTAAATTTCAAATTTATCCTAAATGTATTTTTGACTGGCGGAGGGTAAAACACAAATTGAATGAATAAGTAAATAAACCGATCGATCTTCAAATAAGAAAAATGCTTCAAAAAGCCAGAGTATTGAGGGGGAGGGGGGAAATACAGAAGAAGAAAATTTACAAAATTCTCCTATGGGCATGGCGGAACTTAAATTCTCCAAGTAATTTAATTGTACCGCGGAGCAAAAAAAAAAAAAAAAAAAAAAAAGATGCATGCGCTTTGAAAGACGAAACAAAAAGGGGAAATTTGCTGTAATTATTAAATAATCCTCCTGTATAAGTTTTGAAAAGACGGTAAAAGATGCGTATAAATGTGTTACTCTTTACTTTCGTAACGTAAAATATTTAAGGAAGTTTAATTCGTGAAATTGTTGTAAATATTTTTAAGGAAACATTTAGCATAGAAATATATTTTTGCTTTATTTTGAGAATTAATTAAAACGTTGGGGTAGAAGCCATAAAATTATTAAGGTATTTAAGGGAGTTTAATTTATCAACGTAAGTTAAAAGTTTTTATCGAAACATATTATATATTAGAAACATGTTTTTTGTACTAGTAAGGATTAATTTAAATATTAAGGTAAAAACCATAAAAGGTTTAATGTATTTAAGGAAGTTTAATTCGTCAAATTAGTTTAAGAGTTTTTAACGAAACATATTATATGCAAACACATTTCTTCTCTTTTTATTTTATTTTGCGCGTGTGTGCGTGCGTAACGTTACAAAAGATGCTGCCAACATACCCTTCTCATTAAAAGAAAAAATAAATGAGGTGTTTTTTTTTTTTAAAACGATGTCTGTCTTTCCTTTTTTAATTTCGAAAATATGCGTTAATGAAGATATTCATTCAAGAGTGTTTAGTTTTATAACATATTTTATATGAAATGGTCAAATCAATGATGACAAGATCAAATAATGACCAGACCAGTAATGAAACCTGCATTCTTCGCATAATGTGCCAGCGCTATATCAAATGAGTAACTTGACTGATATCTGATCGATTCATCGCTCGATTGGAAGTTGACAACGATAATTTATTCTACGAATAACATGCAGTCTTTTAACCCTTTCCGACCGTACGATTGTATGGGTTAGACATCCACGACATCCACTTACATTTTTGCATCTGGAACAGTAGTATGTAGTAAAATTAGGGAAAAAAATGATCGAGCTAATTAGCAGAAAGTGTAAAGTACAATTTTCAATCAACAAATGTCAGTTATACCACATTTTTCTTTCAATTTGCAAAAACAGAAGAATGTAATGCTTTAAGGTAAAAATGTTCCCGGTCGGAAAGGGATAAATGAAGAGTAATTTTAAACTTTCTAAAATAATAATAATAATAATCTATATAAATAAAGAGAAGTGTCTGTGTGTCTGTGTGTGTATCTGCGCTCTGGTGCTCACACTACTAATCGCAGAGCCTCCAAATTTGGCATATAGGTACCTGGGACCCTGCACGTGTGCACCTCATCGAGATTTTTTCGAATTTCGAATTTTAATTTTTTAAATTAATGTTTTTTCGAATTTAAATATTGGCTTCAATGTTTCATTTTTCAGAAATTTGTTTCGTTTCAAAAGTCTGCGTATCTTAGCAACGGCTATTAAACTATTTATTTATTTGAATTCATTTGAGGAAGAAATCTTTTTTATTATATTTATTGAAATCAAATAGTTATACACATACAGTAGAAAAAATTAAACATATTAAATTTTTAGATTTTGGCATATAGGTACCTGGGTCCCTGCAAGTGTGCACCTAATCGAGATTTTTTCGAATTTCGAATTTGAATTTATTAAATTAATGTTTTTCCGATTTTAAATATTGGCTTCTTTGTTTCATTTTTCATAAATTTAATATTTTGCTTCAATCGTCTGCGTATCTTAGCAACGGCTATTACGCAACTTATTTTTATTTAATACATTCATTTGAAGGCGATTTTTTTTTTTTAATTTGTTATATTTATTGAAAATAAAATCGTAATGCAGTAGAAAAAATTAAGTATAATTAGTTTTAAATTTAAAAACGTATTTATAACAGATATGTTTAATTTTTTATAGTAGAACAACTTCTTATTTTTCATTTTTTAATTAATTCCTTTAAAAGAAAAAACTTTTATTCATTATTTTTTTTTTATTTATAGTATTTATCGGGAAAAGTGGTAGTAGTATATTAGTAAAAAGGATTAAAATGATTAAAATTTATTTGTTTATATATATATATAGATATATATACATATTAATCTACTTTTTATTTTATTTTATTTTATTACATTGGTCAGAATCAAATCGTAATATAGTGTAAATAGCATGGACTATAAAATACATGGTTCAAAACTAAAATATTTAATAGATGGTGAGATACAGTCATCTTTAAAATCGCAGTTCTTAAATAGTAGCAGATCCCCCCTGTCGTCGAAAAATATCCAGATTGAAGTGCCCGGGAAAGATCTTTATGCAGGCATTGGAAACCTAGACCTGATGCAGTGCGGGCGGGAAAAGAGCTGCCGTAGACAGCGGGTACCCGAAGCAAGGTTTGGAGTAATTTCAGTTTCTTTTTTATTCTTCATTTTTTTTCTTAAGTTTTTGTCTCTAATGTGGTGTAAAAAAATAAATATTAATTCAATTCTTTCGAAAATTCATTTAAATATAGTGACCAGCGAAGCGGGCGTAGCCTGCTAGTAATAAATAAATTGATCTTTAATGATATTTTTAAACGTAAATATTGCTTGATTTCTATGAATTCTTACAATGTTTAACTTGGATCAAGTTTAATTTTTCTGCTTTTGTAAGAGTATAGACATGCATGCTAAAAGCATTTGTACGATATACGAATGTTTTAAGATTAACTAGTGCATAAAAAACCTGAATCATACATTTGCTATAGCTCAGCTTTAAATATTACGAGTATGAATTCTGAAAGAAACAACTCAAGAAAACATACGTTGAAAATGTAGGCTCTTAATGTAGGCTTCCATGTCTTTTTCTAGTCAACTTTGTCCTCTTATTACTTCCGGTGCGAGCCGTTTTTTTTTTTTTTTTTTTTTTTTTTTTTTAACACACTTGACATTGTGAGTTTTTTTGCTTTTCTTCCCATGCTATTTCTATGGGTTTTTTAGCTTTTTTCTCCCTCTTTTCCTACATTCTAAAGTGGCGAGACGTATTAATCCTGGACGATAGGACCCATGCCCCAGCCCGCCCGATTCCCGCTCTTCGATGTCTTTTTCTAGTGAATTTTGTCTTTTTTTTACTTCCGGTGTGAGCCTGTTTTTTTTTTTTTTTTTTTTTTTTTTTTTTTTTAACACACTTGACATTGTGAGTTTTTTTGTTTTTCTTCCCATGCTGTTTCTATGGGGTTTTTACCTTTTTTCCTCTCTTTTTCTACATCCTAAAGTGGCGATTTAAATCATTATTTAACAGCAAATTTACAATAATTTGTGAACACTGTCAGCAGTTTAAAATTATCAAAATTTAAAATAATCATTTTCAAAGTGGAACAAAACCGAATAAGTTGTAAAATTATTTTTATGCGTAGCCTGTGAAATTTTAATTTGTAGGTTGGTGAATTTAAAGCTAATAAGAAAACAAAAATTAATAATGATTATATTCTATTTCTGTAAGAGGTTTAGAAGATCAATACATACTAGGTGATTTAACTCTTCTCTCATAAAAAAAAAAAAAAAAAAAAAAAAAAAAAAAAAAAACTAATAAATTATTTTAAGAATTTTAATGAATTATTTTAAGATATTTTTTAAAGAATGCATTTCATTCAATGGGACTTGTGATACTCTTTAAAGATTAATTATGATTTTGTCAAAAAATTTCTCAAGAGCTGATCCAGGTTTTAGTTTAGAGGGAATATCCTCTCACATTTCTAAAAGAAGCATTTTTTTTTTTTTTTTTTACGTTATATTTCCACTCAAAAGGATGTTTTTTTTTTTTTTTTTTTTTTTAGCAAAAGAATTCTTACTTTAAAGAGAAGATCGTGTTCTCCTTGATCTTTTTGTTGGATTATCGTCTATTCTAATTATGTGAAGTATATTTACAATAGATTATGAATGATTTAGATTTATTGGAATTGGAAACTAGCATATCTAACTGTAGTTTCCCGGGTAAAAATGGTACTTATAGAATTTAAAAAAGAGTTATCAAATGTACTGGAGATTTTAAAATTTGAGGCAAGTAAATTTTCCCGTTGGAACCCAAGTGTTTTCTGGGGCACTTTTGCGCACTACAATTTACACAAACATTTGCCATTTCTGCTATGCTGATAACACTTCGGAAAACATAATTAAAAATAAAATCAATAGCCAATGCTCGATAAGTTGTATCAGTATGGCGCGTTTGGTATCACATGACTTCCTGCGATCTAATATTGGATCGCAGGAAGCCATGGTAATGGTTATCAGCTAGAATTCGAATATGGGAAAACCGGTTTATCGATGCTCAATTTCTTCTTGCCTCCGAGCAGAGCTTATTTTAGCATGTTCCTGACTTGCTTGTATCTGATCTTCGATTTCTTCTTGTCTTATAGCATTACCGTTCTTGCGAAATCTACAGCTTGCTCAACGGCCTGTTGAGCATCTGCACGAAAAATGGTTTGTTGCTATTCATAAATTTCATCTGGTCTTGGAACAGCTCTCCTTCGAGAAGCAATAAAGTGTCTCGTCTCTAGTTGATCCTGAATTTCGTCTTAAATTAATCTATCCTGTTGCTGTTGAAGAGATTTTTTCTATAGTTCTCTAATAATCTTTTTTGTACTGCAGATTCTTTTACAGCAGAAGTCATAAAAAAAAAACACACGGGCATTACATTTTTTATTTATATCCTATAGGTACTAGGGTTATGTTTTAGATATTTATATGCCTGTTTAAGTTTATGAATAAAAACTATTTAAATGCTAAAATTGAGAAAAAGAAATCTTATGGAATAATAAAAAAATATATATATAAATAATAATTTATGTATTAATAGGTAAACATGAAAATTGTGGTACACTTTTAACGAATTAATTATGGGAATAGAGGGTTGAAAATGATATCATTTGAAATGTATGATTAGCCAGATTTGCAGAATACAACAATTATTTTCTTACGATGTCAAGAAGGTATTTAAAAATACTTTTATTTTTTATGCATTTTTCCATTTTATACACTTATTCTTTTATATTAAAAAATACCTAAAGTAGAAAGTTGTTAAATCTGGCAATTTCTTAAAACTCAAATAAAACCACTGACACAGTAATTTCATAGATATAGCATCACTGTACTCTCGACTACAGATTTTGTATTCTAAGAGAAAACAGTCATTAGGATGGTGGAAATTTGAGTGAATGAGTGTTAGATCGAAAGTTTATACTGTTGAAAATATACAAAAATTAAAAAAGAATTTGATTTATAAAAGTTCTATTTTTCTTCTAATTTATTTAAGATCAAATGTCTTTCATTCTTTTTTTTTTTTTTTTGTTGAGGGGGTATTTACATAAGCCCTAATTTAAAGACGTATTTTTAAACTAAAACATAATGCATTCCAATTAAATGAAATTGACTATTTTATTTATTTATTTTTTTAAAAATGGATTTATTACTATATCTTCTGCATATATAAGAAGAAAATATAAGATTTGGAAAAACGTTTGATTTCCGGTTTTCGGTAAATTTACACGTTTTGAGATTTCCTTGCATTTCAATTAACTGAAATTGACTACTTATTTTTTAAAAAAGTGGATTTATTATTCTATCATCTGCATATATAAGAAGAAAGTATAAGATTCAGAAAAATTTTAGATTTTCGGTTTTTGATGAAAAGTTATGCGTTTTGAGATTTCCTTGGATTTTAATTATTTGAAATTGACTACTTATTAAAAAAAAAAAAAAAAAAAAGTAGATGTGTTTCTACCTTCTGCATGTATAATGAGAAAGCCGAAGATACTGAAAAAAAAAAAAAAAAAAAAAAAAAAAAAAAAAAAAAAAAATCGATTTCCGGTTTTCGAGGAATTTACACGTTTTGAGTTCCATTCATTTTAATTAACTGAAATTGACTACTTATTTTTAAAAAAGTAGTTTTATTATTCTATCATCCGTATATATAAGAATAAAGTATAAGATTCGGAGAAATTTTAGATTTTCGGTTTTCGATGAAGTTACACCTTTTGGGATTCCCCGAACACAATTCGACCATTTTTAGAAAATATATTTTTGAGTTTAAACACTGTACTTTATGAACCAATGGACTTAATTGAACCGAATTTGATAATTAGTTGGACCTTGGTTTGACATGGTGCCGATTTGCTTTTGGGCTATATCAACAAACAGCGGGCGCTTCCACGTTGCGATTTTCTCTCATTTCAGGAAAGGCTCAGCATCTACAGTGTACCAAACTTACAGAAATATATTAAGTTAAACTCTGCTGTTTCAGTTTGAGGGTTCAGTTCGAATTTAATTCTGTTTAGGAGAAAGCAATTACTTTGCTTTGCTTCCCTTCGCAAAAAAAAAAAAAAAAAAAAAAAAAAAAAACGGTTGAGTTGCGACCACTTTTGCGATATTAGTTAAAAATAATTAAGGTAAAGGATTAATTGAATGAACAGTCTCGATAAAATGCAAATTATAATTTTTTGAAATGTGTGAACTTAAAATAATCTAATAGTAAAACACACATACACTATCCAAAAAAAAAGAAAGAAAGAAAGAAAGAAAAAAAAATACTGGAAAAAAGTGCTAAATTGGAATAAATAAATAAACATATATATACATTATGTATGCTAAATATTATTATAATTTACGATTATATACATTATATACATATATATATATACATAAATGTTATTGCTTTCTAAATTTAAATTCTAAAAGTTAAATCTTAACAAATCCTAACTTCTATTAATTTTTAATATTTCATTATTAATTATAAAATTCCTATCAATATTTTTTCTTTGTTATTATTAATTTAAAAAAATCACAAATTACTTTTAGAATAGTGATTTCAATTAGTCCAACTTTATATAGAATTTTTCCAGCTTAAGTGTTTTAATTAATAACTTTTAGTTAATCATTTTCATAACTTTCTACATGGTGTTTTTTATTAAGTGCCTGATTTTCTAATAGGATTATTAAAAAACTACCATTTGTTTAGCTTTAATTAAGCAATACATAAAAAAAAAGGAATAAAGAAAGAAAGTGGGTTATTACCTTTTTTACACTTTAACAGATAACTCTGTCATTCTTACATCTATCGTTCAATTGAATCCAACGGAAAAACCTCCATATTCGAATGTTACTTATGAATTGCGAATTTACGTATCTAATATTTTTGCTTGTTTTAAATAAAATTTTATTCCAATATAATTTTAATTTTTATGGTTTAGTAGTTAATATAATTAGCAGATGCATTTTAATTTAACTTTTAATTTTACTTATTAGTATAGTTGTTAACTACGACACTTTATCTGTGAATTTAACTCTATTCAGTCTGTGGTTATTATGTTGTGCTTGGGTTTTTTTGACGTTTTCTGCAATTGTAAAGTAAGAAATAATTTTGGTTTTACTATTTATTCTTAGGATTATTTTCATTTTTTAGTAATATTGGTGATTGTAGAAATTAAAAGTATGTTTTTATATTGGTTTTTCCTCTTTCTCGTCGAGTTGGACATTAATTACACGTCCTTTGGGTGATATAGGGCATAGCATACTGTAATTGTTTAGCAAATTGCATACAGTATGAAAGAAATATCACATAATTTGCATGCAACAACCAATCTATGCCCTTGAAAAAGTATTGATGTTGTATGTTTTAAATAGAAGATGCTTAATTTTTTCAGAAATCTTTATTCATGTTTTATCTAGTTCTTCATGTGATACTTGGTTTCATTTACTGAAATGTTTGAAATGGTTTTTATTACACACACACACACACATACATTGTTTAAAAAAGTATTATTAAAATTTATTATGCTGAATAATTATCATTGCACCAAAAAATAAATTATTAATATTAATTATGCTGAAAAATAATACATGCAACAAATTAATTGTTAAAGTAATAAAAAAAATTATTTTTATTTTATTTTTATTAATTTATTTTTTTAACTGTCAATTGTGAAAAATACAACTCAACTTAGTGTCGGTTTGATGTTTTAAACTACTTAAATCAAGTATTTCTTATTTTGGTCTACGCACATAATTCTGGTAAAAAATTTGCTTGTTAAAATTTCAGCATCTAATCTGTCTTATTTTCATTTGCTTACTTCAAGCTAATATTTTGGATGCAGGGTTGAGTTGATTTCAGCATCTAATCTGTCTTATTTTAATTTGCTTACTTCAAGCTAATATTTTGGATGCAGGGTTGAGTTACCTTTTGGTATTTTACGTAATATCGCTTACCAAAAACAGAAACCTTGTATATCTCTGCTCAGTGCTTTAAGGATAACTCCTGGAGACGTCCTATGGCATTTTGAGCTTTTTTATTTATTATTCTATCCATTTGTTGTGATTTGGTCCAAAAAATTTAGCTAATCTGTACTTTTACGGTTCATTTTGTTAATGTAAGATCGATTTGTAACCTTTTTGACGCAACCCATTCTTGGTTTCTTCTTTTCTACTACATTACCTTGAAAGATCCTTCATTTATATATTTTCATCATGTTTTGTAATTTAAAAAGTATTAAAATTTGGTAAGTAATTTTATTAAATTTCTAATAAATTAAAATTATTATTCAAATAAATTAAAATTGTGAAACCTATTCAAGTTAACTAGTTACCTAATTGGCCGCCTTCGTGGATTTTTGTTGTGAATTATTCAACTGTTTGGTTTTCGGTCTCATTCTTTTCATTATTCTCATGAAAAATTATATACATATATATATATGTTTAAATGTTCTTTTATTTATTTATTTATGTAGTTAGTTTTGACATATTTTTTTTATTTATTTACTCGTAAGAAATAAAATTAAAACAAAATTTATCAATATACCTAAAAACTTTATAGTTAGAATGACATCAATTTTATTCCAATTTTATTATTTACATATAAAATATATTTAATTTTTGTAAAAAAAAAAAAAAAAAAAAGGAAAAAAAAAAATGTAAATATTGTTTTTTTTTTTTTTTTTTTTTTTTTTTTAACTTAGATTAATATAAGCATATTTTAAATAATTTTAAACCTAATATAAAATGTTTTTTGAGCCAGTTATTTGAATAAGCTAAAAAATACGGCGTTAGCTTTATTTTGTCCTGTTTAATAAGTGTACCATTTTTCGTGGCAATAGCTTGAATGGTGTAGGTTTGTACATGTATTAAAAACCCATAGAAATTCCCTGACAAACGTACAATTATAATAGATTGACTGATAATATTCACTGCGAATATTTCCATTAATATCGCCTGAAATGTCTCACTAAAGTCTTTTATTGTTCATTGACATTCTAGTATTTTGCAAACTGTTTTAATGCCTTGTCATTTCGTATTTGCATCTTCCTTAACTTTTAACGTCGTTCATAAAATTAAATAAAACTCTGCGTAAACATATTACACGATTAAAATTTTTTTTACTGTAATACGCTGTCATTTTGCAATTTTTTTTTCCTGTTCTAAATTCAATTTCATTTTCTAACTATATAAAACACACACATGGACGCATATCTAACCTTTGTACATCAAGGTAAGAGCATCAAAATAAGCATATCACGCTACAATTAATATGATCCAATATAATCCAAGTGTAAACCAGTATGTTGCGGCCATTACAAAACTTTTTACGACATTTCCTATGCAAATTCCTGCACTAAAAATCATTTATTAAAATTATTTTCCATGAGGAATACAGATGATTTTCCTTTCAGAGAAGCATAACACCAAATATCTAAAGAAAGTCAATTTTATGCTCTACAGATGACACCTTAAAAAAAAAAAAAAAAGTGTTTGATTTTAAGATTTTTCTTTTCTTCTTTCTTTCCTTCTTTCTTTTATTTTATTTTATTTTTTTTTACCTTTCGTTTTAAAGTCATTGACGAATTCATTTGAAAAATACTGATATCTGAAGCTTATAACTGTCCGAGGAGTGCGGGGGAAACAATTCTCTTTCATATACACTTTTTTTTTTTTTTTTTTCTAGTTGACTGCTACAATTATAAATAAATATTTTTAATTTCTTAATAATTTGGAGAATATAATTCTCACCATCCACATTTATACGTAATATTATTCTATTCTGCGTGTATAATAATAATAATAATAATAGTATATATATATATATATATATGGTGGGATGACAAAATCTTCTGTTGGTAGATTTTCTAGTTTTATCAACGTGTAACTGCATATGAATTTGCATGGAATTCTGAGCATTAGTTCTTGAAATAGAGGTGCCACAAAACTAACAAACAATACAGGAATAACGTATTAATTTCACAGGTCTACAAAAATGATGTTGGCAAAATTTGATTTCATAATTTTAATTAATACATATGTTTTTGGGTGTGCTGAAACTGAAACCAGTTTTTCTCTATCCTGCATAAATTTTTGTGACTACGGTATGTACCGACTCAATTCCCGTGACTCTTTCACCAAGATAATTGTATGGTAAATTTTAATTACTGATTAATTATAATTAATTATGAAAACACACATAAAAGTTACTGTATAATCGTATTGGTGGAAGAGTCACTGAAGAGATTGTGTCAATTAGACGCTCTGTATTAACAACATATTATCAATGTTTGATTTATACTAGTTGTACATTTTAAAAGACCTAAAATAGGATTAATTCTTTTGAAATGTCTTTTCTCCGATTATAAGACTTTTCGCTGTACGTAATATCCCAAAAGTATTTTTTGGGTTAAAAAAAATTATTATTTTGTATTAAAATTGAATTCATCTATCTACTAAACTATTTAAAACATTATTTTTACTTTCCGAACACTATAGTGAGGAAAGTATTGTAATCATGTCAAAAATCCGAATTTCAGATTTTGATGTTCCTATACGTTTCAAGGTCCCCTGAGTCCGTTTTCACTATTTTTACGATGATGTATGTATGTGTGTGTGCATGTATGTGTGCGTGTATGTGTGTGAGTGAACACGCTAGCGTCTAAACGCTTTGTTCGAATAAGCTGAAAGTTGGTACGTATATTGTAAGTCATCATAGTACGAACCCTATTGATTTTGGTGAATCTAGCACTTATAGTTTTTTTACAGGGACACCAGGAAAAATTCTTTATCATTATGGCCTATGGGGACAAATTTTTAAAAGTGTGACAGCGTCTAAACGCTTTATTAATCTGAGCAAAAAATTTGTACACATGTTATAGGTCACAGTTGCACCAACTGTATAGATTTTGGTGAATTTAGCACTTACAGGATTTTTACAGGGACGCAAAGAAAAATTCTTTATCATTATGGCCTATGGGACCAAATTTTTAAAATAACGATAGCATCTTGCCTTATTCATTTGAGCTGAAAATTTATATGAATATTATAAATCACTGTTTCACTAACTATAAGCATTTTGGTGAATCTAGCATTTATAGGTTTTTACAGGGACACAACGAAAAATTCTTTATCATTATGATCTATGGGTTCAAAGTTCAGTATCGTTAAATAAAACATCGTGTAATATTTGGAGAAAAATACTCAAACACTCTATTATGGTTTTCTCTCTTTTGTTTGTTTAACAACTCCTCTTTCTTTACTTCATCTACAAAACAGTTAATTACTCAATGTTCGGAAAGTCGAGCGGAGTCACTCCAGATTTTTTTTTTTTTTAATAGTTTAGATAAACTGTATTGTACATCGCAAATCCTTTCACTAACTTAATTATAAAAACATGAAATATTTTCTGTTTATCTTATTTAAGCTAACTTATTAAAAAAGAATACTTGAAATATTCATTTTTATGTTTTTATCGATCAAATGTTTTTAGACTTACGAGGCATAAAAAAAAAAAAAAAAAAAAAAAAGTCTTCCTGTCTTCAAGAAG
This sequence comes from Salticus scenicus, assembly GCA_963930645.1. Classification (NCBI taxonomy): domain Eukaryota; kingdom Metazoa; phylum Arthropoda; class Arachnida; order Araneae; family Salticidae; genus Salticus; species Salticus scenicus. The sequence continues at coordinate 183,995,678 of OZ005649.1, forward strand.
AAAGAAAAAAAAAAGTTATATTCTTCAGGCTCTTCAAGGACGCAGCACAATTTCTCAACACGTGTATATGAATCTCCTGTTCCAGCTTCTCCCGAAAACGCATCGAGTTTTCAGACTCGATAAATGAGTTTCACTCAGTTCGAAATTTCACACCTGAGCCTCAAAGGAGCATGCGAATTTTCGTAAGACGGGGTAGGGGAGCATACGATTATTGGCTATATATAGTAAAAGAAAAAAATATATATGCCGAAACATGTCGAAATTAAATTGGAGTTATAAAATTATAATCCGTAAACACAGTTCGGAAACGTTACTCGATACTACCGAAACTTTTTATTTTTTCTATGTTGTTTTATCATTCGCATATATATGAACTTACTTAGCTTTTATTAAAAATACTATCGAGTACTCTTTGAATAATTTTTGAAAAGTATTTTTTAGACTTCATAAAATTAATCAAAAATAAAATTGTATATATTTTGGCGGGAAATTAAAAAATTTCATTAAACATAAAATGCTTTTAGTATTTTAAATTGGAGTTATAAAAATGATATCTGAAAATAAAGTTTTGAAACAGACTCACACCACAGTGAAATTTTATTTTATTTTTATTTTTAATATAATGCTTTATAATACGCAAAATTATTAATTTTTTGGGGTCTTATTTAAGATATTACACGGAATTTTTTGAATATTTTTTTATGAAACATTTTTCAATTTCATAAATTGAAATCAATCATAAAATTAATCATAAGTTAAAATAAATTAATAATAAAATTATGTATTTTTGATAAATTTGTCATTCAAATTGGAGTTATGATTCATAAATACAGTTCTGAAGCATACTTGATAGTAAAAATTTTATTTTATCGAAAAAAAAAATAAAATAAATAAATAAATAAAATAAATAAAAAAGATATTGTCTTAAATCCGTGTTATGAAATTAAAATCCATAAACAAAACTCTGAAACTTATTTTACAATGAGATATTTTTAAAATGCCCTTTTATCATTTGCTTATTTACGAACTTCTTTATTACCATGTTTTTATTAACTTCGATTCTTGTGTGTTTGTCAGGGACAAATCTTGCAATCGATTTTTAACTAACTTCCCGACTAGCTAGGCATTTGAAACTTTCACAGTAGCTCAGAACCCGGTGACAACACAACACTTCGAAGTCAGATTTTCGAATTTTCGAATAGTTTTCTTTTAATTAATTAAAATGTGAAAATGATAAGCTCCTAATAGCAATAAAAATAGCCATTAAAATATTAACTATAATTTAATTGTTGCCAAAAAAAAAATTACGAGTTCATTTTCTTTCGACCTAAAAATAAATACATTTAATTAAACGTGAGCGTTAAAAAATTGTTAAAAGTTAAATTATGCATTTGGCAAAAATTGACGTCGTTATCATTTTAAAGATTTTCTACACAATGATAAAGTGCTAATGTAGTTCATGATGCAAATATATGTTGTTCGGAAAGGATTAATATTTTATTTTTAAAACCAACTTTTTTTTCAAAATTCAAATTTCCGGTAACTCTTTAACCAATCACATTAGAACGTCCATCTTTGGAATATCGATAATAAGAATTTTCTCGCCAAAAGTCGCCAAAAAAGTCGCCAAGGGCAAAAAGTTGTCAAATTTGGCGCCAAATCCATTACCTGCCTATTGGAGCTTTTTAATGCGTTTTAAAGAGAAGTTTAAGCTATTTAAAAACATGGTATATAAATTTTTTTTTATCTTATAATTATTTTTTATTGAAGGTATAATGAAGTTTTCTTTTAATCTTCTTTCATACTTTATAATCTTTTCTCTACCCATCTGTTACAGAAAGAGCAAGCTAATTTTTCGAAAGTCCGATTTTAATATATTCCCAATTTTTGAGGTTTCCTGAATCCAAGAAACAGGTTTTTAGCCTCAAGTCTGAATGTCAGTTATCTACATAACTCAAAAACAAATATTAGCAGAAAATCCAAATTGAGTATTCTAAATCTGTGTCATATGAAAAGGCTATTTTAAACCTATTGTCAAAATAAAACAAATAGTTCGTATACCGTACACAGAGACACTTGCAAAAGAATTCATATATATTACGTCTATGGACAAGATTTCTGGTGGGTCAGTAAGAGATTGAGGCTGCACTAAACAAAATGAATATGTATTTTTAAATGCATAAAAGCATGTTTCGTATAAAATGGGGCGTATGAACCATTCACTAATCGTTTGCAGCGTCATACAAAATAACTACGATATATTAAGGGTACGATAGGAAATTGCTAGAAGTGCATTTAAAGTTGCGTTATGCTCTTTTCATGCTGCTCTAAATTTAAGTACACGGTGTCATGTGTATATAATTTGTAAATAATCTACAGGGCTAACCCAAAATTAAGCAATAAGTTTCTTTTCTGTTGAATGTTATTGATGGAAGTGGTTTACTAAATTATACCAAGCTTAAGAAACTTGCTTAAGAATGATTAAAACTTTATCATATACATACAGAAGACAAAGTATTGCTCGAATTATAATTTTAATGAATATTTTTTGCTATAAATACGTTTTGAGGTCCCGTTATAAATACGTTTTGAATACAAAAAATCAAGTTTTTAACGAACTTTTTTTAGCTTTAATTAAAGATATTAAGTAGTCTCCTTTGAATAATTTTTAAAAGTACTTTTAACTTTCCTAAAATTAATGAACAGGGATAGATAAACAAGATTAAAATTGTATTTTTTTTTTTTTTTGGTAAAAACTTAAAGATTTGCTAGATAGAAAAAAATATCTTTTATTACTTTAAATTATAATCCATAAATACAGCTCGTAAACATACTCGATAGTGAAATTTTGTCTTTTTATGTTGTTTCATCATTCGCATATTTATGAATTTCTGAATATTTTATTATCTTTAATAAAGTAAAAATACTATGTATACAAGGCCTGTCCAACCCCAAACACTTGGAAATTTATTTTATTCATTCGGGCCGCACCGTATGTACAGTCATACACCCCCCCCCCTCCCCCTTTCCCGACTAATTTCGCCAGACATGTGGCTCGTTAGATTTTGCTCAAGGGGTGTCTACATATTAAAACTGGTATCAGTTTTATTTTTTTAAAAGGTAACCCCCAATTTCGACAAACTTTTTGGGTTATTAGGATCAAATCAGCCTATATGTTTCTCTAAAATTTTCCCAGAGTTATAATTTATTAAAATATGGAGATGCCAATGTGAAACGAATGCAATAGATATTAATTCATGTCGTCCCATTTTTTTTTTTTTTTTTTTTTTTTTACGTTAGAATGAAATAAGCCAAATATATTTCATGCATATTTTTGATTAAAAAACATTTTTTGAATTATGAAAATTACTAATAATTTCATATTTCAAAGCATTATGAGTTATGACCTACATTAATTTTTACATTGAATAGAATGAACATCATCAAAAATATGGGTTTCTAAATTTACAGTTCATTCCTATCATTATTTTTCGAATTATAATGATATTTCTATTTTTATTGCTCTTAGGGGGCTGTCACTTATTATCATATGTCTCATATATTACTCTGCTTCTGCATGATTTGAAATTATTATTCTAGTAAGTTTAGACGTACACATCATTTCTTAATTAGCATAGCATAGCATTACCTTATTTTATATTTAAAATTGTTATACGTCTTTTCCGATTATTATCTGAATGAATATAATATTTTTCTGTGTGATATCTTAATTTAATTTTTTAAATATAGAGATTTACCACTGATCAATTTTTGCTTGTAACTCTATGACGACTTAATATAAGGAATATGAACTATACCTTTTTCCGAACCGCCTTCACCTCAGCAATTCCAATGCGTAGTCAAAAATGGATGTTACTATTCGGGGAAAAAAAAAAAAAAAAAAAAAAGAAGTTTTCGCAAGTTTTAATATGACATACTAAACAAAATTTAGCAACTGAATTAAAAACTAAATGTTATTACCAATCGTTAGGCATCAGCTTCTGGTTTCTACGATAATTTACGGCGAAATTAGTCGGGGAAGGAAATCATTATTATTATTATTATATGACTAGACCTATTCATATGTGCATTTATGTTTGTTAATATATGATTAATGTATGTATATACTTTTTGTAGTTTTGGGTATTACAAAAGTTAATTATTTAGGAAACGGGAGAAAAATTGAAAGTTAAAAAATTAAGTCTCATTCTTAATCATTATTTTTTCCTTTTTGAAATCGATCATTGAAAGGATGCATCATTTGATTTCAAGGTGAAGGGAAAAAGCTGAATTATACTACATTTTTCTAGTTTTTCTTATTTTTAATTGAATAAAAGGGATCGTGGTGAGTATTAAGATTGTTGCTTTTACTTTTTTACAATTTATGTCTCAATTTAAGTTATCGAAAAAAAAGAGATATTCCCCCCCCCCTCTCCCCCCCATATTTTATAAGTTTTGATAAGTATCTGATATATTCCAGATTTATGTCAGGAAGCCCAATATGAATATGAATAAAATAACACCAATATTTTATTCGCTTTTTCATCCACAGGCAATGCACATTTTGCTATAAAAATTACGGTCACATCGACACTCCTGTCTGGATTTTTTTTTTTTTAGGTTACTGCATGGACATTTTTTTTCTATCTTTAAATAAAGAGAGATACAGTTTTTTCTTTCACTTTTTATTTTGTTTGTTGAACGATTCAAACGGAGTAAATTAAATCTTCTAACAAGAGATTCGGATTTTTCAATCTTTAATTTGTTGCGTTTTAAAAATCAATTTCACTAAGGAAAAAAAAAAGTTTAAACGGCCATAAAAGGCTCATAAAACTGAAACCGCAAGAAGAGAAAAAAGAGTTTTATAACGGTTTTAATATCACTTTTTAAGAGAGACTTTTCTACGAACGATTTAATACAGCCAAAATTTGTTTTAAATAGAGAGATTCCAGTGTTAATAATGTTTTTTTACCCACACAAAATATGTAATACATCATTACTTTTATTGTTAACGGAACATTAAATTGCTTCAGCACAAGGAAAATAACATATTTTAATCATAAATCTTTTTTATTAGAATAACTTTAATGAATAGTAAACTGTGTATAAAATATACATGGAAACACTTTACTGATAATCTATAGTGTTAATCATTATCCGTATATTTAACATTATGTTCAGTTTTATGTTGTGATAATAAATTAATGTTTTAGAAAATATTACTGATAAATTAAATTTTCCGTTAAAAGATTATTAGCAGACAGGTATAACACTAATATTTCGGCAGAAAGACAGTTTAGGTTTTAAAAGCTAAGTCAAAATAATGGTAGTGCAAATTTATTTTTTTTTCTCGTAATGCATACCTGTATTTATTTATCTACCTTCTTATAAGCCTTACGTATATTTAAACTTGTAAATTTACTCTAACTGACTTATTTTAGAAATATTTAAAAATTTAAACCTATTTATAGGCTTTAGACTAATTTAAAATTCAGAACATATATGTACAATTGAGAAATTACAATATAAAAAATTAGTCCAATTTTTACAAAAATGAAAACATACGACATTCTACTCGTAACTAGAAAAAATTGCAACAAAGAATTCGGTAAAGAAGAGTAAATAATCGTAAATAGAAGAATTTACACCAGAATAAGCTGTCATCTAATTTTGCCAACACATTCCGCTATGAAAACTAATTTTTTTTTTTTTTCTTTCTTTCTTTTTCTTTCTTTTTTTTCTATTTTCTTTTCTTTTCTTTTTTACATTATACACATATTTTACCGTGCGTGTATTTGAAAGCTTTTGCAGTTTTTTGACTAAATACAATAAATATCCATACTCCTGTCTTTTCATTAAAATAATAATAATGATAATAAAGTGCTATAATAATAAAGTAAATAGTAAAGTAAAACTAGTATTAAAGCAAATAGTAATAAAAGCTAGTTCTTATTTTCTAAATCTTAATAAATGATTCATGGATTATTTCTGATACATTTATTTTTAATATTAAATATCCATTTAAATATCCATTGAGGGAAACAAAATGTTATTAGAAAATCTCCTAAAGCTGCGTTTTTGTTTATTACTTCATAAATGCCTTATTTTAGGATATTTTGTTATAATTTATCATAAGATTTTACTTTTTTTTTTTTTTTAGGACTGAGGGCCTATTAGTCTCAATCTGGGATTTTTGCGTTGTCGTTTTCGATAGTTGGACATTTGTCGAAATCATTTTTCGATAGTTGGACATTTATCGAAATCTAAAATTTATCGAAAATGTAATTGAATAATCTGAAAACGATGTTATAATTGGGAAGGGAAAAAAAAAAAAAAAAAAAAAAAAAAAAAACTAATAGTCCTCCGTACTAAACTAAATTCTGCTTTTGCCAGAATTTCATCAAAATCTTTTTTTTTTATTATTATTATTGAAAGAAAAAGAAAAGAAAATTAATAATAATCAGTATCGTTACAAGCGATATCGAAAAAGTTTTTTTTATAATTTTGAATTAGGCAATAAAAAGTGCGCGTGAAATAATGTGAACTAATATGAAATAAAAATAAGTAAAAAAATGAATTTAATGATTTAATGTTTTTTTTTTTTTAATATTTTAAATATTTCGAATATATTTTGGCATAAAAAAAAATAGTCAAATTCAAACTCATTTATAAATTACTCGTACAACTCATTATTACTCATACATAAACTCATCTTCTAATTTCGCATCGATAGTTTTTTTAACATTACAAAATCTCACCAAGCAAACTTTGTTGGCGACAACAATAGATTAATGGATTAAAAGTTAATTTGTAACTTAGTTATTTACGTCACGTTATAATTTTAACACCAAAGGATTTTGTATAATTTATTTTTTTTTTAAGTAAAAAATAATTATAAGAAAGATAAAAAACTTTTCATAAACCATGTTTTTAAATTTTCTGTTGAATCATAGCTATAGAACTAACTACATTAGCACTTTATCAATGCGTATGAAATCTTTAAACCGATAGTGAGGTCAATGTTTGTGTGATACATAATTTAAATTTTTACAATTTTTTAACGCTCACGTTTAATTAAATTATTTATTTAATCACGTTTATTTATTTTTGTGTCGAAAGAAAATGAACTCGTAATTTTTTTTTAGACAACAATTAAATTATAGCTAATATTTTAATGGCTATTTATAAGGTATTAGGAGGTTATTATTTTCATATTTTTTACTTTCTCTTACCCATAAGGTAGAGAAAGTATTGTTTTTGGGTCAAATTTTCGAACGCGAGATTTTGTTATATTTACACGTTTTGAGGTCCCCTGAATACGAAAATCATGTTTTTAGCAAATGGTCTGTGTGTATGTCTGTGTGTCTGTGTGTGTGTCTGTGTGTGTGTCTGTGTGTGTGTCTGTATGTCTGTGTGTGTGTCTGTCTGTTATCAGCATATCGCAAAAACAAATTATCGCAGAAAGTTCAAACTTGGTATTCTAAATGTGTATCATATACGGATGCTACAGTAAGCTTTTCGTTAAGATCAAGCAAATGGTTCGTGTACAAGGACAATCAAGAGAATTCTAATACATTACGTCTATGGGGGAAATTGCAGGTAAGTAGAGTTTAACGTCTATAGACTTCACTAAACCAAATGAAACGAATATATATTTTTTGTAATAGAGATAGTTAACTGGGAAAATTTTTTTGTGTATGTAGGAGCCTCGCTTCCCCCCTGGGGGGAAGTCCCCCCTCGAGGGGAGTAAATTTTCATGATGGGTATCGTTCAAAAGAGCTCGCTAATACCTTTAAAACGAATGGTTGAACCATCGATCTGCGATAATTTAAAATAAAGTTATCGATTTTTTTACTTTTAACGAAAAAAAAACTTAGAAAAAAAAATCGTATTTTCTTTTTTAAATATTGAGAATAAAATGGACTTTTTTTTTTTTATATTTGGTGTTATACTACTTCTCTAAGATGGAAATCGTCTGCATTATCATAAAAGATAATTTTTTAAAATAATAATTTTAATAAATTATTTTTTAAAAACAGAATTATTTTTTAATAACCGAATTAAATTTTGTATAAATGTAGGTGCATTAATGAAACGGGGGTTGAGGGGGGCGGTAGCCCCCCTCATACAGAACTAATTATCATATAAAACTCTTCAGAAGCTTAATATAAATTGTTTAACACAGGTTTACATAACAGTACTCGTTATCTTACCTTTTAATCTGCAACCTGTATTTATAGTATTAAATTTCAGGGTAAGAGAAAGTCGCGTGAGTGACACACTAGATTATTTAATTAATTATAAGAAAACTATTCGAAAATTCGAAAATCGGACTTCGAAGTATTGTGTTGTCATTGGGTTCTGAGCTAGTGAAAGTTTCAAATGTCTAGCTAGTAGGGAAGTTAGTTAAAATTCGACTGCAAGATTTGTACCAGACAAACAAACATACAAACAAACAAACAAGAATAAAAGTTAATAAAAACATGGTAATAATAATTAAAGATTAAAGATTAAAAATGTTTATTATCTTAAATTATTTTTATACAAAACAGTTTTTAGTATAAAATATCTTTCCTTTTTAAAATATATTCTAATTACAAAAAAAAAAAAATCGTAATTTGTAATAAATTTCTTATGTACTGTTAATGGCGTCTTTATAATTGATGTAAAATATCCATTTTGTCGTAAAATGTCGTAAAATTTTGCAATTTTATTTATTTAGAATTTTGATGTCATTTTCTAATTTTTAAGAGATAAAAATTCCTTAAAGTTAGAAAATATTACCTTCCAACAGTTTTGAATAAAACTGTGCAATTATTGAAGCACGCTTCCACATTTTTCATATTCATTTTTTTTTTTTTTCTTTTTTTAGCTTGATTGCTAATTTTTAGCATCAACGTACTTTTTTATAAACAACATAAAGAGTAATATCATGATACGACAAATATTTACTTAACAAAACAGTATTAGATGCACATCTTTCAAATACGGATTATTGCTAGTGCTTCAATAACTTTGCTGTCGACTGTAAATATATATATATATATATATATATATATATAAATTCTTTTTAACACTTTGCGACAAAGTTGAAAAATGTTTATGATATCAGTTTGTCTGTCTGTTCACGCTCTAACCCCCGTAAATATTGATGGGATTTCTTGAAACTGATATATGTTATTCAAATTCACTATCAGATATTCTCTAAGGAAAATGGAATAAATACCACTACTGGTTTGTCTATATGGACACACGAATGTACTCCAAAGCATCGCGTACTACGAAAGCTATTTCTATAAACCATATTTTAATACTTTTACTTTACACAAACATAGGGTTAAAAATCTGGTATTAGTTTGAATCAAAAATTGGTACTGAAGTAGCTGCAACCACCCGATGGTTTAACCACCTTTTACCATTATTTGGTGAACCAAATATTGATATTATGTTAAAAAAAAAAAAAAAAAAAATCAAAATTCGACTGAGATGGCGATCGAACTGAAGACCTTCTTGTCTCAAGTCAAGCACTATGGAACAGCGCCACGTTTTCTTGCCCTCTAGTTCTGTTTCGTTGATTTCAATAAAAGGGGCTAACTTTTCTAGGGTCTTATCTTGGCCCATGGATGAGTTGCTGCTCAAAATTTGCACTTTATGCTTTCGACCACGCTCTTCAGTTTAAGCTTGATTTAGTTTCAATAGGAATTTTACTGATTTGTACTTCCCTCATGAGTGGATGTATGTTGAATCTAAGTTTTGGTGCAACTTAAATTCTACTGCAAGAAATAGAAAACTTAAAAGCGTGGTTGATCCATGTTATGGTATTGCTCATGACTTTAGTCCATATAGTGGTTTAAGTTTTAAATGAAATTTTTAACAGCATATTAATGAAATTGAAATATTTTATTCATATGCATTAAAGAATGTTTTTATAGTATATAGATAGAATAATTAGCATTAAGATTTACAGGGAACATAAAAATATTAAAATATATTGAGGGTTATAACTGGAATGCATTTTAATTTTTAGTAAGTAATTTTATTTTTCTAACAATGTTTAAGAGTGAATATGATCAGAATTTGTCAATCTCCCTGTCTTTCTCTCATTCCATTTTTCCGTTGTGTGATAACGTACACTGTAATAAACATGTCCTATTTGCTGCCAAAAATTCTTTGTAATTTGAGAAAGTACGTTCTGACAACGTAATTTTTTCGTTAATTACGCGTATTTTCTCAAATTACAGAGAATTTCTGGCAGAAATAGGACTTATTTTTTACAGTATAAGTAAAGAACACTGAACCTTAAACATTTCAACGAGTACACTGTAAAAAACAAATTCCCATAAGATTTACGGGGAAAGCCTGGCAGCAGAGATTCCAGGCAAAGCCCGTAAAAAAAAAAAAACATTGGTTTTACGGACAAAATGTTTTTTTACAAGCATGTAATGTAATTTAAGGTTATTATATACTTCATTTACGGTCTAAGCGTTTATTTTTACGGGCTTTGTCTGGAATCTCTGCTGCCGGGCTTTCCCCGTAATCTTACGGGATTTTTTTTTTTTTTTTTTTTTTTACAGTGCACGTGCAGTTGGAAAATTTTACAAATCGATACGAACCGCATGAGTTTTCGCATACTCTAATAAATATTACTTTTGATTCCATAATTTGAATAAAGTGGCGTGGGTTATTTTTAATAATTGTATACTTAATATTAAATATCCATTGACGGGGAAAGAAAAAAAAAAAACTGTCATTAGATCGTACTGAATAGACACAACTCTTTTTACTTGTTATTAGCCACAGAAATTTAAGAAATCCAATTTTCTACTTTTTCAGTTCAACTCTCGGTAAACGATAAAGAAAACCATTGAGTTTTTAAGTGTTGTAGTTAGATCGTTTTTGAAGATTCTTTTGTAAGTAGATAACTTATTTTTCGAGTTCTTATCTTTTGAAGATCTTTTTACTTTTTTTCAAAAACCTTCAATAATCTTTGTTAGTGTTTTAGTGTACAGATGATGTTATTCTCATTCTTTTTTTTTTTTTTTTTTTTTTTCATGTTTTTTTTTTTTTTTTTTTTTTTTTTTAATTTTACTTTATTTAGTTTTGTAAGCAATTAGATACATTGAACTTTATACTCGGTAGACTTGAAAAATTAAAATTGGCGAGTAAATGATAAAAATTCGACATTCCATCTGATATTTTCTATGTCATAATTTTTTAAAACTTGCTTCCTGATGAATTTTTAGAAGGAAAGAAAAATATAATCATTATTTCTTGTTAAATTAAGATAATTCATATCAATTTTCGTTATTTTTTCTCGCATAAGTTAATTTGTTAAAGTTTTAGTAATTTGTTTAATAATAAAAAATTACACTACGCCGCAAAAAAAAAAAAAAAAAAAAAAAAAAAAAAAATTGAGTCCCTGATATTATTTTTGCTGTTTCTTATGTTAAATGACTTCCTGAATCCGAATATAACCCCCATTTTACCCCATCACCCACCGTTTTCCAGGGACGTCACCTCCTCCTCAATTTTTATCACTCTTCGGTAATTTTATGGCCATGAATTTGATTTGGAGAATAGAAAATAATTATTTTAACTCTTGATATATATATAATGTATAATAAATGATAATAACAATTGGTTAATAAAATATAATACATGTAACTTATAATTTCAGTGGAAAATCCCCCCTAAATCTTCCCCTTGCTTTCAAATGTTCATATTATATAATTTTTCACCTCTTTAGGCCCTCAGAAAACATTTAACAGTTAAAATATTTCTTTTCTTCACTATAAATCAAATTTATAGTCATAAACTTACCGAAAGGTGGTAAAAATAAGGGGGCGTCCCCAAAAACGGTGTGTGATAGGGAAAATGGGCTTCATATTCGGATTCAGGAGGCCATTTTACATAAGAATTTGCAAAAATGGTGTTGGGGCAACTTCCATGCCGAGCAGTGTTATGGTTATCGATACTCACTGTATGGTATCGAATACAACAAAAAATAACAGAACGTGCAAGTAAAGGAAATGGAAATATTTTAAATTTTTTTTTTTGTTAAATTAAGATAACAACATAAAATTTCGATTTTTTTTTTAAATATAGGTTGATTTGTTAAATTTTTACTAATTTAAAATAAAAAAATATATTGTTCACTATATGATAGTAAATACTACGAAGATAAAAGTACGTATAAAAAAATGGGAGAGGGTAAAATTTAAAACATATGTTTTTTAAATTAAAATAAGATAGTTTATTTCTTTTTCATATCTAGGTTCATGTGTCAAAAATGATTAACTTTGTAAAAAAAAAAAAAATTATTAATGCTTGGTATGTGATAGTTAATATTACAAAAACAAAAGTACGTAACAGAAAATGAAAAGAATAATATTTAAAACATTTCTTTTGTTATATTAAGATAATTAACATATGACTTAGTGCCCTTTTTTTTTTTTTAAATGAATTGATTTGTCAAAATTTTACTGATATTATTAAAAAGGGAAAATAGTTAACTATACTTACTAATATTACATTTAATAAGTACAAAGATTAAAAACTGTAATGTACGTATGTGAAGAGGGAAAGAATAATAATAAAAATATTTGTTTGTCAAATTAACTTAGCTAAGGTGGCATTTCTTATTTTCACATGGATCAATGCGCCAAAATTTTACTAATTTTCACTTTAATTTTAATCTTAATTGAGGCTACTACATTTCTTGATTAATTTAACTCACAACAATTATTGTAGAATAGATTGTTTTTTTTTTTTTTTTTTTAGAAATATAGTTGAGCTTTCAGAAAAGAAATCTAATTAAACTTGTATGTTGTGGCCGCCACAAGACTTTCTTCTATATTTTCCTATATTAATTCACTAAGTGCAAATGGATTTTTTGAAACTATTATTTATTTAAATTATCTAACAGGATGAATGCAAATGATTTTCATCTTAGAGAAAACTAACACTAAATATCTAAAGAAAGACAGTTTTATTGTCTACAAATAGCATCTTGAAAAATGCGTTTTTACAATGGTTATCTCACATATCAGGATCCGCACAGTTCTATGCCATAGAAGTTGACATATAGCCTTCCCATAATCGAGGAAAATTGCAGTATAGCAGCGCCACCTGTTAGGCGGCTGACACCAAAAGTTGATAGGCATTAATTTATGTCAAGGTGCATCCACATATAAATTTATATGCAATTCTGTTTAGTAGATTCTGAGATATAGCCATCCCTTAAACTGCGGAAATCGCTGTATAGCGGCGCCACCTGCTTGCCGATAAGCATTCAAACTGAATTAACATAATTTCTCATAATGGCTTTCTCACATATCAAGTTTTGTTTGATTATACGCAATGGAACCTGATATATAGCCTCCCCTTAAATTGCGGAAAATGCTGTATTAACAGCGCCACCTGTTGAGCGGTTGACACCAAAAGTTAATAGGCACTGAGTTAGGTCAAGGTGCATCTACATATAAATTTACATACAATTTTGAGTAGTAGTTTCGGAGGTACAGTAGCCACAAAATTTTTGTCACACACACACAGACAGACAGACGGACAGACAACCATTTTCTAAAAATGGTTAAATCGTGTTCTAGAGCTCTCAAAACGTGTAAGTCCGTAGAAAACAGGAAGTCGAAAATTTTTACAAATCCAATACTTTCTTCTATTGAATATAGAAGGAAGTAAAAAAGTGTAGTTTTTAACTTATCCTCCCCCCCCCCTTTTTTTTTTTTGTAAAATTTAAAGTAGTTGTTTTTTAAGAATTCCAAATGTTTAGTAAGAGTTAAAAACAAAATCCAATGAAATGATATTCAAATAGATATTTGAGTATTTTTTTTTTTTTAAATTAACAAATTACTAAAATTTTAAAAGTTGTTGAGATAGGGGAAGATAATATTACAAATTACATTAATTTTTCGAAGATTCTTTTTCGTTATCATGTAGGTGTACACTTATAATTTGTTTTCTTTCTGAACTGTTTGAAGCTTAATTTTAAAACTTGGAAAAAAAAATAGGGAAACATTCACATGAAAAAATAATTTTCATAAAATTGTGGAAAAAATATTGAAGAGCATCATTTGATCAAACACAAAATTTTCAACTTTTTCGTATAGCATCTCATTGTTCCCTAACCTCTTTACTTGTACTAAATTTTCTAGATGAACTTGCACGTAAAAGTACACTGTAAAAAAAAAAAAAAAAATCTAAAATAGGTAAAAATTTGTAAGATATTTGGGTAAAGCAATGTTCTAAATTAGAAAGTTCCGTTTATAACCCAAAATGGGTCAGAAAATCTATCTATTTTGAGTTTGCAAACTTGTTATGTATTATTCACTATCTTATTTTATATTTTTGTCTATAGTAAATAAAAACGTTGTAGAAAATATTGAATCACTCACCTCTTATATAAAAAAAAATCTAACTTAGGTAGATGATCTAAACAAAATGTAAACATTTTGTATGTATACGTATGTACACTGTAAAGAATAAATCCCAAAACAATTCTATCCCAAATTGGTCTCGTATCCAATTTAGGTCGAAATTTTGGTTATAAACAGAACTTTCCAATTTGGAACATTGCTTTACCCAAATATCTTATAAATTTTTACCCATTTTAGATTTTTTCTTTTCTTTTCTTTTCTTTTTTTTTTTTTTTTGTACAGTGTGTATAATAAAAGAAGGGCCACACTAATCTACAAAACTTTTAATTAAGAAAAAAAGAAAAAGAAAAAAGAAAACGATATTTAATCGTCAACTGTCACGTCCTAACTTCATTGCGATATTTTCAATGCATCTGAAAAAAAAAAAAAAAAAAAAAAAAGAGAAAGAGAAAATATTGTGCATTCAAATGTGGATCTATATGCCCCATCTCTATAGTACAGTAATCTACATCGTGGGGTACAGAAGAACAACCCTTGTTTTTTCTTTTATTAAACTAATATAAAATATATTTTATTTTAAATTAACACTTTATAATATTATTGTAGTCTAAAGAGTATAGTACAAATATATTCCTTAAATAAAATTGCACAAATTTGAAGGAAGTTTAAATAAATATATAAAAAATCAAACCAAATAAATAAATATGTAAATTTAAACCAAAATAAATAAGTTGAAGTAAGCGAATGTTAAAACTTGTTAATGAAATATTGAAAGGCATATTTTAGAAAGCCATTATAGAATTTCCAGTGGGTATATTTAGATAAGGTAGAACAATGGATGTACTTCTAAGTATATCTACATCGGGGAGTTCTGTCGCTTTAGTTTAAAAACATGAGACCAAAACTTTTTAAGAAGGTTTTGGTAAAGTATCTTGTACGTATTGTTAAAAGGTAAAAAAAAAAAAAAAAAAAAAAGAAAGAAAGAAAGAAAGAAAAAAAAAAAAAAAAAAAAAAAAAAAGGTGCTATTTTACTAATTTAGAGCGACAGAACTTTTTTGTAAACTTAAGACTTTGGAAGATTGAGTATTTTAGGCTTTATAAATAAATTAAAAGCAATAATATTATTTCAGTTATTCATACTGTTATCGTACACTATTTCGTATCCATTATTATGATTATAATATAAATATATTTATGAAGTTTTACGTATAAACTTTAAAAATATATGTTATTTTGGGAAATTCAATATTTTTTGAGAAATTCAATGTCTTTTAGAAGCTTTTTATATGAAATTGGCTTTGTCTTCGTGTCACGCTAATAAATAAGGCGCCTCCATTTTAAAGTAAATATAAGCTGTCCAGTTTGTCGCTCCATGGCTTAGTTGGTTAGAGCTTCATCTTAAGGGGACTCTCTACCTATCCTCTCCGAAAGCCCAAGCCAATGTTATTCTATGGGAAATTTTGCCCCATTATAATTCATTAACTAATGCACATTTTTAAATTCCGTTTTCACTTTCCGAAAATTCGCAACTATTAAACAATTTATCGCTTTCTAAAAATTGATTTATTATTATTTTTTTATTGTTAAGATTTCATTTTTAAGCTCAAAAATGAAAAGTTTCACGTTGTAAAAATTCGCATTTAACAACCTCAAAATAAAACATTAAAAATTTAAAAAAATAATTTTTTGAAAACGATATATTGTTTAATAGTTGTGAAGTTCCTGAATGTGAAAACGGAATTGCAAAATATATATTAGTTAATAAGTTATAATGAGGAGAAATTCTCCATAGAATTACATTTGCTCTGGTTTTTCTTGACGATAAGAGGAGAGGCCTCTTAATAACGCGAAGGTTCGGCGTGTTAATTTTTGCAGATAATTAGTAGAAAAGGTGTCAATTGATAAAAAGAAAATCTTTCTTTGACTACACAGTATTCTAAGAATTTTTGAAGAGTTTCCTTAAGATTTTTTTTTTTTTTTTTTTTTTTTTTTTTTTTAAATATTAGAAAACACAAAATGTTTTAGATATTAAAAAAGGCACAAAATAAAAAGTTTTAAGTAAAAAATACATAAATAGATATTTTTAGAAGCTTTATATATATATATATATATAATATGAAATTGGATTTGCCATCGCGTTTTCTGTCACGCTAAAAAACATGACGCTTCCACTTAAAAAAAAAAAAAAAAAAAAAAAACAAGCAATTCATTGTATTTCTTAATGGCTCAGTTGGTTAAAGCGTCATGTTGATAACGCGAGAGTCGTGTGTTTGATCCTCATCGGGCCGAGGTGTAAATTTTTGCAAATAATTAATAGAAAAGGTGTCAATTGATAAAAGAAAACATTTCGTTGTATACACAGTATCCTAATAATTTTTGAAGAGTTTTTTAAACAGCTTTTTATCTAGTTATTAAAAAGCACAAAATAAAAATTTAAGTAAAAATAAATAAATAAATAATTTTTTTAGAAGCTTTTTATTGAAATTAGATTTTGTTATCGCGTCTTCGTGTCACGCTAAAAACAAGACGCCTCCACTTTAAAGTAAATGTAAGCGAATGTTTGCGTTGCTCGTTGGATCAGTTGGTTAGAGCGTTATGTTGATAATGCGATGATGGTGGGTTCAGTCCTCGAAGGATGAGTTGTTATGCTTTTGCAGATAATTAATAGAAAAGATGTAATTTGTTAAAAGAAAAACTCTTATGGTCTGCACAATATCCTAAGAAATTTTGATTAGTTTTTTAGAAAGTTTTTTTTTTTAGTAACTAAAAAGAACAAAATAAAAATTTAAGTATTAAAAGAAAAAGAAAAAAAATTGTGGAGCGCTAAAAAGCATAAAATAAAATTTTATTCTTGCCGAGACATGTTATAAAAAAAATAAAAGTTTCAGCAATATGAAAATTTTAAAGGGAAATATAGATATTTCAATTTTGTAAGAGATGAAAATTTTTTAAATATTCAAAATATTTTAAAAACTATTCAAGAACAATATTTTTCTTTGTATTTGTTAGTTTTTTCTAGCATGTTCTATGACTTTTCTTTGACTTTTAGTTAGAGCGTATGCTGATAACACGGTGGTTGTGGGTTCTATTCTCGAAGGCCAATGGACGCTATTTTTTTTTCCAGTTAACTGAAAGAAAAGATGCCAACTGATAAAAGAAAATCTTTAGTTGTCTACACAGTATCCTAAGAAATTTTGATTAGTTTTTTTAAGAAGCTTTTTATAAAACTAAAAAGCACAAAATAAAAATTTAAGTAAAAAACATTTTTTTTAACGTTAGAAGCTTTTTATTGTGAAGCCCTAAAAAGAATAAAATAAAAATTTATTGTGCCAAAGACATTCTGTAAAGAAATGAATGTTTTAACACTAAGAAAATTTTTGAGAAAAATATAGATATTTAACTTTTGCAAGAGATGAAAAATTTTAAATATTCAAAGTATTTTAAAAAACATCTGAGACCAATATTTTTAGTTAGTAGTTTTTTGTGTAATTATTCGTTAAGCCATAAATTTCAAAGGTCTCGAAAGCTTTTTAGAATACTTTGAATATTTAAAAATTTTCATCTCTTGCAAAAGTTAAATATCTATATTTTTCTCAAAAATTTTCTTAGTGTTAAAACATTTCTTGACTAAAGCGACCCTTTTCCAATTTTAAAGACCCTTTATAAAGTGACCACTTGCGTATAGTGACCATTTTAGCCGGTCCCTAGGGTGGTCAATTTAGACAGGTTCCACTGTATCTATATTTTTCTCTAACATTTTCTTAGTGTTAAAACATTCTTTTCTTTACAGAATTTTTTTGCTACAATAATTTTTTTATTGTATGCTTTTTAGGGCTTCACAATAAAAAGCTTCTAATGTTAAAAAATGTTTTTTACTTAAAATTTATTTTATAATTTTTTTACATTATTCAGACGTTTATTGCTTTTATTGCTTATTTTTAAATACTGATATTTTAAGTCATATTCGTACATATAGATTTAAATAAAATAACGAAATAAAATCCCTTTCTCTAGGCACAATGGCAGGTGGTTCACTGCGTTCCATTTAGAAGTAAAACAAATGAAACTATTAAAATTATATATGAATTATAAACATGCAATTAATTTTTAGAGACATAAAATAACAATATTTTACTTTCTAGAACAACTATTTAATACTTTTAGTCAGCAGTTCAGTCCTGATAAAATTAAAAAGCTTCAAGATGGAAAAAATTGTTTTATACGGCTAAAAACACGAAAAAAAGAGAAAAAAAAAGTATAAAAGGATTATATCTTCATTGTATCTAAAAAACTCTCATTGTATCTACTCTTCATTGTATCTAGAAAAAATATGCTATTGCATAGCTGCCAAGTCTCTAGCATTTTGATTATCACTTTTTTTTTTTTTTTGTTTGTTTGTCCTTGATCCATGGTGCCCCACTCTTCACTGTATATCTAAACAAAATATGCTGCTAAGGTTCCGATATTTAATTACCACATTTTTTATTTTTTACTTTAATTTTTTAATTGTTATTTTTTCTTTTGGCGGTAGTCCATGGTGCCGCACTCTATACTGTATCTATAGACAATATATACTGTTGCATAGCTGCCAAGTCTTCAACTTTTTGATTACTTTTTTTTTTTTTTTTTTTGTGGTGATCCATGGTGCGGCACTTTTCACTGTATCTAGACAAAATATATTATTAGATAGTCTCCTGCTTTTTAAATACCATTTTTTAAATAGTTAAGTTAGTGTTATTTAATTGCGGAAATTGATCTTTAATAAATCCAAAATTTTTTATAAAGAAATAGTGGTAAGCTAAAAAAGAAAGAGTTGACAGCTATGCTATTGACTGCAATTAGTTCAGTTTATTATGGGATCTACAGTCAACGTTCAAATAGTTTTATTTTCCAATATATATTTTTGATTGCCTAATATAGCGTGTATGTACATTAATATATATATATATATATATCAGATTTAAATCTTTATAAAATTTTATGTGTTTTTTCGAATCGTGGATTTATTTTAAATAGATCTAATTAGTAAGTCTAAAATAAATTTAAAAATTCTACCTGAAAATTTAAAACAGGTCTTCGAAGTTTTTACATAACTTTTGAAAGTGCTCCTGTACCAAATTTCTTAATTCCAAGTCTAATGAGTTACGTAATGTTATATGCACTAAAATCCAGACATTTTACCATGTTTTATTAACTCGCTTTCTTGTTTGTTTGTTTGTTTGTCCAGTACAAATCTTGCAATCGATTTTTAACTAACTTCCCGACTAGCTAGGCATTGGAAACTTCTAGAATAGCTCATAACACGATAACAACGTAATACCTCGAAGCCCGATTTTGAATTTTTGATTAGCTTTCTTTTCATTAGTTAAAATACAAAAAGAACAAGCTCCTAATAGCTTTAAAATTAGCCATTTAAATATTAGCTATAATTTAATTGTTGCCAAAAATAAATAAATAAATAAATAAAATACGAGTTCATTTTCTTTCGACATAAAAATAAATACATTTTATTAAACGTGGACATTAAAAAATTATAAAAAGTTACATTAGGTATCGCACGTTGCCGTCATTATAACTTTGAAAATTTTCTACACATTCATAAAGTGCTAATGTAGTTCATGATGCTAATGTATGTTGTTCTAAAAGGATTATTGAAAATTATAAAAAATTAAATTATGCATCTCACAAAAATTGATGTCATTATCACTTTAAAAATTTTATACACATTGATAAAGTACTAATATAATTCTATAGCTATGACCTCCCGATTAGCTAGACATTTGACACTTTTAGAATAGCCCTGAACATGATCGTGATGACAATGCATTCTTTTAATAATTTTATTCAATTAATAAATGTTTGAAATTTTCTTATAATTGCTCTCTTTCTTACGCATTTGATCATTTGTTTTTCAAGTTGATGGGATAATTCATCAAAAAGATTTTTTAAAAAGTTTTTATTAATGCATAGAATTGTCAAGTTCATATGATTCAACAGAAGTTTTAAGAACATGGTAGGGTAAGTGCACCAGTGATTGACACTTTTAGAGCAATCTTTGATGTTTTTAATGTTCTAGTCATCAGAAAACACTTTTAGAAATGTTAAATTAGTACATATGGCATGAAAGAAATTCAGAACCACATATATGTTAAAATATATACCTTTGATAACAATTTTTTTTTTTTTTAAGAATTTTTAATTGACACCCACTCAATGTTCCAGTAATTGACACTGCCAGTTTTTCATTTTATCAGCAATTAGTACCCTATGTTCCAATGTTTGACACTGCTAGTTATTCATTTTATCAGTTATTAGCCCCCTATGCTACAGTATTTGACATAAAATGTTAAAATTCTTATATGTAAAATAAATGATTTTATTATTTTTCTTATTTATTAATTTTTTTCGGGATAGATGTCAATTTCTGGAGCATGCCAATCACTGGAGCACCTATCCTACTTACAAAGTTTTTTTTTTTTTTTTTTTTTTAAAAAAATCTTATAATCATTTTTTTTTTTTTTTTAATCTATTTTTGCGCGTGATAGTAAATACGTGGAAACATTTTCAATTGCTGCATGTCCACACCAAGGGGGAAAAAAAAAAGTCTATGTCTGACACCTAACTACATTGTGTGTCTAGTAAAAATAGTCGCATGTTATCCTTATATATTCTAGTTCCTTTTGCTAACGAGTTCTGAAAACCCCTATTAGAATTCTAGATTTTATTATTTTCCTTATTTATTAATTTTTTCGGGATAGATGTCAATTTCTGGAGCATGCCAATCACTGGAGCACCTATCCTACTTAAAAAGTTTCTTTTCTTTTCTTTTCTTTTCTTTTCTTTTTTTTTTTTTTTTAAATCTTATAATCATTTTTTTTTTTTTTTTAATCTATTTTTGCGTGTGATAGTAAATACGTGGAAACATTTTCAATTGCTGCATGTCCACACCAGGGGGAGAAAAAAAAAAAATCTATGTCTGACACCTAACTACATTGTGTGTCTAGTAAAAATAGTCGCATGTTATCCTTATATATTCTAGTTCCTTTTGCTAACGAGTTCTGAAAACCCCTATTAGAATTCTAGATTTTATTATTTTCCTTATTTATTAATTTTTTCGGGATAGATGTCAATTTCTGGAGCATGCCAATCACTGGAGCACCTATCCTACTTACAAAGATTTTTTTTTTAATCTTATAATCATTTTTTTTTTTTTTTTTTTTTTTTTTTTAAATCTATTTTTGCGTGTGATAGTAAATACGTGGAAACATTTTCAATTGCTGCATGTCCACACCAAGGGGGAAAAAAAAATCTATGTCTGACACCTAACTACATTGTGTGTCTAAGTAAAAATAGTCGCATGTTATCCTTATATATTCTTGTTCCCTTTGCTAACGAGTTCTAAAAACCCCTATTAGAATTCTAGATCGTTTTCTTATTATATCGAGGTCAAACTTATTTAAAAGTCTCTAAAAATAAATGAATACACAAGAGGGGAGTTTTAATAACTATAATTTTGGTTTACGACCCAATTCTGGAAAATCAAGCGGTAATTTATCAAAATACAAAGGGTTCTTAATATTAATAGCATTGATTCACCATCTAGAAAAGTATAGACTAGAAATTCTCGATCATTTCGTCTATCCAAGTTATTTGTTTACCTTATACGCATAGCTGGTAAATATATATTTCTAGTTTAGGGATTCAGAAAATGACTACTTATTCGTTCTAGAGGGAGGTGGTATACATTTTCCCTCAGTGTAGTAACTATTCTCTCAACAGATGGGAAATGTTTTTGGAAATTGTTATTATTATTATTTTCAATATTATAAAGTAAATATTTGAAATATAGAAAGATTTAACCATTAAAAATATTTTTATACTACATTATTAGTACATATTTTTTTAAAAAAAGGGTACAAGATATTTAAATATATATATATATTTCTCTTTGACGTTTGTGTTAGTGTCTAATTCAAAGTTAAAATAAGAACAAAACTTAATCCCATCTTGACAAATAGTTCATAACTCTAAAAGTATCAAGAGAAGAAACAGAAATAAAAAAATAAAAAAAATACCGAAAACGAATTATTTTCCGAAGAGTACCGCGATATTCCCGATGGATACCTTACTTTATATTTGAAGAAGAAAATTTCCAGGTTGTACTTTTTTCTTTCTTTTATTTTTCAATAAGCTTAACCCTTTTTCAAAACCTTTTTTTGTAGAATCAAAGAAAATATAGGCATTGAGGTATTTCTTCGCATACTAAGTGATAAAAAATATTATTTTTAAACACTTTTTATCTCCATTATCCGACTCCCGTAGGTAATGGAAATATTGTATTCGGTCCGAAAATTGGATATCGAGTTTTCACCTGATTTACATGTTTTAACGTCTCATGAGTCCAAAAAAGAAGTTTTTGGCATTTGGTCAGTGTGTTTGTGTGTGTGTGTGTCTGTATGTATATATCTGTATGTGGGGAATCTTCTGACTGTCATATCTCCGAATCTATTAAAGATAGAACTACGAAACTTCAGAATTGAGACAGGTCTGGTGTAAAGATGAATTTTCCAAATTTTGGGGGAAATTGGAAAACCGGAATTGGGACATCGGAAACTGGAAGTGGGACCGTAAGCCTATATCTCAAAACGGCGCTAATGGTTTTCTTCAATGTTACTATAATATATAAACACTCTATTAGATGTCCTCTCGAATGATATAGTTGTTTAATTCCGTAAAATTGATAAGCATCCTGTATAAATAGCTCAATTTCAGGTCTCGAAAGTACGTTCCTCTCAAAACGGCTGTACGGATTTTTTTTTTTTTTTTCAAACTCGCCATATCAGTATCCTTTTGTATGTAATTATTGTTTTCCGGTCAATAATTGAGTATGCCAAGTTTTGGTAAAAGCTGGTATCTCAATCACGGCTCTAACGACAATTGTTATATAAATCTTTTTTAGATAGCCTTTCTCATGTATTACGAAGTTATTACAGGAAAATTATCAATCCTAATTAGGCAGGTCAGTTTTAGATCTCGAAAATTGGTGTTTCAAAAAATAACTCTACAATCCCCCCCCCCCTTCTTGTTTTTTAACTTGCTATGCAAACTTTGTTTTGTATGTCTTTATACGTGTATCAAGTTTCTCTTACCGGAAAAATTTTAGGTGTCTACTTCGTTAGGTCAATTTTATGCCTTCTGATCACATTATCTCCAAAAAACGCTTATAATTCGTGTAATAGTGGGTAATGGAAGTGGTATGGTTGTTTCACATCGGATTTTTATAACTTTAGCATGCATAAGAATGAGATAGTTGAGCAATTGACTGTGTCTGTTAGCAATATTTGAATACTGAATCAATTACACTGCTTGCCACTGAAGAAATGTAATCTAAATTGCAATAGTGTAATCCTTATAAACAAAATTCCTTATACAGTCAGAACTTCAGTGTTTTCAATTCAATCTGATTAATAAATGTATGATATCAGCTTTCATCATTATGTTTTCCGAAGTTAACAATGACATTAAATTAAAAATCACGGAGTTCTTGAGGGACTGGAAGCAGTTCACCTTCTTTTAGTGAAGATCTAATGGCATTTGCTGGTTTCACTACAGAATATATTTCTCATACTTTTGGCGAAAATCTAAATAATTTTGATATTTCACCGAATTTATTTTTCAAAATTGTTTTTCAAAGTAAGTTAATATAGATTGGATATTTGTCAGCTAGTTGTTTGTTTATCAACAAATCACGAAATTTAGAGTTCACAGATTGTATTTTATTGTATAAAACAAATTTTGTAAAAAGTCTTACATCATGTCGGTAACTTGAATGGAACACAGAAACCAACCTATTTTTCCGGATGAACTGAAAAGATTTGTTATTACTATAATTCAAACAAGATACAGAATTCAATAACTTTCGTCTAAAGTTACAACTGATGCAATTATAGCATTTTACTATTACTTAATAAAAAGTCGTCATTTGTAAATAGAATTACATTCTTATTTCATCTTTGATTGTGCTTTAAATTAGACTTTATTCGAGACTTTTTGTTCATGAAATAAAATGGGTAAGTTTTAATGGATAAACAAAATCACGAAAATTAAAATTAAAATGTATAACTTCAATTTAAGAAATAGTAATAATAAAAGGAATAAACAAGATTTATTAATTCAGGTTATTGCAAGAATATTCATAGTTTGAAAAGAATAGAAAGTGAGAAAAAAGAAAATTATTAATATTTATCAGTCAGTACTCTATAAAGTAAATGAGGAAAAAAAATTCAATGATTTATAACCCATATTAAAATAGTTTTAAAATTTATGTTTATAAAAAATCACTTTCTAAATTTATATATATATATATATATATTTTAATTAAATTCATTTTATTTAAGAGACTATCATAAATCAGGGCATGGATGTATTTTATTTTATGTATATTGATAAAGCAAAGTGTAAAGAAAATTTGAAGCCGCGTAGATTCATTTAAAAAATTTCTCATATTTACTACTAAATGTCTAACGATGCACGATAAAAAACTAAAGGGAGAACATTTATCAGTATTCAAGAATTCTATATCTATATATCTCTGTCTATGTATTTATATATTCTTTTACTTTAGATCTTAGAAAAGTGGAGGTTACATTTTTATATATATACCTGTATATATTTATTTATGTCTTAACCTAAAACCCATCAAAAGAAGGGTGAAACGACGGAGAAAGATGCGGTAAGGAAAATTGAAAAAAAAAAAAAAAAAAAAAAAATCAGAAATCATTTCTTCATCCTCGTGGTGGAAAAAAAAAAAAACATTTGGATCGATGGCAACGGGTATTTGAGAAGATAAAACGAGATGGGTGTGCTTTTTTCCCACATTAGCTCTGGAACAGCAACACCTCCGCCCAAGAGAATCTTTTGAGCGAAAGAGAGTCACGAAGGAACAATTTCATGTTTTTCTTCGATGTTTTTCACATATTGGGGACGTTTGGTGCCAGTGGCGTTCGAGATGAAAAAAAAAAAAAAAAAAAAAAGAATCTATATATTAATTTGAAACATGTTTTTGTCTGTCTCCACTATATTGAGAGAACTACTTGGTGTAAAAATTTGGTTGAGGTGTCTAAAAAAAGGTCTTGGTCTGTAGATGTGCTATGAGAAGAGAAAAATAAAGAAAAGTCGAACAAACCGTTTCCCACCCGTTTCGGGTTAAAAACACGTTTACGAGCTTAACTAAGCTTCAAATTACTTCACGGTGAAGAAATTGTACATATGGGGACTAGAGTCGAATACTAAAAAATCAATATCTGCGAATTTTGAATTTTCGATTTTAAAGGGGGAAAAAAGGGGGAAAGTAGATTTGGAGGGGAGGGAAAAGGGGGGAAATTAGTTTGAGAGGGAAATCGTTCTAGACCCACACACATAACGCCTCATTTTAAAGGTCTTGAAATTTCATGTCGATTGGGGATGTTTGTATACAGTATAGTGCGACCCCTGGTGGTGAAAAATGGAACTAAGTGATTTTGCTGTAGACCCTATCATGTTACATCTTATTTTAAAGGTCTTGGTATTTCCTGACCGTTGGTGATGTTCGTACAGAACACAGTGCGCCCCCTGGCGGTGGAAAGGGCAACTAAAGGATTTGGCAGTTGACAAAACCATGTGACACCTTATTTAAAAGGTCTTGGAAATTCAAGGTGATTGGTGATGTTCGTATACAACATACTGCGCTCCCTGTTGGAGGAAAGTGGATTTTGCAGTGCGTGCGTAGCATGCCTGCTATACGGTGCCGCAGCCACAGGCAGCGGTAACACGAGTCAGAGGTTCGTTCGGTTCAAGGTTAATTTTTGAGAATTTTTTCATGTTAATAGCGGTGCCACAGGCACTGGGATACAAACCCGAGTTCCGTTCTGTTTGAAGTAATTTTTTTTTTTGTTACAGATTATTATTATTATTATTATTATTATTTTGTGATGTTTTCATTTAAAAATAGAAACTCAAACTAAATCGAGTTAAAGATATAAAACCATACAAATTTAAGGTGCATTTAAGATTATTATCATGGGCCCGGGCAACACCGGGCGGGTTCTTTCGGTTGCAGGTTAATTTTTGGGAATTTTTTTTATGTTATTAGCGGCTCACGTATGTACTGCCGCAGACACCGGTGTCACAAGACTGAGTTTCGTTCGGTTCGAGGTAATTTTTTTGTTACAGCTGATTATTTTTTTCGCGCCTTTATTTAAAAATAGAAATTCAAACAAAATCGAGTTAAAGATATAAAATCATACAAATTTAAGGTTCAATTAAGGTTATTATCATGGGTCCGGGCAACGCCAGGTGGGTCAGCTAACATGTAGCCTTAGTATTAAAAGAAACAGAAAATAAAAGATAGCAACTGTTTTATTTGGAGTCAGTTTGACGTCTCATTGACAGTACTTTGTAGAAAGTGATGTCATATATAGTATTTCAATTTATAACCATTTTTCCGAATTTCTTTTTTTTTTTTTTTTTTTTTTTTTTTAAAGTGAAAATGTTGTAAATTATATTAGATGTTTTAACTTGAAATACATTTAAATAATGATACGACGATTTTTGAAACATTACGGTCAATAAAGTGACCGTCGAAGTCGACGGGTTCCAGCTAGTAGTATAAGTTACTTTTGAATTATTTCAAATGAGACATTTTTACAATTGTTTAATACTCTGATTTTGAAATAAATTATTTCAAGAAAGGATCATAATAGAATCATGAATGCAAATATGAAAATAATAATGATAATTATTATTTCAGATTGACAGATTCGCAATTACGAAAACAATTGTTTTACAGATAATATTGATAGAGTGAAACCTCTTTAAAAGGGAGCCCATAGAAAATTGACCCTTTCGGGAGGTGGCTTTTCAACGAAAATTGTTCAAAAAATCTTATTCAGCTAAAAAATCTATAAATTAAATTGTTTAATTTAATTAAATTGTGAGGAAATGAGGTTGAGTCAATTTCAGGTCGCCGCAGGTAAACGGTGGTAAAGTTGATCGTAGCGCAGCACCAGATTTGGAAATAGAAGTCTGGTACCAGCCTCCCAGTGACGCAATAGTTGGGAGTTAGGATCGGTGGACGTCAACAGTCGACGGCACAGTAGTTTGAGTTAGAATGGTTTTATGTGAGCACGGAGTTGCTAAGTGGATGATACGATTCGCGTAGGTTGCGCAGAATAAGTGAATACGAATGGTTTTTGAAGTCTTGAGAAGTGAAGAGTGAAGGTTCTTGATTTCAATTTGGATAAATATCGTGGTATAATGGAATGGGTATGTTGTTGTGGTTAGCGGTGAACGAAGTCGCAGCTAATGGAATTATCATAAGCAAGAAGGTATTTTAGTATTGACGATCTAGTTAATCAACACGTCCTGTAATAATGCCTCCGAGCTGAGCTCTACGTCATGGAAGATCGGCCGATTTTATCCAATCAATATTTCCTATGATACATGTTGGATCGTAGGGATTGGATGAAATCGGCCGATCTTCCGTGATGTTGAGCTCAGCTCGGAGGCATTATTACAGGTGGTGTTGAGTTAATGCGACCGTATATTGTTGAAGTTATAGTATTGACGGCTAAGGGATGCCACCAATCTTTGAGTCGGAGTAGTTCAGTGGATCTGCGGAGAGCAGCGCTCACCAGTCCTCAACTATTTCTCCAAGGGGGAGATAAATGTTTCATATCTTTCTAAGTTATATCCATTTAATAATTGATTGAGTTCTTAAAGGAAAAGTTATTCCCTGCAATACTTTAAGCTTAAAATAGAAGCTTTACTTATATTTTATATCTGAGTCTCATGCCAAACACTTATTTAATTATTTAAGATACTTATCAATTAGTTAGATGATGGGGTCTCATGCTGATCAAGATCGGGCTGAAACCCCACAAAATTATTAAAATGTACAGTCGAAAAAAAAAAAAAAAAAAACACAACACTCCACGTAATTTCGTTACTAATCGATGCACAAAATTGCAATAGGTATCATTCGACGGGGAATTATGAGTACTCTTAAAAAATGTAGTGAAATTTTGAACTAGGGGTCGTCTACATATTAAAACGAGCATTATCTTTGATTCTTTTCAATAGTAATACTCTATTTTTATTTTATTTTTGAATTACGAAAAATGTTTTATATAGCGAAACAAATTGTTCAGCTTAGCATGCGCTATTAATCTATAAATTTCCACTAAAGTTTTGTGACAGAAAATACTATTTCAGCATTTATTTTTAATCTTAACTAGGTTTAATACTTTAATTTTGACATTTAGAGTCAATATTACCTGTTATATTAGAAAACTCTGTATTTAAATTCATTAACTGAATAACGGTAAGTTACAAAATTCCCTTTTCCAAGCTTGAACTTTATCGCTAAGCTTTATCACTTACTTCTTTTCCTCTACACATGGATTATTATGGCGCACATGGATATTAATCTCTGTTATATAGTGAACAGTGGTCAGTTCAAGTCAAGGGAAAGTTATCTTCTCTCGTAAAATGTGACCCATAAGAGAGGTACACAATTGAACACAGGCCTTTAATGTAGGTAAATTAGCATCAAACAGGGGGGTAGCAATTCAAAAATCATGGTAAGGGATCAAAAATTTTTATTTTAAAAATGACTCAGAATTAAAAAAAAAATCAATCAATAATTAGATATTAATTAGTATTTTTTAATTATTAATATTAATTATAAAATATCACTAAATGTGATTGTTTATAAGACATTAATTTTGGTTTTAAATCGGGGATTCTTTCATTTAGCATTAAGAGAAAATTTCGTAATAATGAGTGTGTTGTGTGTGTGGAGGGGGGGGGGGGGGTTGAATCTCCTGAGTCCTCCCTTTTCTACGCTCCTAGTATCAAATACTAACGAAAATTTGGGACCGGAAAAATTACTCCAAAATTAGATGGTCATTTATAAAAGATGTACTTTTAGAGAGGTTTTATTGTATATTTACAGTTTATAGCTGTACGAAGAATTCAACACTTCTTATGTGCTTCTTCTTCAGATGCAACAAAGCGAAATGTTCACATGTGATAATTTTTAATAACCATTTTTCTCTTTTCATTTTCGACAACCCTGAATCATTTCTCATCTGTTTCCCCCCGCCCCCTCCTCTCTCTTTTGCACTATTTTAATCTAATGTTTCTCATCATTCAGTTCGTCATAAAAGCTTGAAATTACCATATAATTATTCTTTTTGTTTCCTTCTAAAACTTTTTTAAGTTTTGTATTTTATTATTTCGCAACTTGAAAGAGGCACAGATATAATACTGTCTGTGTTTAATTAATTAATTATTTTTTTTTTATCCAGAATTGTTTCAACTTTCATCTTTAAAAGCTGAGAATTACTCTTTTATTTAACTTGAAACATCTACAGAACAAAATAAAGTTATTAAAGTTATTAAAGTTATTAACTTTTAAAGAACACCCATTCGCTCTTCATTTTTTGATAAGTTACATTACAAAAATTACAATGTATGTAAATTATTTCTTAAGAATTTTCTTAATGAATGAAGTACCATTAAAGTGTTACCCAATATGAAAATAAATATTGAAATCTTCAGGAATTGAACCTGAATCTTTAGAAAATCTTTCGAATAAGTGACTGGTAAAATTCGCTTATTGCAAGACGTAAATTTTATCTATTCTGAGAACTAACACGGTGAATTTTTAATTTAAAAGATTCCAATTGACAAATTTATTTTTTTTTCTTTCTCATACCCCTACGTTTGCTTGAGAAATTTTTTAAGTCAAATTTTCGAAACTGAATTTGTACTAGAATTACATAGGACTCATGAATATGAAAATAAGTTATTTTGGTGATTAGCCTGTGTGTGCGTGAGTGTGTGTTTAAGTATGTCTGCATGCCACTTATAAAATATATATTAGCAAGAAATCAAAGTTTGGTATTCTAAATCTGTATGATATAAGGATATTTTGTGAAACATTTTATTAAGATGAGGTAAATGTTTCATAAACAGTGATACACCAAATAATTCAAATACGTTACGGCCTATTGTCGAAATTTTCCGTTGGAAAATTTTAACAACTTTAGCGCACATTAAACGTAATGAAATTAATATATATATATTTTTTTATGCACAAAAGATATATGTTTCATGAAGAACTTGGAGAACACTGCATAAAAATGATTCAACATCCTTTGAAAGGACTATACAAAAAATTCGAATTCTTTAGAATGTTTTAGGACAATAATTGGGAAACGTTGGCAATGCATTTTTAAGTAAACAATGGGGATGCTTATATAATTTACAGTCAATATATAAGGATATCCAAAATTAGAGTATTAAAATGTAAATAGTGATCTGGAAGTATAAATTCTTTAAATATTTTGAAATAAATTTTTTAATCCAATCACAACTATAAATGCTTTTTAACTATAACTACAAGATTGTAAAGGGGGATTGAAAGGATGACAAGCCCCTTTAATACAGTGATGTAAGTCGAATAAAACTGTTTCTAAAATAATTTTGAACTATTTTCAAAGCCCTTGGAAATACTGAACTAAAGTAACTTTTACCTTAATGAATAAAAACTTTGTAATATATACTATAAACAGAAAAAGAAAAAAAAAAAAAACCCGCAGTGATTGTTTCGGGTCTAAATAAAACCACGACCCTTTGTCAGGCGAACAAAGTAGGCGTGAGTTCAGTGAATAAATTGCATCGTGCTGATTTTTGGTAGTTTTCTGCTATTCCCAAATCAATTCTGCTTTTCCCTAAAATACATATTATTATTAAAAAAAAAAAAAAAAAAGAAAAGATTTTTAGCTCAGTTATTGCGCATTCCGTACTTAAAGCAAAAAATAAATTACTTAAAAAATAAATTTTAGATAGAGTTCGTTTGTGAAAAACGTATTTTATAAAAAAGACTCAATTGAAGATTTATGAATACAATGGTTGCGATAATGAAATAATATTTCAAAAACTAAAAGTATATATTTGAAAAAGAATCTGAAATTATTAAAATGATTTTATCATTGTTGATGAATAGAAAACTTCACAAATTTATGCAAAGTATTTGAACTTTTTTTTATTTTTATCTTTTTCTATTTTAAATTTTAGTAACAGCTATTCTTATTACTATGCAGTTTCAGAATTTTATCAAAATATTAATATTATATCAATATTTTATTATCATTCAAATACTGGTAATTATTTAACAGGCTATATTTTTATGGGCGATTTATTAATAATAGAAAAGTATATTGAATTTTCTATGCATTGTAAGTTGTTATAAATATGCTTTATATATATTAACCCATTAGTAGTCGCTAGTTGATCGATTCGCCGCCCGTCCCTTCAGTGTTTATTCAATAGCCACCAAAATGTTTTAGAAGTGGCATTTGATATACATAATCAACGATTATTCGAGTCAATTCGCCTTTTATGTATATCAAATGCCACTTCTAAAAATTTTTGGTAGCTATTGAATAAACACTGAAGGGATGCGTGGTGAATTGACCAACTGGCGACTACTATAGGGTTAAGGTGAGTATAATTTATAAAATGTATATGCAAGATTCTTTTAGGAATGTACATTATCAGTACTAAAAAAAAAAAAAAAAATCAAAGTATGTTTATATATATTTTCTTTTTAATTTTGCTTCAAATGTATCTAACATCATTCCAGTATTCGCCAAGATCGTAAAAAAAATATTTCACGGGAAAATAATTGCAAAATTTTCGGGTATTCGCAGAATTGACTTCGATATCCACGGACACGATACCATCATTCTCAAATATGTTGAAACAGTAATTTTAATAATTTGAGACATTGATTAATGTGTAAAACGCTTATTAGATTGAGACATTGTATACCAGATACTTTTAATGAGAAAATATCTTCACAGAATTTATATTTTTGCTATTGATAAAATCAGGTTGCTGCAAGCAGGTTTTTTCTTAACATAGTATTCTTCCCCCGCAATTAATTGAATATTTCCAATGTGATACAATTGGACAATTTTGTCCAATGATACAATTTCGTCCAATGTAATGCTTGATACTATTTCCGGAAATGGAAAATTTGACAACAATAAATATCTTCGGTTTTATTTATTGGGTTTTCAGTGTTCCTTAAAACTAAGGTGCATTTAATTTAATTTCGTCACAATACAAAACTTCTTTCAGCGAGACATGGAAAACATTTATTCCATGGACTATGGATCTTGAGCTGCTGTGCAAGAACATCAGCATTAGGGATATCTCCTGCTTGTGCCACAATATTATCAGCAATCCTTTTAAGGCAGCCCAAAATCCACCAGGAGCCCCTTTTCCATCACCTGCCTCTATGTGGTGTCAGTGCAGGCTATGTATTTCGAAAATTGTGGATAAATTAGTGGCTGAAAGGAAAATATTTTCCTAAAATGGTACAGGCTTGAAGTTCCGTCACTAACAAAGTACATTTTCTCTAAATTTGGAGTAATAGTTTTATCTCAGTCAAAACTGGTTTTAAGTAGCCACAAATGGTACCTGTACCATATATTCTTTCTTCAAATACTGTATAAAATAAAACACTTTTTAATGAACCTTTTCTCCTAGAAAGTATAAAATAGAAATTCATAAAGTATAAGATTAATATTTCACTCTAGCACAATATTTTAATCGGGTTCATTCTTCCCTACGACAACAAATTTTACATATTTATTGATACTTGAAACTTGAAACAATTCTCTAACTTTGAGTTTATACAAGAGTTTAGATATTCAAAAACAGAAAAAAAAAAAAAAAAAACTTTTTTAATCTGAGTTTAATTTCTTAAAATATTAGACCAGAAATCATTAGTAAAATGGCATCATGTACATTATCCAACTGTCCTGTCCGTAGAACAGCAAGTCTATGGGCATGATAATTTTTTTTTTGATAATTTATTAGTTACTCATTAAATGTTAGGTTCAACTTTAGTGCCATTGCTAATTAACTCTTGTACAACTAATATTAAATGCTATTCTGTTTAATATTAGAATTTCATAATATTTATCTCACTTAATCTTGACCACGGATCTGATGGCATGATCTCTACACAGAAAAATTCTTTATAGTGATTTTAAACAAAACTAATTACGTCGATACGAAACAATCTTACAATTTATGTCTATATCAAACAGGGCTAACTGGCTTTTTCTCCACTGGAAAGTGCTTAACTATTACCGTCTGTTGGACTATTTAACAGCTGTACCTGTCCATGTACATGAGTAAGTTTACTGTGACACGAATTATTTATTAAATGAAACCATCTAAATATTTACGATTTCTAATACAGGCATCTGATATATCACATTCTTTGACTATCACATGCCTTTCCAAATATTCTATACTAACATGACTTATCATATTCTGTGGACTCATTTATTTTATTTAAAATTAATTATTTAATAATTTAATCAAATACACATATTTTGTAAGTATTCCACTTAAGACTTTCATCATTATATATTTTTTTAACTGGAATATTACTTTCATAAACATATCACGACCTTATTTTATATGTTTTTAGGAAAATGATCCATATACAAATGTAAAATATACGTAAGTGAGCTAAATGCCTATACCAGTATTAATATGCACGTGATGGGTTGATTGGTTGGTTGATAAATAAAATGTAGAATTGCTGAGTGCTTGATGAATTGATAGATTGATCAATTAATTTTTGATTTATTTATGTATTGATGAATAGCTCGATTTATCAATAATTTATGTCTGATAATTTACTTTAACTGATAAATTTGTTGCCTCCTTGAGTGTTGAGTAGAATGATAAATATGTGAACTAATAGATGGACTAATGATGTATGAAATGATGAATGGATTGATAGACCGATGAATAAATAATTTGATTGAATAATGCATCAGTGAATGAATTACAAATAATAAAATCAATGGTCTGATGTAGATTTTTATGACTGACAAAAATGTAAAACACTTAAAATTTATTACAAATGTATTTAAATACGATATTTAGTACGTAACTTTAAAATTAGTTTTAAAACAAGTGACAAAAATCTTAAGCGAAACATTTAGCGTTTTGATACTAACAGACTTGGATTAAAGTCAGCCAATTTTATTTCAGGTTCACACACTTGTCCATATCACCTTAGCCTCGCCAGTAACCGAGGAGTTCTGGTATCTAAGCTGGTAGGCGGGAGGCGCAGGTTTCGTACGCA
This sequence comes from Salticus scenicus, assembly GCA_963930645.1. Classification (NCBI taxonomy): domain Eukaryota; kingdom Metazoa; phylum Arthropoda; class Arachnida; order Araneae; family Salticidae; genus Salticus; species Salticus scenicus. The sequence continues at coordinate 184,030,292 of OZ005649.1, forward strand.
GGTGTCTCTAATCGGCATAGTCGTTTGGAGTTTTCTGTGCTATTTTCCGAAACTCACATGAAATACGAGTTAGGATTCCTTTAGAAAATTTCAACAGAAGACATACCATCCAGGTCTGGGTCCTGCATGGTGACCGGTTTTAACTTTACTTATCATCTGGCATTATATTTCATTTGACATATTAGAACAAAATGTATAAAATGTTCTTTTTACTTATCACTTTTACTTAATTTAAAATGTTGTATCGAAATTTTCATGATTTATAAACTTAATACTATTTAAAAAAAAAAAAGGATTGCTATCTAGTTTTATATCATTGAACATTCAAACATTTACTGTGCCTCAACACTTTTCTGCGCGATTGTATACAATAGAACTTTAAATCGTACCTATCCATTTTTTAAAAAACAACACCTAACCATTGTAAAATCAAAACCGCCCACTATATAAAATTTAGTAATACTTTGCACGCCAACACACTATGCTTATGTAATCAGATTTTTATTAAGCGTTAACTTTTTCCTCTAATACTCCTACCTAAGGATAGGAGACAACACTCTTTATTTTCCATTTCATCGTCTATCGTTTAAAAAAGCAACATGAAAAAAGCGCTTTAGAACACCTCCTTTTTAAGTGATCCTCATTTTTTCACCCCTTTGTTATCAAAATACCTTGATAGTCATAAAAGCGATACAGGCCTTCATTACCCATTTTTCTCCTCTTTCTCATCACTTTCCTCGCTTCATTTTTTATTCTCGCTTCACACAGCGAACCTAATTGCTGCAGTGAAGAAAAAAAAAAAGGAAAATGAATTTTTTGGCAGTTAAAAAAGAAAAAAATGTTAAACAGTCATTTTCTCTGCCTGCACTTTCGGGAAATTTAGAATTAAAAGAGTACTTTGGACACAATTAAAAACTTAAACGCCTTTCAGAAAAGGGAATGAAACTTTTAGCGATTTTTTCTTTTATATTAATTAATCAAAAACGTATTAAACTGTTTTAATTGAACAATGATATGATATCACTTTTTTTTTTGTAAATGTAATTTTGTTATAGACATTTTAGTGGCCATAGTGATCACAATAATTTAAAATAGTCAGATATTTCTGTACCCTGCATCAATCAGCTTATGAAACTAAGCTTTTATTTAATTGATATTTAGAACACAAGGAAAAAGGATTTTCTATTAAAAAAAAAGTTTGTGTTCAGTATTTTATTTGAGAAAATATGATTGGATATGTGAATGTATGTGCACCACACTTCAGTCCTAAATATTTTTTTTTTTTTTTTTTTTGTAAGTCGTAATTGAAATGGAATTCAAAGTATGCCTGTCTTTGTCCACAAATGTTATAAAAAAATTGTAAAATAAGGAATATAGACTTATGTAGTTCCCTTATTTGCACCTTGTAGAAAATCATTTTGGTTAACTAAATCATTAGATCTCCTACATATATACATACACTCTAAGACAAAAAAAAAAAAAAAAAAAAAAAAAAAAAAAAAAAAAAAAAACACGCACCAAAAAGGAGTTATCCGAATAGCACGAAATTTGGTAGATGTGATGTACATGTGGAGAAAAGCAAATGATTACAGTTTCAGAAATTTAGGAGGATTTAATCAAGAGAAAGAGCCTCACGAAGTGAACAAGTCAATAATGTGTTGGCCCTCTTCTGGCCCTTATGTAAGCAGTTATTCGACTTGGCATTAATTTATAGAGTTGGCAGATGTCCTCCTTAGAGATATCGTACCAAATTCTGTCCAATTGGTGTGTTAGATTGGCAAAATCCCGAGCTGGTTGTAGGACCCCTTTCATGATGCTCCAAACGTCCTCAGTGGTATACAGATTCTGTGACTTTGCTGGCCAAAATAATATTGGGTAAGGAAGAAAACAAGCAATAGAAACTATCTTCGTACGTGGACGGGCATTATCATGTTAAAATGTACGCTCAAAATTCCGTGATATGAAGGACAACAAATCGGGACGTAAAATTTCGTCGACGAACCACTCTGCTTAAAGATGCTGCGGATGGCAACCAAAGAGATCCTGCTATGAAATGAAATGACACCCAAGACCATCACTTCTGGTTGTCGGGCCGTATGGCTGGTGACAGTCAGGTTGTACCAGCGTGTTTGCTGGTCATCGGGGCTCAAATTGGAGTGGGACTCGTCACTGAAGACAATTCTACTCCATTCCTGTCGCGTGGGGCATAGCCCGGAAATTTAGCACCTGAATAATCGCCCACTGTCGGCTTAGGCCGGATTGCGCCTGGCGAAATTTGTATTTTTCTTTCTTTCTTTTTTTTTTTTTTTTGAGTTTTTCAATAAACTGCGAGTAGTCCCCTTAGAAGCGCTCTACATCGCTCCAAGAGTGATGAGCGGGGGCTGCTCCCTGTTAATTAATTCTACTCCATTCAGTAACATTCTAGGTCGAACATGCCCGATATAACTGCAAACGGGCTTGTCAGTGTACAAAGTTTAATAGTAGTCGGCACAAGGGGCTGTGTGAGCTCAACCCCATTTCTCTGAGTCGCCTATCAATGGTATTTGAAGTCACTGAAGTACCAGCTGCACGTAGGATCGATAATACGATAAATTTGGGGTTTTGAGTACCGCTCTGACGATTGATCGGTTTTTACATTCTGTCCTATCTCTAGGCCGACCGCTTCCTTCTTAGCACTATGTTCGGCCATGGTTCACCCATTCCTGCCAACATCATCTACTAGCGTCATCACTCCTATCCAAATGTCAAAGAATTCGCAGATTAGACGAACCGGCTTCTTTGAGCCCAACTACACTCATCTCTCAAATGCTGACATCTGCGCATATTTTTTGCACACCTGTATGCCAGGCATAGTTACGGTGTATATGAGTAGACGAAATAAAATTCTCGAAGAACTTATGACTTGGAATCAAAATTCTTCCTCTTTAATATCATGCCAGTTGCGCAGTTAAAATGCGTTGTAGCGTCACATGTTCCTTCATTGGCCGTCAAACTATTAAAATTTGTATTTTCCATCGAAACCTGTATGCATGTCGATTTGTCTTAAATTTGCATTACTCCTTCTTGGTGTGTCATTCCCCCCCCCCCCCCTAGATTGTATATAAATATATGGGCCCATGAACATTTTATTTTGTTAATTTAGGTTATATGAGGATTCGTAAACAAAAGCATTATATTACATAACATAGTAGGAATAATAAAAAACAGTCTACTTTAAACTTTTTCAAGAGAACAATGTACTTTTAAAGATAGTTGAAATAAAGTATCTATAGTGCACTTATATCAATGTCTTAAAAATTCCCAAATTTGCTTTTTATAAGCTGAGATATTTTTTAAGAAAGTGTGCGATATATCCCTGATTTATTTCAGAGATTTCTCTTTCTAACCAAAAAAGAGAGGCGTTATAAGTCTTTGTTTGTCTCGGACCTTTAGTTCCCAAACGAATAAACCGATTTCGTTATGTTTTTTTTTTTTTTTTTTTTCATAATTAGAACGTTGATTTAATTGAGATGATACTTAGCAATATTCGACAAAAACTTTTTAAAAAGGTTTTTAAAAATTAATTAAAGTGTGATTTTTCAAGCTATTTTGAGTTGGTAATTTGATAAGTGGCAATATTCGAACTTCTAAATCAAATTAGATAATAGGACACTTTTTTTTTTCTTTTTTAATTGGAGTATAAAAATACTTAAAAAAAAAAAAAATCGCGAACTTTAAACCGATTTTGACAAAAGTTAAAATTTGGATACAAATAGCAATCATGAGATCACAGTCCAGCTATATCTAATTTGGTTAAAAATTAAGCATTTTGTAGACTTTTTTTTTCTTTTTAACGGATTAAAAGGAGGATATTTTTTAAGTAACTTTGCACTGATGTTTTAATATTAAATCTTCCAACTTTCAACTCATACTAAATAATAACTGACGTGTTTTTTGGATTAGGGTATAAAAAACATTAACCGATTTTGATTAAAAAAAAAAAAAAAAAAAAAAAAAAAAAAAAAAAAAAGGCGAAAAAACAGGGATTATGAGTCTAAAATTTACTAAATTCGGTTGAAAAGTACGGATTAATAATAATAATATTTAATTAAACTCAAGTCCAGCCCTGTGTTAATATTTTATAATTTGCGATCTAGCGTTCTTTTAACTGAAACTTGTAGATTTTATGCAAAAATAATATTTAATTAAATCCTAGGTCTTTTATACATATATATACACGCACAAAGTTACTTGCTTTTTTTTTTTTTTTTCAAGTTATTATTCGAATTTTTAAGTTTTTCCGAATTTGTATGTTGAGAAAAATAATAATTATTTCATTACCTTAAAAGTGAATCGTCATTGTTTCGTAATCTGCAATTGAGATAACCTATTTTTATTTCGTCTCCTAACATTAACAGTTATTTAATAATTTTTTTTTTCCATTGACAATAAAATATTTTGATTCGATTTCTAACTGTTTTGCCTGCAGTTTACAAGTGATATAAATCCTTGTTATTTATAGATAAAATTTCTCCCTCTGGGTTAGTACCTTTCAAGTTTATTCTTCCGTTGTTATTTCTATTGTTGCTTACTGTAGTATATCACCTGTGGCATTTCTCTTTGTGATTTCATTATTGCACCAATGGTCACTAATGAAATATTTTATTTTGTTTAAGCATTTGAGAAAAGAAAGCCTTATAGACTTTATCAGCGTTCATTTTTCCGTATAATCAATTCAATCGGCATTTATTTTATTCTATTTTTATTTTTTTATTGAAGGGAGAGAAGGGGATATATATTTTTTAAATATAAAATAATATAATAAAATGTGAAAATAATTTGAAAACTATAATACAAATGTTTAATTTATTAGTTTATTTTGTTTTATCTTTCCATAATATAAAAAATAATTTTTTTTTTTTAATGTGTATTAATTCTGGAAAAAAATGATAGAAAAATAAGATTTTTTTTTTCCCTTGGGGAATATACTATCAACATAATGTCTTTTATGACTCTTCCTCAAATATAATTATATGCTAACGTATATTAATAATTATTATAATTATTAATAATATATTAATATAATTATATACTAATATTTCCATGATTAGTCATAATTAATTTTGGAAACATAATACTAGAAATTATCGAAAATGAAGAAATTTTGCCGGTGAACACCCTGTATTCACATAAATCTATACTTGATTGGGTAAAAACTAGCTTCATTTTTGGTTTCAGCATACCAAAAAACGTATGTATCTGCTTAAATTATCAAATTAATTTTGCCAACGTTATTTTAATAGACCTATTTAAAACATTCGGACTTTAAGATACATGGTCATTGTTTACATATTGAATTTATGAAATCATTAGTGAAATAAATTATTGTATTAAAAGTTTATATATATATATATATATATATATATATATATGTGTGTGTGTGTGTGATATAAAAATCCTCTAATTAAGTCTTTTTATATTAATTAATATATTCTTTAATAGTGATTCAAATTTATCGAAACTTTCATTTCCGCTTTATTAAAAATAACCGTTAGGAGAATTAATCTTTTATTATTATTATTATTATTATTATTATTTTAACTTATTTCTTCGAAATTGTCTTTTTCCCCTCCAGACCAAAAATATCCTTTTAGACTTGGTCAACGCCCTGTCTGAAAAGGAAGAAACAAATAGAAGAATTAAAAAGCACTAAATTACATCCTTTTTGATCACGTGACATTACTTCAGTGAGGGAAAAAGTCCCTCTCCTCTTCTCATTTTCCCTTCATATAAAAGTGCTTGGATCTTTAAAATATTGCCTTTTTTCGTTTTTGTTTTGCTAAAGAAGATTATGTAATAATTTTTCCATATTGTTTAAGTCTTCTATCATGTAGTTACTTAAAGCTTGAAGCATTGTACTGGTTCCTCACCTACGTGGAAAGCCCCAGCCTTATATTTTTAAAATAAAGCTGACTGGCGTAATTAATTATTCTATTTCACCTTGGACATGACTGCTACCAAAATAATGATTGGTCCAAATGTACGTTATATATATATAGAGAGAGAGAGACAACCTTACTTTTATTTCTTTATATAAAAAGTATAAAAAATGAATTATTTAGAAATAAATTAATAAAAAATAAAATACTTATATATATAAATGCACACACACACACACACACATATTATGTTCATAGTCAATCACACATTTTCATTGGAAATTTACTTTTTGCATTCTTTAGTTGTATTGTAGAATACTGAAGGATGGAGTGGAGTTGCCTTTTGTATAAAGGGAAATGCTTAATCATACTAATCTAATTTTGGATACTTTAAGGTGTGATAGAGGTTTTATTTACTTTTGTCATCTTTTTTTTGTATTCATTTGTAATGGTTATTTATCCGTTATGTTTTATTATTAGAATGATGACTATTGGTTAACTCTTTAACGGGCACTGTAATTACACTCTTTAATATGGAAAGGGACCAGAATTTACGAATAAAGTTTAAAATGAAGAAATAAATGACTTTTATCCGCTAAATTATAAAAGTAAAAATCTATAAAAAAAATTCCGGGATGAACTTCCGTTGTTGGGAATTAGCAATTGCATCCTCGTGACAAGGACGAAGCGCATTAAAGGGTTAAGAGTTAATTTTGATATTCTAGTCCTAATTGTTAAATACAAGAAGCAAAAATCGATTTATTTTGCAGTACTATTTTTGCCAAGAGGAAGAAAGCAATTGTCAAGAAACATTATTTGCTGTTTTTTATTTTATTTTATTTTAAAGCGTTTAATTTCTCTCTCTCTTTCTCTCATAAATAGAATTATGTGTATTGCACATTTTTTAAAAAAATATTATTTTTTTAAATAGTAAAAGTTTTCTTACCATAGGGTATTGTGTATGTTGTGCATTGTACTAATAATAAATAGCTTAAATATAAGACCTTATCAATACGCGACCTTAATCATAATCTGTATTTATATTGTAAGTTAAATTTGTTCTATTTCTTTTATTCTAACGATAGATAGAATTCTTCCTCTGTTTCATTTCTATATCAGGCATGATGAACAAATATTTCATTTTCTCTTTTAACCAAAAATTACAGAAAGCTAATTTCAACCGAAAGACTTCTTGTAATTTAAAGTACCTTTTTTTGATGTACAATTAAATTGTGTCTATATCTACCACTGACTCAACGTACAGTACCTTTCTTCCGGTTGATGCGTAATAAATTAAGCATAGTTTAAAAGAAAAGGATAGTCAACATTTATAATTTAAGGCATAAACCTTATAAATTAACAAGAATTAAGAAAAAAAAACGCTGTTTTATTAACTTTATTGATGATTCAGCTATCTTAAAATAGAACATGTTTTATTTAATAATATTCATGTGTTAATATTATGAAAATTTTTACAGTTTTTTAAAAAGTAAAAAAAAAAAAAAAAAAAAAAAAACTGCTCACACATGAATACTGGGGAATTAAGGTTAACATAGACATAGGATGGAATTTATTTTATATTTGTTTTGAATTTAACTAACGCTTTGTTATTGTAACTTATCATTACACTTTCCTTACATTACCTCAATGCAAATATCTCTGATAAAATAAGAGAAATTATCCTTTAAAAGTAATTCTGAATAATCTGTGTTGCATAAAAGTAATTCTTAAACAATATTTATTTCATTTTAGATATGATAGATTGGTCTTAATGATATTTTATTTGTTGTTGTTGTTGTTGTTTCTTATGCCACTCGGAAATTCCGAGCCCCGGTAGTGGAACTAACCGGGTTTAAGGCAGGAGGGGTGCGTCATTCCGTTTTTCTCAGAGGAGCGCCTACTAGGGAGGAAGTACGTCTTAGCTCCAGAAGCTGGCGAGAGATGGCAGCACCAGCAAACAACAGGAACTCGAATTTTGATCCTCCGGGACAAGGCTTATTTATTAATTTATTTAATTTATTTAAAAATGATTAATCACAGAGAAAAGTATCAGTTATTATATATATCTCTTTATTCAAATGAATTAACAAAATTAAAATAATATGCAGTTGACATATATTTTCCTGCTAAAATTATGTGGCATAGAAATGATTTTAAAACAAAAAATATACTGGGTGATCAATTTAAAAGAGTACCCGTTGTTTGTTCTTAATACTCTTAAATCTGACTGATCTGGCAACTATTCTAACACTGAAGAATAATTGTTTGTACCCTATTTAAGTGTGGGAGACAATTTCCAACACTGTTGGACTGTTACAACTTTATTTTTGAGTAAAACAGAATTGGAGACGCACAATGTTACTTAATCCTGTGAAAATTTTATTTATGAAAAACAAAATTCGTTTCAAAATTTTTTACATAAAAAAAAAAAAATAAATAAATAAAAGTTTAAAAAAAAAATCTAACAGGTAAGGTCTCACTGGTTAAGGTCCCCGGTAGACTTTTTCTTTTTTCAGGGTCATCTTAAAGATAGGGTTTTCCAGAGAAGTCCTGGAAACATTGATGAATTGAAACAAATCATAACTGAAGATATCTCGTCAATATCAACAATGCTGCGAAGTGTGTTAAAAAACTTGGTTCGACGTGTTCATTTTTGCATTCAAAATGGAGGCGAACATTTTCAACATTTTCTGTAAGGAATGATAATGTAAAAAATTTGAATTAAATTATTTTTTTCAAAATAAAATAATCATAGGATTAAGTAACATTGTGCGTCTCCATTTGTGTTTTACCTCACAAATAAAGTTGCAACAGTCCAAAAGTTTTGGAAATTGTCTCCCACATATTAACAGGTTTCAAAAAATTATACTTCAGTGTTAGAATAGTTGCCACATCTATTAGATTTAAGGGTAATAAGAAAAACCAACAGGTACTCTTTTAAACTGATCACCATGTATACTGTTGTGAAATCATCATAACATGATTTCCTAACATGTTGTAAAGCCGGAGTTTACTTTTTTCTTTCAAAAAAAAAAAAAAAAAAAAACTCCTGTTTTACAACATGTTATGAAATCATCATAACAATACATAGCTGCCAGCCTAACCTGGAGTATTGTTATAGTACCTGCCCTTTCTTGTACACCACTTAATTTTTATAGGAATTCTCTTTAAATGTATTTACGATCAAATGAGAAGAAAAGTATACTAAAAATTGGAGTTAAAACAATTGGTGTTAAAAAAAAAAAAAAAAAAAAAAAAGGCGAAAACCAACAATTCTCCGGATTATTAATAAGGATGTTGGTAGCTCTATATATACTTTTGTAAGTTTCAGTGATGGAAAAAAAAAACTTTAGATTAACTCGGATTCAACTAACTGGAAAAAATTGGAAAACTCTTTTTTCCCTTTCTAATAAATTGTTTTTTAAGGTATTTTCTACTATTTTAAGAAGGTTACGTCTTCCAGTTTAAAATAACCACAATGTTCGATTTAATATAAAACAAATAAATGCTTATATTTACGAAACGAATCTAATAAAAGAAAATAATAATGTAAAAAAAGTACCCTGTTTCGATGCAGATGGCCGCAAAGCGTAAGGGGGCGTTTATTCCGAATTTTAAAAATAAACAAAATTCCTGTGAAGTACAGAGTGGGGCATTTAATTAATAAGGGTGGACACTTTTCGGTATTTTACGGTATATATATATCAAAAGGAAAAAAAATAATAATTACATCATTAAAAATGAAAAAGCACTATATTTAAATAGCAATAAATAATAAAATTCGCTCTTAAAACATTGTAAAACACAAAATTTAACAGTTAAATGTATCAGCACCAGGACTAAAAAAAAAAAAAAAAAAAAAAACTTTTATAACATTTTTGAATACTCAAAAGCATTAATTGCTGCATAACATTCAGCTAAAACATTTTTATTCTGTAGTAGAATTAAAATAATTCGCATAAGGGAAATAAGTAGTACTAGAAATAAAGAGATATATGCAATTAATAACTCTTAAAGGAAATTTCCATATTTTAAAACAATGATTTCAATATATTTGAATTTGGAATTGTACATTTTACGATGTGTTTTTCTGATCTGTTTAAACACTTTTTTCCAAACAACATCTGGAAATTTTATTTGAAACTAAAAATTGCTAAAATTAACATTATCAACTTTAAGAATTTTGAGAGCAAAAGAAACAATGAAAAACAAATAAACCGCAAAAGCGAATCCAAAAAGAATTTCAGCGATGTAGGAAGAAGGTTTGTAGGTGGGAATAATAAAAATAATAATAAAAGAAAAAAAGAAAATCGAAAAGCAAAGGATAACTCGATTTTCTCAAATGTAAGTTTTTGTTAGTATTTCAAAAACAATAACGCCACTTTGAAATGGGAACGATTCAATTTTCCCATTTCCGGTTCTCTTTTACTCTTACCCATACTCTTTTCATAAAAAATAAAATGAAATAATAATAATAAAAATAAAATAAAATAAAATAAAAAAACCTTTGAATGATCTGGTACAGTTCAAATAAACTCTGACATAAAAATGAAGAAGCGAAAATTCGATTTAGGGGTCTTTTTTCTTTTAACATTTTGTATATTCTGATATGAATGACGGGCTTTAACTGTATTATGAAAAATAGAGTTTATAAATGGATGGGTTAAGAATATTCATAAAATTGTATACAAATAATTGTTAGAAGAAAGTAGTGGAACCTTAAATACCTTATATTCCTTTTCAGAGGCTATTATGCTAATATGTCTATGCTCAACGTCCGCTTACAGTAGTAAGCTTTTAGCTGAAAAGGTTTTGTATTTAAGAGAATAGAACTAATACCAATTAACCCTCATTCAAAGTTAGTTATTGTATATTGACAGGGCCTCATTAACGTACAGGTTGGAGGGTCACGCTCAGGCGCTCGTAACGCAAAACTTTGTTTACAGTTAAAAGAAAAAAATTAAAAACGTTTCAGTGAAAATTTCATTTAAAAACGCAAAATGAAAAATTTCTTAAAATTTTAATATTTTGCACAATTACGCATTTTTCAATGAAAGAGTGAAAAAATGAAAGTTGTTTTCAGGGATTGGTAAAATCTTCGGGGGAAATGTTTTAATGAAATGAAAAGAAAAAACATTCAATAAATATGTACCAATATTTATTTATGCGTTTATTTATTTGTTGTTTATTAAGTTTATTATTTAACGTTTATTTATTATTATTATTATTATTTTGACGGTATGTTAAAGTTTAAGAGATTGAGGGTTGCCTAAGTGCACAATGCGCCCTGGGCCCAATTTTTCTTTGATTGGGCTCTGTATATGAGAATATTGTGCTACCAAAAATTAAATGTAGGAGATATATTCCTTGTTAAATTAACGCACTCGAAATTTTATACATACTATTTTGTTAAAATTGATTTTTATGCTGCTAAATAATGACAAACTTATATTATTTTTGCTGTACTTCAGTTCGACATTTTACAAATTTGCGTTGCAATAAATAAAATAATTTTATAGTTGTTAAAAATTCGCATTTAGAGAACAGTAAATTTATTTACTATATTGCTATTTTAAGTGCTAGTTTAATATAGAAATTGTTAATAAAAATATACAAATCTAAGTAAAATTAGTTTGATATATCAAAAAAGTGTAGATCTAAATAAATTAAAATAATATACAAAAATTTATTATTCAGAAATTTTTCTTTGAACATAGCAGTTTAATGCATTCCGCTGAAAACAAACTTGATTTATCATCAGATGTACTTGCACCGACTACATCTTGCAGCTCTTTGAACGCTTGAACTGTTTCTAATTAATGAAATTAATATAACAAAATTAATGGCTAAATTTTGAATTAACCTTACAAAAAATATGTAAATTTAATAATCTCTCTCGTAGTTTTCAAAGAACTTAAGAAAGTAATAAAGTAATAAGTTCTTGAGTATCTGCGGTCTTAAATTTTGACGTATTTTAAAAAAGAAATTTTTACAACTAGGTCTACAATAAAATGTTACAAAAAAAAAGAAAAAAAGAAAAAAAAAAAAAAAAAAAAAGAGAAAATTCTAGAAAAGGAATAGAATTCATTCGCATTTATCGAGCCACCCAATTCTGCGTATAATAAGGAGTTTATTGTATATAAAGAGTAGAAAATATTACAGATTCAATACTATAATATTTAAAGAGAAGTAAGATTTAAAAGCAATAACTGCAGATATTATATCATTTTAAGTCGAAACTATTATGTTGTGTCAATCATAAAACTTTCTTCTATATTTTCCTATAAGAATTCACGCAGTTCATTTTATATAACAAAATTATTTTCCCCGATAAATGCAGCCAATTTTCTTCTTAGAGAAGTGCAACACTAAACATTGGAAAAAAGTCCTCTTTTTTTTTTTTTTTTTTTTTTTTTCCCCCCCGCTATAAAATGTCATCTGCAAAAATGCCTTTTTCAGTTATTTTAATGAAAAAAAGCTTTCATTTTGTTTTTTAATAATCACAAATATATGGTGAAAGTACTTGTTTTAAAGCTATTAACAAGTTCTTTTGAAAAATATAAATATTGAAAATTTACATTCCCTGGTGCAGTGCTATCCCAGAAGAGCGGGAAGCAATGTTCCTATTTATACAAAAAAAAAAAAAAAAAAAAAAATCCTAATTAAGTGTTACTATTACAAATAATTGTTTTTAATTTTACAAAGGTTTGTTAAAAATAATTCTTACTGAGCACATTTATGCGAAAGTTTGCCCAATACAGAAATAATATAAAAGAAATAGGAAAAACGGGATAGCAACACTATTTGTCGGACGATTTTCACCAAATGTTGATAGTAGTCACTAATATATATCAGAATGCAACTATATATTAATTTACATAAATTTTTTTCAGTTACTTCTTCAGAGAGGGCTGCCACAAAATTTTTATCATGCAGAGAGCCAAACATTTTCTAAACATGGTCAAATTCTAATCTGGAGTTCTCAAAACACGTAAAAAGATCGAAATTTTTACGAATCTAATACTTTATTCAATTGAATCTAGAAGAAAGTAATAAAATAAATCTTCTAGGATTACATAATTTTCAGAAAATAACAGTAGCAAGTGATATGAGTTTCTTAAAATTAACGGATGTAATCATTTGACGTAATATTTTCACGCTCATTCTTATTTGTCATATGTAAATCCCAATAAATATATTTTAAAATGTAATTACAATTACTCATTAAAATACATTTAAAATTTACCCGAGTAAGTTAAAACAATTTGAGTTTTACCTAAATATTTTGTATTTAATTATGCATTACATTAAAAAAAAAAAAAAAAAAAAAAACTATCACTTTTAACTATCAACAAAAACACTTTTAACTATCAAAGTCCCGGTTCGGGAACGAACCGAATTCCGAATGCGGGAAAAATTTCAAAATCAAACTCGAAATGTACAAAACTCGGCCTGATGCTGCCTGCGTGCCAATAGATCAAAGTTTGTTAATGAAACCATTTTTTAATTCATGAAATCAATGAAGGTAGGGAATCAACGAAGGCTTTTCTCGCTTCGCTGTTCACTATATTTAAAGGAAACTCTTTTCTATATCGCTTTACAAACAAAAATTAAATTTAAAGAAATCATGAAATTGCTTTAAAGCCCGCTTTGGTTCGCGGCTGCCTTCGGCAGCGACCCATTCATTCGCAGACTCTCGGTGTCTGTTCCTATTGCCTATGACAATAGCTTACCAATAGGCTTCCATTTGGGTGCTTATCAGATGACAGTTTCAAAACGGACAGTTTCGAAAAAAAGGACGTAGCCATTTTATATATGAATCCCAGTTACATATAAACAACACTATACGTGGTGTACATAATATTTTCTTTCGCGTTATTTTCTATATTTATTTGATTTATTCGATCAACCATAAAATGACAACAATTTCACCCCAAATATAATATTACAATGTGCTATGATCGGCAACGTCTATCGCATGAGACAATAAATTTTTGTGGTTATAATAGTAGTTGAGTTAGTTAATAGTAGTTGGTATATAGAAAAATAAATAATGAAATATGTAAACCTGATCATGGTACAGCCTTAATGCAGCTCCCCTTGGCGACTTTTGAATTTTTATCGCCACTTTAGACAAAAATACACAATTTATGATTTTCTTTCTTTCTTTTCTTTTCGTTTTCCTTTTCTTTCTTTATATATAGCCATTTATTTATAGCCATTTATATATAGAGAGATATTAGCATTGTTGTATAGAAGTAATGCTTTAGAATGACTGTTACAAAGTACATTTTGTATGAATGATAGAAATAAAGTAAACCCAACATTAATTGAAGAGTTTTTGCAGAATGACTTGAAGAACAAATCAGTACAGTTCTGGTTTTTATTCGAATATTTTTTACGCATGTAATAAAAAGGAATAGGAAAAGAGTATTTTCCAATCAAATCAAGGACTTTCAGTTTTATAAGCATCGCAGAGACATCTTTCAGAAATTTAGCCAAATGAAAATCTGAAAAATTAAAACTAGTGAAAATAATTATACTCTCTCTCAAAAAAAAAAAAAAAAAGGAATGAGCTGTGAAAAGTTACGGTAATGTTTACAACAGAATATGCTGGCAAAAAGAAGTGTCAGCATATTCTGCAGTTAAACGGAATAAATTACAGCAGAAAAATCTGTTAAGGAGTTTCTCTTTGCAGATATTTCTGCTGTAAATTATTCTATTTAACAGCAGACTATGCTGGCACCCCTTTTTGCCAGCACATTCTGCCGTAAACATTACTGTAATTTTTTACAGTGTATGTTGAAAATTTCTTCTTTGTATCCCTGTAATCAATGCATTTCGTGCGATGATGAAATTTAAAATGTGTACCAATTTACAACTCAATCAAATGCCGCGTTAGATGTTATCGGGTTCACTTGCACAGATACACACACCACGGTAAAAATAGCAAAAATGAATTCAGGGGACTTGGAAATAAAATTTAAGTTAAGCCATGGTGATTAGTTTCTTTAAATTTACTGGCTATTATTTAAAAAATTTTTGCTCATTACTGAAATAAAAGTTTTCTCATTCGAATTTTTTAAAGAAACATTTATAAATTGCATGATATTTGTAAGACGTCCGTTTTGACTTCGCCGATTTTTATGGCGTGTTTGATTTAGTTTCATCGGTTTTTGGGACGAATCTATTTTGAGATCGCCGGTTTTTGTGCATGGTCAGTTTTCCAGGGATGAGATTTCCGCTTTTTTTTTTTATTATTTGCCGAAAACTCACGGCGAAGAGGCGGGCCAAGGCCGTAACCAGTGTTGCCAAATACTATCACTTTTCTTTCAGTAGTCACCAATAATTTTCGGAAGTGATAATTGATATACATAATAGATGATTAATATTTGAAGTAATTAGGCAACCGTTGCATTCAAAATGTAGTGGTGGGTAGTGAATGAAAGAGTCGCAAAATCTGGCACCACGGCCGTAGCTAGAAAAAAATTCGGAAAGAGCTGAAACATTTGTACGCAACGTTGGGTGGTAAAAGCGAAGTATAACAACAAAACTTTCGGGAAATCTGAAATTTTCAAGGGGGGTGGGGTTCCCCCTTGTCTACGGTCTTGAGAGGCGGACTTACACTTATCTTTTTGGCCGCAACGCAATGATAGTCAAACACATTGAAAATATAAATCTATGGCAATAATAAATTGAAAACGGTCTTTTATCACACTAACAGGACGAATGTGTAGTCGTTATGGCAACGAAGACAATATGAAACTAAACACTTTCCTTATGTATCGTACTTACTTGTACTATTACCTAAATTCAATAACATTTTGAACATTATAGTTATAAATGTGTCACAATGTTACCCTTGTAAGGATATATATATATATATATATATATATTTAAGAATTCTGTCAAAGAATTTATGAATTCTGTCAAGAATTCCCAAAAAAATTCTATCAAAATGCTCACCATTAGTGTTCTTGATAGTAAAGGCACCAATAGAGGGCATGCTTGCATTTTAACTCTAAAAACAAGTTTTTGGATTCCTGCAGAACTTCGAGCAATGTGTATAATCGTCTACTATTAATTCCTCTAACTGCAACTATTTCTAGCCTTCAGTTTTAGGATAACACTAGTTTAATTATTAAAAAAAAAAAAAAAAAAAAAAAAAAAAAAAAAAATTGTCGTTATTTCTTGTAGTTTGGATGAAATAAATTTTTCTTTTCTTTGTGTCTAGTCATTTTTAAATGATTTCTTGTACTCTTTGTTTTCATAAGATTAAAACAAGTATATGGTATTTTTTTTTTTTTTTTAATTTTTTTCGTGATAAATTGGTAATTTTTTTAGCATCATATAATATTTTTTGGATATACCCTTCTTGTACCACAAAATGACATCATGACCAGGACTGGACAATGCTTTCAGCTGCTTGCTCAGTTGACTTTTAAGACAAGATTAGAGATAGTCACAGAATATTCTTCAAAATTCAGACTGAGAACAAATATTAATTCATTTCACTCAAAATTAGATCGAATTGCTTAAATATTTTCTTTAAGGGTTGTTTTTTGTTTCAAATTTTTAGAAGTTGCGAGAATAAGCATTTTTTGGAAATGTATCTCAGAATTCAAATAAATATGCGAATGAAACTCTGGCTAGTATTAGTATTTATAAGATTACCACACAAGGGGGAAGGACTAACTCTTTCATTTCCAGTTTTTTCATCCATAAAACAATAAATATTATATTTAATCACAAATGTATTTCAAAAGTAAAAAAAAAAGTAATTTTTTAAAGTAGGAGTACGAATTAATATGGTTAAAAAAGCAGTTAAGTGGTGTTTATTTGTACATAATGTAACCACTGATGCCCTTTAAAATCAGAACTTTTCAATAAATAAATAAAAATATCAAAATTTTGAAAGAAATACAGGTTACAATAAATTAAAATATAAATTATAAACGTTAAAAAATAAAAAGTATTTGAAACAGTTAATTTACTTAAATAGTCCCAACAAGGAAACTGATTCCGATGTTGTTATCAGAATAGAGTAAAATATCTTTTCATTCATTAACAAGGATAATGAATTAATCTAAAGTATATATTTTTCGGTAAGAAAATGTATATAGATTTAATAATGTTCAATTTTAGAGTTTAATTTTAGTGTTTTTGTATCAGAGGAAGTTTTTGATAGTGAGAAATAAAATATTAAAAGTTATGATTCCAACTGGCATCACGGGAGTGCAAGAGTTAAAATGCCTTTTTTTTTTTTTTTTTTTTTTTTTAACAAAATAAGACTCGTTTTAGTCAAAACAATGTATTATTAAAGTAATTAAATTTTTCAACGATAATTTGTTTTCAATTTACAATACAACCATTATGTATGTTTTTCGCTTTGTTAATGCATTAATGAAACAAAATTTCTTTTTGTTAATTAAGTATACATTTTTTAATCAGCTATTCCCATTTTATTTCTCCTTTTCAGAAGAAATTCACAGATGGTCATAGGTGTCCGATATTGGTGTTTACTACAGGCTTTTCAAAAGTCCACTACTAACCCATTTTAAGCTATCTTGAAAATTATCTTTTTAAATTATGATTTGAATGAAATCATAATTAAAAAAACTAATTTTCAAGACTTTTTTAATTATGATCTTTTTTTCAGTAACTGAACTATCGAACACTGTTTTTAGTTACACAAACACACACACACACAAGGAAAAACAGAAAAAAAAAAAAAAAAGCAAAGCTAGAAATTCCTTAAAGTATCCCCTATTAGTGCAGCTATTCTATTTCGTAAATAAGTAATATTATATGTTAAAACACAGAGCTGTTTTTTTAAGACCAAAATGAGAGTAGTTGAGCATGCGGAAAAATCTTCGAACCAATCCGAAACGACACATTCTTCTTATTAAACGTTGACAATTATGAACCAATGAAACAAGAACGTCGTAGGAAACGAGAAAAAGAAGGTTGAGGTTGAGTGGGTTAAACGTCGCAATAAAGTTATACATTAAATTGACACAAATTACACATTAATTTTATACACTGTTCAATTGGCAACGGTTGGGCATTAATAATAATAATAATAATAATAATAATCGTTCAAAGTAAGTGATGTTAAGGTCTTTTATATTAAATAGGCAAAACAATCTCCATGTAGACATTAAAGAGCTCTTGTAAAATTTTAAGGAAAGTATATCATTATCTTTTTTTTATCAACAGAAAGTTAAAAACAGTTTTTTAAATACTTCTGGTTTGGAAAAAAAAAAAATAAATAAATAACATTGAGAATTTGAATTCGAAAAACTGAAAGGAAAAAAGGAAACCTTTTGTAAACTTATTTTTGCTTTTTATTCGATCACTCCATTCTCAAACCTTTCTCATTTTTATCCTTATCGAAATCGATGTTCATGGCTACCATGATAAAGTGTTTTTCCCACAACAAAAGTATTTCAAGTATTGCAGTTTGCTCTCTATAACGCTGGGTAGGTTGATTTTTGTATCAGTTTTATTTCTCACGATTTCAAGTGTTCGTTTTGTGAGCTCGGAATTTCTCAGAACAGACCTCGGAGGTAATTGGTTGTTGGTTTCAGTTTGTTTGTAGATAGAAATTAGTCTATTTATTTTTTGAAGATTTCTTTCAACATCCGATTGCTGTGTAATATATATATGTATGTGTGTGTATATTATTGGTTAAAAAAAAAAAAAAAAAAAAAAAAAAAAGAAAGAAAGAAAGAAAAGTTTAAATATTTCTTGCTAGGCTTATAGACACATGAGATGTTATATAGTTTTTTTTTTCTCTCTGTACTATACGTTTATGAAATTTTGCATTTAAATTAAAGTATAACAACATTACATGTACTAAAAATCTTTTAAACACTCTATAAACTTATGAAAATTCTAAAATTTAATTCTTTTTTTATTTTTTTTTAAATGCGTACTAATTTCCTATTTTTTTTTTTAAATGCGTACTAATTTCATATATATATATATATATATATATTTTAAATGCGTACTACATGCGTATTGTTTTTAATATTTTCCCGTGATTATACTTTATTATTATAGTTTAAATTATAGTCTGAACATATTTGCATACTATTTTTTAAATACATTGAAAAGTTAATGTTTATTATTTTAAAGATTGAATTTTAAAATTTCACATGAATTTTGCTTTTAAGTAATAATTGTGTTTTAGTATTTAAGATGAAAACTTAAATTGATACGTCTATTTATTTAAATGTCTAGTACAAGCTTATACTTTTATTAAGATTTCGTTTAAAATTGAGTTGCATGAAGTATTTCAAAAATATGAAATTCTGAACAATATTTCATTTGAGAAAAATACTTTATTTTATTTTATTTTTTACATTTATAGGTGAAATGTACGTTTGCAGTGCTATAAACTTATTGTTATTATTATTTTTTAAATTCAATATTATCTATATATATTATGGAAGAAAAATAATATAAAAGGCTAAAAAACCAAAAATTAATAAAATAAGTGAAATAAAAACTATAAATTACATACTCAATGAGCAAGAAAATGCAGCAAATGAGAAATATGCAAAAATAATTATAATGTAAGAAACTAATGAAATTTAATGCAATCATAAAATATATAAGTGAAATCATGCAGAAAATATTAATTAACCGAAGAAACATTGAGGCCTGATAATATATTATCAGATCTCAATGTTTTTTCGGTTAATTAGTATTTTCACTGATAATATATTACCTGATAATATATATTATCAGGGAATATGCTATGGGATAATATATATTATCAGGGAAGCTCTTTAATGTAGGGTAGAAATAGTAAGATGTTTCAAGAGCTACTAGGAAAACAAAACTTTTATAAGTTTTTACCAAGTTCTGTATTATTATTGTTATTATTATTATCATTGCTGTTTGAATGATGCAAAGATGATACACATTACCAAGACATATTTAAAAGTTTCAAAATATACAACAAAGAAAAAACATGTTCTACTTATTTATTGAATTTAAAGTACCCATGCATGATATAAATGAGATCTCAGTTTTTCTGTTTAAAAAATGTTCAAGTTTTAGAACGTTACAAAGATAATATAGATTACCAAGACATATTTAAAAGTTTAAATGTGTAAATTAGAGAAAAATCATATTATACCTTATTTGATTTATTTAATTTTATTTGTATACTGCGAATTTAACTTTCATAATATAAAGGAAATTTCAGTTTCCCTATTTATTTAAAAATACGCAACTTGAATATTTTTACTTTCTTTTTCCCATATTTGTGGTAGAGAAAATATTGTTTTGGGGTCAAATTTTCGAAATTGAGCTTTTGTTATATTTACACGTTTTGAGGTCCACTAAATAAATAAATAATAATAATAATAATAATAAAAAGAACATGTTTTTAGGGGTTGGTAGTGTGTGTGTCTGTGTATCTGTTATCAGCATATCCCAAGAACAAACATTAGCAGGAAGTTCAAATTCGGTATTCTAAATCTGTATGATTTACGAATGCTACTTTAAATTTTTCGTTGAAATCAAACAAATGGTTCGTGTCCGGGAATCCAAGAGAATTCAAATACCTCACGCCTTTGGGTGAAATTGCAGGTAATTAGAGTTTAACATCTATAGGCTGTACTAAACCAAATGAAATGAATATATATTTTTAATATGCAAAAAAACATGTTTATTGTAGAAAATGGTATGAAAATCATTCACCGTTTTCATTTACCGGGCTATACACAAAACAACTAGAATATAGTGGACAATATTAGAAAATTGATGAGAGTGCATTTCAGGTTGTGATTGTGTTATTAATATAGGATTATATTTATGCGCACAATGTGGTATATACATAAGTTTTAGAAGATATACAAAGCTGCCAAAAATTGAGCGATTTTTTTTTCTTGATGAATGTAATTAGTGGAAGGGCTTTACTATAACATTTTATCATTCCAGGGAAACTGAAATTTATTCCCTATAGCCATATGGTAAATAAAGTAATTTTTTAAGCTAAATATTCATCACTTGATTTTTGTATATTTACACGTTTTGAGTTTTCCTGAATACTGATGTTAAATTTTTAACGTTTGGTTTTTGTCGGTGCCTCCTATCAGAGTAACTTAAAAACAAATAATTTCAGGCAATTCATATGTTATATTTTGAAGTTAATATAAGTTTATTGTTGGAAAAGCTTGAACAAGATTGATAAATTTCAAGGAATGGTGCGGGTGAAAGTTGTCTGAATAATTTTAAATGAACTTATAAAAGTACAAACAGATTTGAATTATACATAAATGTAGGCACAATATTCAAACGAGGGGGGCGATTGAAGGGGTGATAGGCC
This sequence comes from Salticus scenicus, assembly GCA_963930645.1. Lineage (NCBI taxonomy): Eukaryota > Metazoa > Arthropoda > Arachnida > Araneae > Salticidae > Salticus > Salticus scenicus. Next base: position 184,051,553 of record OZ005649.1, read on the forward strand.
CCCCTTACACAGAATTATTTGTCAAATAACGCTATACCGAAGCCTAGTTTGGATTGTTTTTAACGTAGGTTTATATAACAGTACTCGTTAATCCTTAATCTGTATTTATAGTATTGAATTTCAGGGCAAAAGAAAATCGTGCAAGTGCCACAGCAGATTATTTTTAAAGAATACAAAGATGTATAAATAACCTAGACACATTTAAAAGTTTTAAAGTATAAAATAAGGATAATTCATGTTCCAACTATTTATTTAATATTATTTATAAGATGAAAGTTGTCCTTACATAATATAAATAATGTATATATGTTTTATCGCACAAAAGTTTAAGTTAAAATTAATTAGAGAAAGAAAGAAAGAAGAATGAAAAGGGATTTTGAGAGATTTTTAATTTAGTGTCAGAGATTTATAGCTTTTCCTTTTTGAGCGCTATTATTATTATTATTATTGTTATTTTTTTTTTTTGTGGGGGGGGGGGGAGGTGTATCTAAGCATTTCATAAAATGGGCAAAGAAGTATGATTTCTATAATGCTTTTTCGCATTCAGTAAGTTAATTAGTTATAAGCAAAAGTTAATTTTTCTTGCAACAAAAATCTGTTAGATCGATTTATATGCATATTATATTTCACTAGTCTTTGATTTATTTAAAATATTCAAAGCAATTAATTTTCTGAAATAATAAAAAAAAAAAAAAACTATTTTTAACAAAGAGAGGATTATCAGTAAAAATTAGTTTTTCTGGCAATGACAAATTCTCAGAACGATTTCTGTTCCATAAAACTTCAATCCTGAATTTTTACCGAAACGGTCAAAAGTGTATGTTAATTGTAATATTTTTCTCTGGGTAAACAGCTTCTTAACAGTGAGAAATTAATTCTCTTTCATTAACAGCTTGCGGTATCGATTTCTATTCAGAATAATATTTTTGGACCTTGTAATTCTTAGCACTTTCGCGACCGTATGCTTTTGTCTTTTTCACAGTATGGTCCGCCTGTGGACGTTATTCTTCCCAATTACAATATTTCAGAACAAAATTTTCCGTATTCACATTTGTATTACAAATGGATATACATTATAGTTACACTCTTTCTAATCGAAGCATTTATATCCATAGTATATTGATAGTACAAATATGAATATTGGGTGCACTTTTAAGAAATAGATAACATACAAATTGTGAAAGAAACGCCCACTGGTGGAGTTAGATATTTTTAAATGACGTGAATTTACGTCAGCGGTTGCGAAACTGTTAATACTAATCATATCATAATCTGTAAAAAGATGTTTTAGTAAATATGAACAATAAACGTCAATTTCATTGTGTTTTGTGCTGTTTAAAGATATTAAAATCTACTTTATAGAAATACTTCTCGTAGAACGTGCTTCATTAAATATATTTTGGGTGGCTCTTGACACAGACCATTGGTTCTACTTAAACCATTATTAATAGGGATGAACATGCCACGCAGAAATTGAATGGCGTATATCAGTTTGAGGAAATTCTATGAGAATTTACAGAAGTTAGAGAATAAATAAACAAACAAACTAAAGTTATAAACATTTTTCTACTTCCTTGGATAAAATGTTAAAAAAGGTCCCCAATCTTTTAAAAATATTGCGTAAAATGTATGAGAGCGTAGATATACATAAACAAATTAATAGTATGTAAAATAAAATAAAAAGTCTATTTATTTTTTAGATGTAGCATAATATCTTTTAAGCTAGTAATTTAGAACTTTTTTATTTAAGTTATTAATTCAATTCTTTTAATTCGAGTATTTATCATATGTTTCCTTCGGCAATAACATTTAAAAGATCCACAAAGTTTTAAACCTTTGCGGCGCAAGACAATTTAAAACATTTAAGTTATACTGCCACCGGAATTCATGAACTAAATTAAACTAGACGAAATTTTAAATTTTAATGTTTAAAAAACCGGCCTTTTCTGATATGTTATAAACGTGAATTTTTGCTAAAAAATTTCCGGGATGAATTTTTGCAGCTGGATCTTAAATTTTGCGTCCTCGCAGCGAGGACAGCGCGCGTTAAGGGGTTAATAGTTTTCCGCAAAGTTCTTGAAAGCGAATGCATAATTAAATTAATTAATAGAATGCAAAACCAATACAAAATGTATACAAGCGAAAATTGAGAAATTCGTAATTAATAAATAAATCTAAATAAAAATCTTTCTTTAAATCTTAAATATAAAACTTAAATGATAGTTTTCGAATAACTTTTATTTTATATTCAAGATAATATTCCTATTCTTTTTTAACACATTTGCTCTATTGCTTGTTGTGGTAGAACGCAACAATTTTTCGAATTCCCAAAAGAATTTCACATGTGCAAAAGATCCATGTTGAACATCTCGATTTCCGAAATCATTCTCCTTTGAGGGTGATTTGTCACAGAGAAATGCCGAGTCGATGCTGGAGATTTTGTTTTTAGCCCTATTGTTGGTTCAGAAAATTTTAGAAAGCCTGTTCTTTCTTATTATATCTTTTAAAGTTGCTTGTTCATAAAATTGTAGAAATAAAGCCACAGAACTTGTTTTTTTAAAGAAGAAATAAGTTTTAAAGAAATTTTGAATTATTTTAGATTTTTTTTTTTTATTTTATATAATTCAATATTTCAAAATATCTTAAGCGGGAAACGAAAATTGTTGTTTCATATGTATACGTAAGTAAACTTTAGGCGTTCAGTAATAAGACGCCCTGCCATTAGGCGTTTTTCAAAAACATTACAATATAAAAAAAAAAAAAAAAAACCTGGAGTGACTCCACTCGACTTTCTGAACATTAAGTAATAAGCGGTTGTATAAATAAATTAAAGTAAGAGAAGTCTTCAAAAAAATAATTGAGAAAATTATAATGGAGTGTTTGAGATTTTTGTTTTTATATATACATAGTATGTTGTTTAATTTAACGCTATTGCCTTTCAAATAGTTTAAGCCCATAGATTATAACGATAAAAAAATTTTCGTTGTGTCCCTGTAAAAATCTGTAAGTGCTAGAATCACAAAAATCTATACATTTTGTGCTACAGTGACGTATAACATGAATATAAATTTTCCGTTCAGACACTATGTAGCCCTTTAAATAATATTTTGAGCCCAGAAGCCGCAAAAAGGAAGAATTTTTCTTTGTGTCCCATTTAAAAATATATATATATATATATATATATATATATATGTGCTAGATTCTTAATTTCGTGTGACGGTGATCTATAACATGTATACAAATTTTCAGCTCAATCGGAGTTTAGACGCTATCGCACTTTAAAGAATTTGAGCTTACAGGGCAAAATGACAAAGAATTTTTGTTGTGTCCCTGTAAAAAAAAAAAAAAAAAATTCTACCAAAGCCAGATTTATCAAAATCTATGCAGTTTGTGCTCTGGGGACCTATAACATGTGCATATATTTTTAGCTGAATCGAATCAGGTATTTAGACGCTATTGCCCTTTAAAGAATATGAGCCCATTGGCCATAATGATAAGGAATTTTTCTCTGTGTCCCTGTAAAAAAACTATTAATGCTAGGTTCATCAAAATCTATGCAGTGTATGCGACGGCGAGCTATAATATGTGTATATAATTTTAACTCAATCGAATAAGACATTTAGACGTTGTCGCACCTTAAAAAATGTGGACCATAGGCCATAATAGGTATCTTCAGAAAAAAAAAAGGATTTTGCGATTTATGCTTTTTGTAAGCTGTCCAAGCATACGCAAAAGGCGTTTACCGCACCAGTTGCTAAGGGTAAAATTTTAATGATTTAAACAGGATTATGGTAAATATTTTTGTTAAATAATGTAACTTTTTCGAGAAACGCCGAAAGGCGGATTTATCTCTCTACGATCGCTTTTATGCACTGTAAGATCGATATCTACAGCTTAAAGAGGGATTTCGAACTACTATGAACCACTATGCCTGACCGAAATTCGAAGCCAGCACCTGGAAACTAAAGGTTGACTATTGTGCCCTCAGATGGGGTGTTCAAAATAAAATACTGGACATTGAACAAAAATGGTGGACATTTGTTCACAAACCATTCGACTGGCGTACTGCGGAAAATATTCTTGTCAGAGTTTAAATTTTTTTCTTTCAATTAAAACATAATAGTTTTATTTATATTTACAGAACCATGCAGAGATCCATTCATAGCATACTGGTATCTTATTGTATAACAGATTGTACAAGCATGGCGGATCGGCTGGTTAGTGTCCAGTCTCTTATCATGTAGGGTGTAAGGATAAATACTTATTTTTAAAAAATATTAATGAAGGTAAATATTGCATCAAAAACATCGGAAAAATGATATTGAATGATTAAAAATAGAAACTTAAATAATATTTATAATGTTTGTTTAAAAAATTTGTAAATACGCTTCACAAGATAAACTAGATGTAAAAATATTAAAAGAAGTATACAAATCTTTCCCCTGAATCAAACTTACTTGAACAAAAAAATTTGCATGAATTGTTGCGTATTTGGGGGTTCGTAAGTTGTCCGAGAACGAAAGGCGAATGTTGCAGAGACTGGAAACTTTATTTACAGAAAATTCGATAAGATTACAGATCTATACACCAAGTATCAACTTCACTTTCACCAGTAAACACAACTTAAATAACAGCTGTCAACAGCAAATTCACAGTACAAACTGTACTCATCGTCTGCAAGAGGCTCAGAGCTCTTTCCGTAGCAATGAAAACATTGGCGAAACTCAATTCCTTTGACGCGAAGCAATTCTTTAAATACCCGTGTAAAAAAATCTGGAAAATTCCTGAAACTTTCCAGCCAATCAAGTTAGAGCTTCTATATTTGGTATGTCGATAATAAAAATTTTCTCGCCAAAGTCGCCAAAGTCATTATCTGCCTTAATGAGGCTTTTTAACGTGTGTTTAACGGGGAATGAGCTGTTTTACTGCGAAAACAAGCTAAAAATGATGAAAATTAACATTTTGTCACCTGATTAAGCCTCTTTGAACGAATTTACATAAAAATAACTACGAATTATTTACAAATTGATAGCAGTATCATCTAGTGCTATCTAGGGAGGTAAAAGTGAGAAAATATATCTATTCGATAATTGTAATTAGATTTGACATTCCTTCCATAAATTTGATTTTGCACGATTCTTAAAATGTAATAATACTTTAGAATACTGTCAGTAGATTAATGTTTAGAACATGTTTTATTTCACGGCATGTAGTTATAATGTCGAACATTTTTCTTGTTTACAGAAATGAAAAATTTCACGAAGAAAAAAATCTATACCAAATAACCAGGTTTCCAAAATCTTGTTTCTTTCCAGATTATTTGTCATAAATAAACACCTAGTATGCACTGAAAATTTAGTCTTTAGACTGGCTCGAAAACTTTGTAAGCATGTCTACTCCGATTATTTTTTCGGCACCTTAATGAAAAAAAAAAAAAAAAAAGAACTACGGATAGGTTAAAAAAGTTTCTTTTTAGTTGTTGTATAGATTCATTTTTAATTTAGTTCCTTAGAATGCATATTTGGTTTTATCAGTAAGTTAGAAGGAAAAAAAAAAAATATATATATATATATATATATATATAAATTACTTGTCTAAAAAATAAAAGAAATATTAAGAGCACTTTCCCACAAAATGTTCTGTAATTTCATAACGAGGTATATATGACAAGTGTAGTGTTATGTCTTTTATGTAAAAAATAATATAGCTCTGTGATTTAATACTGAATAACATATAATATACTGTAAGAATTTAGTTTCTATGCATTAACTTTGTACCAGTAGGTAACATGTCGTAAGAATTCTTTAAAATTTGGTTTTAGTTATTTAAATAGAAATCTTTTGTAATATTTTCTACTGGTTTAAAATGTTTGAAATTATCATTCAAAAATAGTGGCAAATATTTAATTTTTAAAGAAAGAATTAAACAATTAAATATAGTGGAACCTCGATCCATTGTTTTCTAGGGGGTGCGTGAAAAAATACGATGAAAGTGGGAAAACGACGAATGCGGATTAAAGTCAAAACACGAAGAAAACGATTTTTATGGATTAATACACACAATATTTACAGTATACTACTAAAAAAACTAATTTGTTACTTTTCAAACTGTCAAAGAAATAAATCAATGTTCTAGAACATTAAGTAAAATTTATTTTTAAAAATCAGTAATTTTATTTTGGGTTTTTTGTTTATTTTATAAATTAAACAGGAATTTTTTCAGTTTTACAACATTTTTCTAGTCCTTTTTCTGTAATTTCATGTGCTCATATAAAAGTTTATGCATTTTCAAACGCCATAATTACATCAAACACACTTGGCACAAGCGTAGGCTCAGCCTCCTCGGCATGAAAATTAGTCTAGTCTCTGTTTCTTCGCCATTATTTTCACTTTTTCAAATCACACATTTCTTCTATGCTTTAGGATACCGCATATCGCAATGTCTTGATTAATGCAAATATTATCACTAAATTTTGTACTAGACATACTACGAAAAGAGTTATTTTACGATGAAAGAAGCTATTCCAGTTTGTATGCCATATCGAACTACTTGACCTTTAGGAGAAAATTTTTACGAGGTCAGGAGAAAAATTTTACATTGATGAATGCTGCAAAACGACTTTTTGAAGCACGATACATGCGGGTTTCGTTAACATTATTTAAATACAATTTGTGCAGGGACCATAGAAATAAAACGATCAATGCGGGAAAACGATGGATGAGGGAACGATAGATCGGGGTTTCACTGTATTAATAAATAAGCAATAATAATAATTATAAATGAAACAAATAAACGTAAACATTAACAATTATTACTAAATAAATATTATATAGTCAACGTGGAAATTATTTAATTTTCTTACTTTATTAAAAAAAAAAAAAAAAATATTTTATTTCAGTTAGTTAAATTAGTCAATTTAGTTCAGTTCTTGAAACTGAAATAATAACAATTCTCTAATTAACATATTTGCCGCAAACGAGAGATGGGATATCTATTCACATACGCCAGGACAGAAGAGAAGGCGTGAGATGAAATATTTTCCCTGTTTTAAGCTATGATATTATATGTAAGCTTTAAGAAATAAATGATCCGTTTCAGTGCACGAAGTGTATTCGTATTTAGTCTCTCCCTATGCGCCAAACATGTAAACATTGCATTGCATTTACAGGGTGGGTCAAAAGTTCCTGACACATTTTAAACTTTAATTTAAAGTCAAATAATAAATTTACGAGAGTATAGTTTTTACTTTGGAGCAATGATATAAAAGAAGGTGAGACGCTCGGAAAAATATGAAGCCAAAATCATAACCGTAGAAACCGTTAGGTATCACAGTTATATAAGAAATTCTGAATTGTTATTGTGAAATTATGTAATAAAATTATTCGAGACAAAAGTAACTGTAAGTGTAGGTTTCAAAGATGACAAATAAGTAAAATAATACAATGCTGGACAGTGTTTTGGTACACTGAATATGGCTCTTGTGGTAGTGTTGGCTGATATTGCTGCAGCCCTCTGGACTGGTATTGCGACATGCCAGTAGACAACAGTTAACTTCATTTCCCCTGCATGCTGATATGTCGTATGCCGAATCCTCTTATATCATTGTTCCAAGGATTGTACTAGAATGCTTCTCACGGTTTGAAAATTTTTGTTTAAATAAATAAAAAAAAGTTGAAAATTTAACTCATAGACGGCGCTGTACAATAAAAACATCAAGAAAAAGGGACAAAAACACATAGTAAGCAATCAAAAAACATTTATCGTCTGACATGCGCTATATTATGACTGAACCTTTTAGCATGAATCACACCCAAACAGTAATCTAATCCAATCCAACAAATGTTCTTTAATTGCTTAACTTTTTTTTTTTTTTTTTTTTTTTTTTTTAAATGTTTTTTCCCTGCTTTTAAGATTAAAATAATAATAATAAAAGCCCTAAGTTGAAACAAGTATTGGTTGTTCAATACTTGAAAATATTGCTTAACTTGTAATTCAAAATACTTGTAAATCGCTGTCTACTAAATAAAACAATATTGGAAAAATACCGCGAAGAAAGTTAAAGAAATATAGTAGAATGTACAAGACATTATTATTTAAAAAATCCATATTTTCTTTATATATTTAAGAAAAAAAAAAATAAAATTATACAGACACGACATTATTTCATTATTTAAAACATGAAAATCTGACATTGACAGATTTTAATTTAGTGCCAGAGGCCTACTGCTAAACTTGTTAATATCGACAAATTCTTCTTTAGTTAATTCGTGACGATCTAAATTCCATGATAAAGTTTTCATTAAATCAAACCAATGTGTTTCAGCTGCAGATACTGTAACAAATAACGTTGGAAGTCCAAACTGTCTTATAGCCGCAAAACAAAGTTTTTTCTCTTTTTCCCAATGAGGGGGAGGTGTGCCTTGGGGGGGACTCATGTCAAAGGTGTACCTTGGGGGGGGGAATCATGTCAAAGTTGTACCTTGGGGGGGACTCATGTCAAAGTTGGGCCTTGGGGGGACTCATGTCAAAGTTGGGCCTGGGGGGGACTCATGTCAAAGTTGTGCCTTGGGGGGGACTCATGTCAAAGTTGGGCCTGGGGGGGACTCATGTCAAAGTTGTGCCTTGGGGGGACTTCATTCAATAAATCCCCATTCAATAAACCGACTGAAATAGGCCCTTAGCACTATTAAGAGTGACGTATAAAAAATCGACAACGCTGTACCGACTGAAATAGGGGTACCTTGGGGGGGGGGACTCATGTCAAAGTTGTGCCTTGGGGGGACTTCATTCAATAAATCCCCATTCAATAAACCGACTGAAATAGGCCCTTAGCACTATTAAGAGTGACGTATAAAAATTCGACAACGCTGTACCGACTGAAATAGGGGTACCTTGGGGGGGACTCATGTCAAAGTTGGGCCTGGGGGGACTCATGTCAAAGTTGTGCCTTGGGGGGACTTCATTCAATAAATCCCCATTCAATAAACCGACTGAAATAGGCCCTTAGCACTATTAAGAGTGACGTATAAAAATTCGACAACTGTACCGACTGAAATAGGCCTCTAGCACTAAAAACACTACTGCCGCTGTTGTCAATTTTTTTTTTTTTTTTTTTTTTTTTTTTTAAGCCTGTGACCGCATTGTTTTGCGAACGGGTGTCTTCTAAGCGTCATGAGAGGTATCAATGATTGCCGAATACTCCAAGAAACACATTTCTCTTGGTTAGAAATTTATATGGCTTCAATTAATGAAGTTATGAATTGCAAAAAAAACCTCACGTTAACAAAGGTACGATATTTGCTAACTTGCAAATAGTTTCTTTTATTAATTTTTTTTTTGTTGTTATGGTCTCTGACATCATATTCCCCAAGAAAATTGAAATGATCAATGGTTTAATATAAAAAAATAAAATAAATGTCCTTGTTGCTACTAGTAACAAAGAAATTGATCGTCTGAAAATACGTAAAAAGCGCCATTTTAAATAATTGCAATGAAAATATGAATTTAAAATTATAATTTATCGTCTGCAGATATGCCCTCTCCCACTACTTCCATAAAATTAAATGTAAAATTAAATAAATAAATAAATAAAAAGGAAAAGAATAGAAATTCAAAAATTGGCATCTTCGAGATGCTCAGGAAGAAAAAAAAAGAACAGTGAAAACATTTAAAAATAACCGATATTTTTAAAATATTAAGCAAAAATTTATTACAGATAAAATGAAAATTAGTTTAAATTTTATTAATTTTATTTTAACGTCAAGTGAAAAAGATTTAATAATGAATATCTTGATTATGTTAAATAACTAGTGCTATAGAGTTTTAAGTTAAGCCAAGAATTTTTTAAAATGTAATTTAAGAAACAACAACTTATATTAGCTTATATAAAGATTCAGTTTGTCAGTTCAAAACATATTTAAACGATTGGCTAAATGGGAACATATTTAATGTTACCAATTTATCGATTTTTAAAATTTGGACATGAAGTAGCTCGGGTGTTTTTCGCCAAGGAATTCATTTCCGCAACCGCGAAAACCATTTTAGCTCAAGCTATGCCTTAAATATATAGATAAATTATAAAAAGGTGCAATAATAATAGTAATGGAATGCTTAAAATATTTACAATAATCACATAATTTATTTATTTTGAATGCATCTGACTAAATCATATTCCAGAAAAAATGTACTTTAAAAAGTTGCATCTTTACTGCTGCAAGCACCCTTTTAAACCTAGCTGTACATTAAAAAATAAATATAGAGACACATTGTCCTAAAATAACTAAATATACATATTATAATATTTAACAAATTTAGACATAAAAAAAAGTTCATAATTTCTTTAAACAAGCAAGTATACTCAAAAATTCAAATTTAAAAGCCTCCAAAGGGGTCATATACTAAAGCTGTAACGCTGAATGGTTTAGATATTACGAATTTCTCTCCTTTCTAAAATAAATGAATAAAAATAAAATTACGGCCGTCGTTGTTTATTTTGTGTTTAGGTGTCTAACATATGTTTCCGCCCAAAATAATGACAAATTATTATTAAGTTGCGAACATTAAAGCAGATTTTTGACTTATTATAAACGATGTAATATTAATTATTGTATATTTTAATTTGATATCAAATATGAGTATTTCTGTAATATAGTTCTGATTTTGCCTTGTGCTATGCATTATATACATTATTAACATTCCTATTCAATGAAAGGCAAAGCTGTGAATAGCCGGGTAGAGCCCATCAGCGGTTAATGACCGAAGCAAATCGGGAGCGGGGCACATGAAGCCTACCTCGGGGGTTTGTGAGCGGAGCAAGCAGGGGGCAGAGCCACTAGTTTCTTGAAAAAAAAAAAAAAAAAAAAAAAAAATATATATATATATATATATATATATGTATATATCTGTCACAGATATAATTTAATTTAGTATGACACGACTGTTTTGTATATTATAACCTATTTTTTTTTTTTTTTTTTTGTTGTCTATTCTTCCATATAAAAGCATGTGATGACTGTATGCATTCATATATACCTTTATTAAAAAAGATTGCGTACAGCAATTTTAATAGAATTTTTTATTCTATTTAATTAGTTAAAACTGTGATAGAAATATATAAAAAATTTCTATTAAAATTTTCTGTTAGACAAAAAGCTTCGAAGTTAGCAGCTATGCTTTAGACAAAAGAGTTAGCGACTGTGAGATAACTGAAAAGAAAAATAATATTATCGCGGAGAAGAAGAGAGAAGTTACACTAAAAATGACCTGGAAGAATAATAGATATAACAAGAAGATGAGATTTATTTTTTTTAAAGAATTAATTATTCAAGCTGTGAATGAAGCGAAAGTTAAATTATGTGTATATATATATAACAACAATGTTAATAGTTTTGTCTTTAGATTAATGTACCAATAGTTCAATTAATGGGGGAAAAAATTCTTTTTAATCCTAAGAAATGTTGTAATTTTACCATTTGATAAAAATGTTAGCTACTGTGCAGCCATATATCTTGTCAAATTATCCATTTTATTTTTGTTTCCGAATATATCGTTTTTAATGTGACGTCACAAAAGCCATTAAATTGAAATATCAAGAAATTAGAAACAAAATGAAAAATATACCTTTATATGCATTCGACACATGTACCAACCGAAGGTAAATTCAAAAGTTTTCATCTCACATTTTTCGTCAAGAAAATGTATCTATTTTTTATTTCTGCATTTATCTTTTTATTTCTCTTCAAAATCTATTAAAGAAAAGTTATCTTTATCAAATGAATTCCTTACTTCCTTCTGTACTTTTTCATTTCAATTTACTTATTTATTTATTTAGTGTTTTTATGGTTTCTTGAATGATGCGAGTAAAAATTGTAGTATCATACTGTTAAATAAAAAAAAAAAAAAAAAAAGAAAAGAAAAGAAAAAGAAAGTATCATCAATCATACTCTACAGTAAAATGATTTATTGTTGATTTTAATACCATTTTATTAAATCCCATTTTTCTTATTTTCTTGATAGATCTATTATCAAGCAGAGCTCCAAAGAAGTTTCAGCGAAAAGTTTTTATTTGCTTATTTTTCTTAGATTTATTAGTGAATTTTTTCTTTTTCTTCTTTTCTTTCATTCTTCTTCTTTTTTTTTTATTATTATAAATTCTGTTTCAATTATTTTAACCAAAAAAAAAAAAAAAAAAAAAAAAAAAAAAACATAAGAATGCAACGTGATGACACTTATTTATTTATTTATATATTTTAATTATAGTGTATAAATGAATAGAAAGAGAAAAAAATACTTTCTTAAAAATACGTATTTTTACTTTCCGAACATACACATGCACAGTAGTGGCACCAGAAATTCCCCGACGGGGGGACACCTCCACCCCGACAGGGGGGCACTACATAAAGAGAGTTTATTGTATAAGTATTTATCAAATACTGCAATACTGTTAATAATATTACTGTTAATATTTGTACCATTCCATTTGTTAGTACTCCTCGTGGTTTTGGAGATCATCGTGCCACAGACAGACATTTTCTAAAAATATCGTGGTCAAAATGTGTTCTGGACCTCTCAAAACGTGTATATTCATAGAAAACTGGAAGCTGAAAATTTTTACGAATCCAATACTTTCTTCGATTGAATATAGAATGGAAAAACTGGAATGCTCCAAATTTGTACAAGGAAAGAAAAATGCTGCCAAAAGTAGAAAAACTGAAAATTTTGTATTTTCCCCCCAGAGATATTTTAGGAGTATGCCCCGAAAGGGGGTCACAGACTCCCCGACGGGAGGGGGGGGGGTGTGCCCCCCGGTACCCTAGCTGGCGCCACCCCTGCACATGCAAGGAAAGTATTGTAAACATGACGAAAATTCGACTTTGAGATTTTTGTGTATTTATACGTTTTGAGGTTAACTGAGTTCATTTTTGCTATTTTTATGGTGATGTATACATATGAGTGAACACGATAGCGTCTAAATGCTATGTTCGAATGAGCTGAAAGTCGGTACTTATGTTATACAACGAACCCTATTCATTTTCGTGAATCTAGCAGTTACTTTTTTTTCTTTTTTTTACAGGGATATAAAGAATTTTTTTTTAAATACTTATGGCCTATGAGTTCAAGTTATTTAAGGCATTATAGCGTATAAATGTCTTATTCGATTGAGCGGAAAAATTATATACATGCTACAGATCACCGTCTCACGAGCTGTATAGATTTCGATGAATCAGGAATTTATAGTTTTTTTTTTTTTTTTTTAATTTTTTTGCAGGGTCACGGAGAAAAATTCTTTATCATTATGGCATGTGGGCTCAAATTATTTAAAGTGCGCTAGCGTCTAAATGTGTCTAAATCTAGCACTTATAGTTTCTTTACGGAGACACAACAAAAATGCTTTATCGTTATGATTTATGGTCTGAAATTACTTGAACTGCAATTGCGTAAAATTAAATAACATACTACATGAAGAAAGATACTAAAACACCCTATTGTAGCTTTCTCACTTTTTTTTTTTTTTTTTTTTGTTTAACGACTTCTCTTACTTTAATTTATTCATACAACCATACAACCGTTAATTACTCAATTTTCCGAAAATCGATTGAGTCACTCCAATTTTTTAATTTGTTTAACTTTATTTACTCTTAAAAAAAAAAAAAAAGCATACGTAAACAATTTTGATACGTTTTTGCCATTATATAGAATTTCACTTATCCTACATTTTACTATAATTTACTTTTCCAAACGTACTTATTTTTTCATAGTTATAGTAATCAGGTATAGATTGATCATCGCGGGGGAAAATATAATTCCTCTTCATTCGGTTTTTAGTATATCTATTAACTTAGTCAATATTTAAACTTTTTTTGGCGGGCATTACCTGCGCCTCTGCCAACTATATTTAAAAGAATTTTGAAAATTCCATATTACTTACTGTAGAGTCATCTGAAGGGAAGAAAGTAGCACCAGTCGAATGAACATAGACACCACGTGATTAGAAACGAGAACTTTATTTATTTTGTTGTTGTTGTTGTTGTTGTTGGTTGTTGGACATATTCTTCTGTCAAAGTAAAAAAAAAAAAAAAAAAAAAAGTATATGTATTCGTAATTCGTAGTCAATTCAAAGATGATGTTGGAAGTCCAAGTCTTCTTCTATGTGAAACCTTTATTGTTTATTTTGTTTATAATTCATTTAAAGCATAAAAAAATGCAATTACACTTATTTGAAATGTTCTAAACCTGTGATCGAATGATTCAGAAATTCTGTTAGTTCATCAAAATTCTCTACGAAAATCTATAAGTAAATACAAGTAGGGGAAAGTTGGACAAAACGGGATACCATTCTTGTTTTTTTTTTTATTACGAAAAATGTGTTGAAGAAAACAACACATTATTTTTTTTTTGTAACTACAACATTTATTGAAGCACACAAAAAACAAAGTTTTAACTAATTTTAATGACTGTGAAATAGTAAAAAAAATTATTTACCAAACTCTTACACATCCCGTTTTAGCATACCTGGGTTGGACAAAACGGGATAGGGATTACAATGTTTAATTTTTTGTGTAAAACTAACTGAAAAGCATAATTAACTGGCAAAAACCTGGAAAGCAAAATTTCTGCTTGAAAGAACAATGTCTTCAGTAATCGGAAACTTAAAATAAGAGTTTTTTATGTTATTATTTACAAAATGGGAAAGAAGGCCTTTTATTTAGGCCTATAGCAGAACAAAAGTCGCATATAAAGGTGTCGTCCTGTTCGTCGGCATTAGAACACGCTTCGTGAGCACATTCTTGGCATCCAGAACATTGGATCCAACCTTCACCAGCCTTAGAGTCGACGTACAGTGCATTACAAAATATGCAGGGTTCTCCTCCCTCTGCTTCATTTTCAGACGAAGACGACATGCATTCTTGGCTGCTTGCTGATAGTTTATTAAACTTTTTTATGTTTTGACTTTTAACATCAGGATTAGGCTTTCCTTTGGATTCTAGGCCTACTTTTAGGTTTGGCTGGACCTGGTAGCTCTTTTTCATCCTCTTTTCCATTTCCGTTTCTTACAAACTTCTTTTTTGGAAATTTTAAGAGGGATTTCTTAGCAGCCTTTTCTTCAATTTTCTTGATTCTTTTTTGTAGTTTAATCGTCCTTTCTTTTTCTTCCATTTCTAACTCACTCCTATATGGAGATGATGTTATTACTACAGTTTTCTTCTTTCTCTTATCAGCTTTTTTTTCTGGGTGAGGCCCTTTTACTTGAGGTACAGGCAGAACAAACTTTGGAGAGATGGAAAATGGTAGCTTAGGTCGATAACAAGAGAGTTCTAATCCTTTCTCCCCTGAGGATGTTGCAGGTTGGTCTGGACATAGGCTGTCTCCTGACAAGTTTGTTGGTTGGTCTACTCCTACGATGTCCCTTGAAGAAGTTGAAAGTTGCTCTTGGTCTTTGCTCATATCAGTATCTGGAGGTTCTTGCTGCAGGTCTGACGTAGGGTGGTCTGTGGTGACAGAGGGTGTAAACAAGTGATCTGGGAAGACGTCAGGATTGTAAGGACTTATGCCAGTTTTTATAAACCCTTTAACGACAGTTTCTGCAAAAGCTGCCCGTGAATAGGCTGCGTTGAACAGTTTTGCAACATCGTAAATTGTGACGCACCTACCTGAATGGTTGAACAGCCACTTTTGAACTTCTTGTTCATAATACGTGAAACTGACATGAAACTGACATCCAGGGGCTGAAGGCGCTGAGTTGTATGTGGGGAGATGGTTAGGATGGTTGCATTATTTTCTCTTGCCAAATTTACAAATTCCAAACATTTGGTGTGACTGTTGTGTCCATCAAGTAGCAACAGCACTGGCTTCTCATGGGTAGGGTTGGAAAATTCTACGAATTTTTTAAACCAAACAATGAAGGTCTCCTTCGTGATCCAGCCGGTCTTGTGATACACTGCAAATGATACTGGGAAAGCTTCATCCATGAGTTGTAGGTTTTCCTTCACTCGAGGAAATACAAACATAGGAGGGACGAATATACGGCACAAAAAAACTGTATCCCATTTTATCCAACTCATAAGTGTCCCGTTTTGTCCAACTCCGACACTTTTCAAAACAAACGTGGCTGATGCCTAAACTTGAAAGGAAAATTAGATAGACTACACATGAGAATGTTCATTAATAAATGCTTAATCAAATGTAATACTCACTGGAATTGTATTCCCATATATGTAGGCAGTATAATCTAGAAAACAACGCATGTAAATGTAGAAAGTGCCAAGAAATCAGAGTAAAAAATTTCTAAGAGCTACAACTTTCCATCAACTAGTGGTCTCGAGGCGGGACTAACTGAGAATGGTGTAATGACGGCCGAGAATAAGTTTCTGTCGTCGTCCACTCGATAGCAGTACTAGACAGATCCCTAGGCGACGTATCCCGTTTTGTCAGACTATCCCGTTTTATCCAACTTTCCCCTATTTAAGTAATCCTGATGTGTATATTTATTTATATGTGGCTTACTCCTTTACAACCAGCAGCTACGGAAAGTGGAGAGAGGTGAGTTAGATTTAACTTAATCTTATACATGCTAAACAGAGTTTGGGTTTAAAAGATTTATTCTTTATTTGGATTACAGTTCTTATTCTTTTATTTCATTTCAAATTAAACCATACATAATTTTGGTCCGTCTACGCATAGAGCTATTGATGATATTAAAAAATAATATATTAAGAAGTATAAAAATATATTTAATATGTATTTAATATGTGTTTGATATTCTTATTCTTATTCTTATTCGTAATCATTTATTTTTGAAATGGTTTGTTTTTTGTTCTTGAATGTTTATTCTGTAATTCGAAGGCCTATATTTATGCATATTTAAACTTATATATTCTATAATGTCTCCGAAATTAACTAAGCAAGTTTTGTTATTTGAAAATTTATGTACAAAGGTCGATAGTTTTAGAAATAGAGTGTGTAGTAAAGAGGAGCAATCCAAAGTTAAATTATTAAAAATTAAACTTCAATCATATGATTCTGAAATCGCAGAAATATTAAAAAAATTATCCGTTAAAGAGAATGAGGATTATATTGATATGTATTTGAGATATAGGGGAGTTGTTTTCGATTTACTAGTGGAGTTAGAAGAGAAAACAGAAGTAAATGAGTATGATTCAGATACTCACTCGGAAAATAAAGAAGAGAAAAATGGTAAATCCTCTCTTATTAAATTACAGAAATTTGATCTGCCAAAATTCTTCGGTGAAACCGAAAATTGGATTTTTTTAAAGAGATTCTTAATTCGACAATTCTAAATAATAATCAATTATCCAAAATTGAAAAGTTGCAATATTTACATTCGTCAGTGCGCAGAAATGTAGCTAAATTAATTCGAGGATTCGTTCTAAAAAGGAAAATTTAGATCAATATTGGTAAATATTAAATGAAAGGTATAAAAATAAAAGACAATTCGCACTCAGTCAAATTAACAAAATATTTTCTATGAAAATTATAAAAGCAAATAATGCTAAAACTTTATTTGAACTATTAGATACTTGTAATGAAGCCCTCAGAAATTAAAAAACTTTGGGTTTGTCATTCTAATGTGTTAAGTGATTTAATTATAATAAAATTCATGATGGAGAAATTAGATGAATCGTTAAAACAGAGATGGGAACTAATGTTAGATAATGATAAATTACCTGATCTTGATCTTTTTAAGAAATTTGTAGAGCGCGAAGCGCGCGGTGTTGAAGAGATAAAATGTAAACCAGAAGTAAAATTCACTAATTCGAAGAAAACAAATAATGTACTTTGTACAATTGTGAAAAAGGAAAATTCCATATATGTGCATCCTTTATAATGAGCGTCATGCGCTATTTAAATGTCCGACATTTACTTCAAAACCGGTTAAAAAAAGATGGAAATTTGTTGAATTAAATAAATTATGTCAAAATTGCTTACGCCAAAATCATAGGCTGGATAATTGTAGGATAAACATCAATTGTAAAAATTGTGCCGAAAAACACCACATGTTACTTTATGTTTATGTTAGAAATCAAAATTGTGAAAGGGCGAACCATGTATCGCCAGAAGTTTCGGTTTCAAATAGTGCTCAATTTTATCCGAGTAATGTTTTGCTATCAACAGCATTAATTAAAGTTAAATCAAGTAAAGGTAAAATTATGCATTGTAAAGCACTGATAGATAATGCTAGTCAAAATTCATTAATTACAAAAGAATGTGCTAAGTGACTAAATTTGCCCTTACGGAGCACGTCGCATAGTATAGTAGGGATTAATTGCGTTTTAGCAGAGACTGCTCTCAATGAAACTGAATTTCAATTTACACCGCATTTTTCGTCAGAGTAATTTTCGGTTAACGCTTTTATCGTTGCCAGGGTTACTTTACTTCTCCCTAATTTCCAATTGGTGGAACACGAGTGCCCACACATTCAAGGACTGCAGCTGGTTGATACACAGTTTTATGTAAGTGGTCCTGCAGATATTCTGCTTGGTGCGGAAATAGTCGCATCAATCTGCAATGGCAGTCCCATTCAAGGGCCATCTGAAACCCCTACGGCTTTTCCGACTGAATTGGGTTACTTCCTTTCCGGAAAAGTTGATAGTTTTCACGTTACAAACCTAACTCTAGTATGCCACACTAGTAATGATGACATAAACAACACTTTAAAAAAATTCTTCGAAACTGAATCAATACAGAATTTAGAAATTAAATGAACAGAAAATGATCCTGTAGAAAATTTTTTCTTAACAACCACTAAAAGAAATAGTCATGGGAGATACATAATTCATCTACCGTTTAAGCCAGATAAGACACTAGGTGACAATCAGGCAGGTGCTGTTTGAAGATTTCTTTCAATGGAAAATAAACTTAAAAAGAATCATTAATTAAACATAGCTTATTCTAACTTTATGAATGAATACATTTCATTGGGTCATATGACACAATTGAATCAAAACCAAATTGATGAAACGCTACATTATTATTTACCGCATCATGCGGTCGTAAATGAAAATAGTGAAACAACAAAATTACGTGTAGTCTTTGATGCATCGTTTAAAACCACAAACAATAAATCGTTGAACGACATTCTGTATATTGGTCCTAAATTACAATCAATATTTTTGACAATTTAGTAAAATTTCGTTCATACTCGGTAGCGTTCAGTGCCGATATTGAAAAAATGTACAGGCAAATATTAATAGAAAATGAAGATAGAAAATATCAAAGAACCGTTTGAAGAGAGTCTCCCAATGACCCATTATCAGTCTACAAATTAAACACTGTCACCTACGGAACAGCTTGTGCACCATATTTAGCGTTACGCACGCAATTATGTGAGGATGAAAAACTAAATTTCCCATTAGCAACAGAAATTGCCAAAGAAAAATTTTACTATGTCGATTTATTGGCAGGGGACGATTTATTGGACGATTTATAATCCATTCAATTAGCAAAAGATAGAATAATGGAGCTACAGGCTCTAATGCAATCAGGTGGTTTTCCCCTTAAGAAATGGGCTTGTAGCCACCCAAAGCTCTCTCCGTAATTCCGGATGAGAGCTTTGGGTGGCCAAAGCTAATTTGTTAATACTTTTTTACGACAAAAAATAAAAAATAAATCAAAGACTATTAGGAATGTTCTGGAATTTGAGTGAAGACACTCTTCAAGTTAGAACAAAATCTGATCAGAAAATTGACACTAAGAGGCAACTGCTCTTCATAATGGCTCAAATCTATGATCCCCCTAGGAATTATTTTGCCAGCCACTGTCATTCTAAAATTACTTCTGCAGTTATTATGGAAACAAAAAACCACTTGGGATGAGCCAATACCTCCAGATATTTTACAAGACTGGAACATTTTTTGTAATGAAATTCACGAATTTAAATCTATGTCAAAACCCCGCTATTTAAGTTTAAATGCTACAGACAGTAAAGTTGAGATTCACGGTTTCTGTGATGCCTCTCTGAGGGCGTATGCTGCAGTGGCATACTTAAAAGTCATCACAGACACCATCAATACATCTTTAATTGCTTCTAAAACCACAGTCGCACCCGTAAAGGAAATTATTCTGCCAAAATTGGAATTGTGTGGGGCCTTACTTTTAACAGATATAATTACCAATATTAAAAAATCCCTTAAATTTGTTCATTCAGCGTGCCTGTACAGTGACTCATCAATTGCATTAAACTGGATAAATAATCCCCCAAATAAAAGCAATCAATTTGTTACTCATAGAGCAACTAAAACAAGATCTCTTACCAACTTAGAGTACTGAAGACATATTCCAGGCAAAGATAACCCTAAGAATATAAGTATCCTAAGAATTTTTGAAGAGTTTTTTTAAGAAGCTTCTTTTACTTTTTATTTGTTTATTTATTTATTTATTTTTTTAGTTATTAAAAAAATACAAAATATTTTAGATATTAAAAAAGCACGAGATAAAATAGTTTTAAGTAAAAAATACATAAATAAATATTTTTTTAGAAGATTTTTATTGAAATTGGATTTTGTCATCGTGTTTTCATGTCACACTAAAAAACAAAACGCCTCTATTTTAACGTAAATGTTAGCACCTTTTTTTCGTCACTTGTTAGCTCAATTGGATAGAAAGAGCGTCATGTTGATAACGCGAAGTTTGTAAGCTTCGAAGACCGATGTGTTACTTTATTGCATATGATTAATAGGAAAGATGTCAAATGGTAAAATAAAGATCCTTCGTTGTCTACACACTATCCTAAAAATTTTTGATTAATTTTTTTAAGTAGCTTCTTTTAGTTACTAAAACGCACAAGAATAAAAATGTAATAATAATAAAAAAAAAAACTGGAAGTTTTTATTGTGTAGCCCTAAAAAGCATTTAAAAATATTCTTGCAAGGACATGCTATAAAAAAACTAGTTGGCATAGGTGGACTCTGCTCAGTTCCCCATCATATGTATGTTCTCATAAATTTCTTGTACAGGACTTATTATATACATGTTAAGAGAAATGAATTTGACCAAACGCTTGACACAGTGACAGAACGAAATCCTCGCCTAATAGGCTACCCACCATTCAGTTCGCTATCTTATTCTAATCTATTAATTTATTTTATTGGGACCAATTTCGTAGTTTATTTTCATGCTACTATTTCCAATGCAACTTTCCTAAAAATGCGTATTTTTATGAAATATCTCCCCATTTTGCTGTGTTGATAAAATCTTAAATTTCGAATAACTTACGAAATTTTCCTATTAGAATATTTGTAGTCAATCATGTTCATACAAGTATCATAAATGTTATTTTGAAATTGTCTGATGTATTTATGATCCTTAAAATGGACGTTTATGCTCGATTTTGCTTTATTCTGCCATTTTAAGTAAATCGTAAATTCCAAATAACTTACGAATTTTTTAAATTGGAAAAATCATACTCTATGGTATTTATGTCAGTATCCTAAATAATATTTCGAAAGTGGTTTGACATCTTTACGAGGAAAATATCCCTCAAGATTGACGTTTATGTGAAATTTTGCTCTATTCTGCCATGTTAAGAAATTCGTAAATTTCCAATAACTTACGAAATTTTTATATTGGATAATTCATAGTCATTAATACTCATGCCAGTGTCCTAAATAATATTTCAAATGTAGTCTGACATCTTTACGATGAAAATATCTCTAAAAATTGACGTTTATGTGAAATTTTGCCCTATACTGCCATGTTAAGAAATTCGTAAATATCCAATAACTTGCGAAATTTTCAAAGTAGCATATTTATAGTTACTGATGTTCTTTCCGGCATCAAAACTGATATTTTAAAACTGGTCTGACATTTTTACAGTAAAAAGTTTCCCTTTAATGCACGTTTAAGTGAATTTTTGTCCTATTCTCCCATGTTAAGAAAATCGTAAATTTCGAATAACTGCTGAAGTTTTTTAATTCGAATGTTGCAAATGAATAGGGTTCTTGCCAGTGTCGAAAGTAATATTTTAAAACTAATCTGACCTCTCTGCCACAATTTGTTCTTGAGATATCGTGTACACAGACTAACAAACTAACGGACTAACAGACTTACAGACTAACAGACACCCTACAGACAGACACCATACAAATTTTGTCATTTTCGGATTCCTCACACCTGAAATCGTGTAAAAAAGTCAAAAAACCGAGGTCGAAAATTTTCACGATTACCTAAGTTCCCCATACCTATAGTATGATGATGGGGAAGTAATTTCAGGATTACCTAAGTTCCCCATACCTATAGTATGATGGGGAACTAATAAATAAAAGTTTCAACAATAAGAAAATTGTTGAAACATTAAAAATATAAATATTTAAAGAAAAATATAAATATTTCTCGTTGCAAGAGATACAAATTTTTAAATTTTCAAACAGTTTTTGAAAGCATTCGAGAACAATATTCTTTTTGAATAAGTATTTGTTGGAATCTTTTAGCATATTCTATGACTTTTCTTTACTGCTCTTTGATTTTTGGTTAGAGCGTGTCGTGGGTTCGATTCTTCAAGGGCCTATGTGTTAATTTTTGCAGATAATTAATGGAAAAGGTGCCAATTTATAAAAAAAAAAAGTCTTTCAAAGTCTACATAGTATCCTTCGCAATTTTGATTCGTTTTTTTTAGATGCTTTTTTTTATAACTAAAAAGCAGAAAATAAAAATTTAAGTAAAAAAAAAAAAAAAACATTTTTTTTAACAGTATACATTATATCGATGATTTAAAAAGAAAAAATGAGTTTATACACTATCTACCAATAAGTATTTGGACACTTTCGATTTTAGATGCTTTGTAAAATAGTTCAAAAAGTACTAAATAAATCAACTTGAATCTTCAGGAGTGTAAAGGTCATGTTATACCTCATCTAATTCAGTGAAAGTTTTGCCCCAAAAACAAAATGCGGTCCACTACAAAAAATTAAAGAGCAATGAAGATGTCCAGGATCACCCTATAAAAATAAATGTTTGGAATTCGCTCTGATTGTAACAAGCGATTGTGAGGCTTTTTTTTTTTTGTGTGTGTAAATTTTTATAAAACTACCGTATATATTAATCAGTACAAAAACCCTTAACGGGTTAAAAGTTTGTGACGCAGCTACTTTATCACTATAAGAATTTGAAATATGGGTCTTAAAAATAATGATATCAAATTTTAAGTGACGCTTTTCTATTAGTTAAAATATACATAGATTTTCTTATTTGATCATTTGCTTTTTTCTTTTATTTATATTTACAGTGCAAACATAATATTTTTAACTTCAAGATAAGACAGATATATAAAATATACTCACTGATGCTTTTTCATTTGCATTTTAATTTCAAAATAACAGTTTTAAGAGGAATGATATAAAAATTCCAGTCACGCCTTGATGTCATTTTAAAAGATTTGTTTTTAGATTCCATTAAAATTACCTTTGTTTTGTCTAATAAAGTATATTTACACATTGAAACAGTGCTTTTAATTTTCAAATATACTGTCAAATAATCACACTTTCAATGAGTTTGCATTATAAATTAAAATTATTTATTTCAATAAATCGATTTGTCTTTTGCGTCACGCTATCCAAAACTGTGAGTAAAATATATGTAAATGTTACTTTGTATCATAGTATCCAACTAAGTGAGATTTTGTGCAAAGAAATAGTGTGATGCAAAGAAAACATTTGCACAAATTTTACTTGCAGTTTTGGATAGCGTGACGCAAAAGACAAATCGATTTATTGAAATAAATAATTTTAATTTATAATGCAAACTCAGTGAAAGTGTGATTATTTGACAGTATATTTGAAAATTAAAAGCACTGTTTCAATGTGTAAATATACTTTATTAGACAAAACAAAGGTAATTTTAATGGAATCTAAAAACAAATTTTTTAAAATGACATCAAGGCGTGACTGGAATTTTTATATCATTCCTCTTAAAACTGTTATTTTGAAATTAAAATGCAAATGAAAAAGCATCAGCGAGTATATTTCATATATCTGTCTTATCTTGAAGTTAAAAATATTATGTTTGCACTGTAAATATAAATAAAAGAAAAAAGCAAATGATCAAATAAGAAAATCTATGTATATTTTAACTAATAGAAAAGCGTCACTTAAAATTTGATATCATTATTTTTAAGACCCATATTTCAAATTCTTATAGTGATAAAGTAGCTGCGTCACAAACTTTTAACCCGTTAAGGGTTTTTGTACTGATATCATTACTTTTTAGAGGTTATTGATCAAAAAATTAAAACAAGTCCTTCCGGCTCATAGGAAGGTTAGGTTGATTTATCTTTTCTTATCAAGTTGCCATCATTTTTTACAAAATGGCAGCTACAATTTATTAATGAACTTGGTGGATTTATTAATGAGGGCTATGTATATATGGAGTGTTAAGCAAATCGGTTCAAAAGTTATTGTGATAATTTTCAAGTGGCCACCATTTAGAAACAAAAGGACAGCGTGACTGAGATGCCCAGTGAACTTATCAAAGATATTTGAATGATATGTCAACTGTGCAAATGTGATTCAAACTGATTCCGTATTACAAAAGTTATTGTAATAAAAAAATTTTAAGCGGTTGCCACTTGGAAACAAAATGGTGGAGCAAGTTGCCTAGCAAACTTATCCAAGATACTTGAATTGTATTAAGTTCACTCCCCAACTTTGATTTGAACCAGTTTAGTATTCTAAAATTTATCGTGGTGGCACATTTTCAAGTAGCAGCCTGATTTGAAGTGGCTGCAAATTGGAAACTAGGTAAATGTTGGAACAAAATTCATCCAAGATATTTGTGTGATAAGTTCATTGTCCAACTTGAACTGATTCAGTATTTCAAAAGTTATTCTGATAATAAATTTACAAGTGGTAGCCTGATTTGAAATGGCTGTACTTAAGATATCGGTCATTTTGTTAAAAATGGCAGATAAAATTCATTAATAAACACTTGGTTGAGACCTTTATGTGGTCAATGTGAACATGAAAATTCAAGCAAATGCGGTCTTAACTGTTGATTTGAAATTTTCATGTAGCCTTCACTTGAAAACAAGCTGCAGAGCAACTTAGTTAATGAACTCATCTAAGATATTTGTAAGATAAGTTTGCTGTGTAACTTTGGTTCAATTCAATTTTGAGTATTATGTCGAAAGTTATCGTAACCACAAAATTTCCATTATATATACAGAAAAACCCAATTTATACATCGTTTACATTTATACGTCCTTTTAGTGAAGTCCTGATTCATTCCTATTCATTTCAATGAAAAATTTCTTTGTTTAGTCACAAAATATTAGTTATGTCTTTTCCACTTTTCTAAAATTCACAAACTAAACAGACGACATACAAATTCTTTGCAGAATCGTTCTGATTTCTAATCTTTCTCCATCCTCAATATATACCGTAAAATTCTGATAGTAACGTCCTTTTCTTTTTCAATGGGAAATTTGTCAAAACTGGGGGGGGAGGGGTTATAATTGAAAGTTTCCAGAAATGTACGACGGGGAGATTATAATCGGAAGTTTCACAATCTTTTCCAAAAACATAAATTTTATTAATTATATATATAATAGCTACTAAATTATATTAACAATAATATTGATTATTATGTATTAAATTTTATTAATAAACATAATTTTGAAAAAGAAAATGTATATCGAATAATCGACATGAACATGTGATGTACACGTGCCACATCCCCCCCCCCCACTCTTATAAACAAATTGCGAAGTCGTCTAGAAGATTCACTGACAGTTAAACAAACAGTTAATTGCACTGCTATTAACAATTAACTGATATGCAAGAACAGAACAGGGTGAACAATAACTATTAATGTTATTTAATGATTTAAAAGTAAAAAGAGAATTTAAAATTTAGAAAAAAGTTATGATCGCAAAAACATAGTTGCATAAACAAGATTGTGAAAGCAATGGTCGCTTACGAATAGCAGTTAATGTTTTGGAGTTTAAAGAATGTAAACAAAGCAGCATTTTTTTATTTGGAGTTATTTTACTTTAAAAAGATGAGCAAAAATAGCACTTGGATACGTTTACATGCAAATTAGTTTCTAAATAAACATATGACTTCAGATGTTACAAAAAAAGTATGTTTGCAATGATCATGGGAAAAATGAAATAATGGCGGACTTAGCCGCCAAAAGTAAGGGAGGAGGGTTATAAACAGAATTTTCCGAAAAAGTAAAGTACGTGAAATTTCAAGAGGGGGGGGGGGGGATACTATCGGAATTTTACGGTATGACATTTTTTTTTTCCAATTTACTTTAATAGATTCTAGAAACTATAAAGAAATTGAATAGTTCAATATCTTTCACTCATATACTTTTTTAGGACACTCCCCCTTTCCCTCTACTCTAACACTCGGTGATCAAATGCAATGCAAAAGTCATGTGATTTCCAATCTTTCTCCATCCTCAACATAAATGTCAGTGTTCTCTTTAAACCAGGGTTGGCAAAAACCCGGGTTTTTCTGGGTATTTGTGGGTTTTTCTGGGATTTTGTGGGTTTTTGTTTGAATACATTTGCATTGCAATGTTAGATATATGTTATTTAGCATATTAGTTGTAATACACCTAATTATATTAAACTACTAATTAATAATTAATCTAATATTTATCTTAGAAATAAAAATTGGTTTGATTCTAATATTAAAATAGTGTTAATTAGTAAGATTAAGCTATATTTTATTTTAATGTATGCTTATTCAAAATAAATATTCTTAATAACAATAACTGATAAAATAAACGAATTTAAATTCTTAAGTACAATACATATTAATTAAATTTTTTAGTTCCACATCATACTATAGATGGAGAACTTAAATAATCGTGAAAATTTTCGACCTCATTTTTTGTTAGTCCGTTAGTCTGTGTACACGATGTCTCAAGAACAAATTATCACATAGAAGTCAGATCAGTTTTAAAATATTACTTTCAACACTGGCAAGAATCCTATTCATTTGCAATATTCAAATTAAAAAACTTTGTAAGTTATTAAAAAATTATGCTTTTCTTAACATGGGAAAATAGGGCAAAATTTTACATTTAAGTAAAATTTTGCATTAAATGGAAAATTTTTATGAAAAAAATGTGAGACCAGTTTTAAAATATGCGTTTTGATGCCGGAATGAACATCAGTAACTAGAAACATACTACTTTGAAAATTTTGCAAGTACTGGCATGAATATCATAGAGTATAAATTTTCCAATTAAAAGAATTCGTAAATTATTTGGAATTTACAATTTACTTAAAATGGCAGAATAGGGCAGAATTGAGCATAAATGTCCATTTTGAGGATCATAAATATATCAGACAACTTCAAAATAACATTTATGATAATTGTTTGAACATAATTGACTACAAATATTCTAATAGGAAAATTTTGCAAGTTACTCGTAATTTAAGAATTTATCAACATAGCAAAATGGGGCGATATCCCATATAAATATGCCTTTTGGCATTTTGAGGATTGTTGCATTGGAAATAGTAGCATGAAAACGAAACTACGAAATTGATCCTAATAAAATAAATTAATGGATTAGAATAAGATAAATATATCAAAATGAATGGTGGATAGCCTATTAGGTGGGGATTTCATTTTGTCAAGTGTTTAGTCGATTCATTTCTCTTAACATGATAATCATGTTAAGAAAATGTCCTGTACTAGAAATGTATGAGAACATATATATGATGGGGAACTGAGCAGAGTCCACTTATGCCAACTAGTTTTAATTATAAAAATAAGTTGCACTGCTTTATCTTTTTTTTTTTTTTTTTTTAAGTTTTTTAATAGTTAAACGGTTATAGAAGAAAATTTTATGTTATTAGATTTATAATTATGTTGCTACTAAAATTAAAATAAAATTATAAAGTTTTAAAACTAAACAATTTAATTAGTTAAATATTGATTCTGGGCAACATTTATATCCACTGTTAAACAAAAATATCGTTCGGCTTTACAGGAAAAGGAAAACTGAACCAATTATAGAAGATAAACTTGCTTTTATTATATTTATAACTGTAGTTACTTTTTATGTTTAAATACTATTTTCTAGAAAATAACAATAAGAGTTTTTTCTTTAAAGTTAAGGTGTTTTCTATACTTTGTAGATCGGATTTGTAAATTATAAATAATTTTTAACAAAAACCCACTTATTTGCAAAAACCCAGTGGGTTTTTGTTGGTGGGCCCGCCCAGAAAAAAAAGGGCGGGTTTTTCTGGGCTGGGCCCAGTTTGCCAACCCTGCTTTAAACACCCTTTATTAAATTCTAGCAGCTATAAAGAAGTAGAATTGTTCATTACCTTACACTCATGTAATTTTTTGAGATGCCCTAATCCCTGTGCTAATGATCAGAGACCATACACCTCATGGAATCCTTATGATTTCTAATCTTTCTCATACATAACATATATGTCAATATTCTTTATAACATGTTTAAATATATATAGAGGTAGAACTGTTCACAATGATTAACTATCATCATTTTTATAACCATAATGCTTTTATCATATCTAACTGATTAACAAACATTACATATGCAATCTTGTGATAAAAATATTACCTACTATTGAAACTTGTAACTTCATTTTTACCATGTTTTTATTAACTTCGATTCTTGTTTGTTTGTTTGTCTGGTACAAATCTTGCAATCTATTTTTAACTAACTCCCCTACATTTGAAACTTTTAGCATAAATCAGAACCCGGTGACAACACAATACTCCAAAGCTCGATTTTTGAATAGTTTTCTTTTAATTAATTAAAATATGAAAATAATAAGCTCCTAATAGCAATAAAAATAGCCATTAAAATATTAGCTATAATTTAATTGTTGCCAAAAAAAAAAAAAAAAAAATTACGTGTTCATTTTCTTTCGACATAAAAATAAACACGTTTAATTAAACGTGAACGTTAAAAAATTATAAAAAGTTAAACGATGCATCTCATAAAAATTGATGTTATTATCACATTAAAAAATTTATACACATTGATAAGTGCAAATGTAGTTCATGATGCTAATATACGTATTTATTTTAAAAACCAACTTTTTTTTTTCATTATTATTATTATTAGTTTGCTGAACTGAGTCTGCGTGCTTAAACATTGCTTATTTATTATTTTTTATCCTTGCATATTTTATTAATGATTCATCAGGAAATTTAAAAACATGGTATATAAAAAGTTTTCTTTTTTGTCTTATAATTATTTTCTGTTACTTATTGTAAAATTATGCTACAGATTATTTTTTAGTCCCCATATAGCTGTCACAGATTCTCAGAAAAAATTCTGCTACTGAGTCAGGGTTTAAGCCGAGTAAAAATTATTTTTAGCAAAAAAAGCTAAAATCAGAAAAAAAGCTTTAGCAAAATACTAAAATGCCAGGAATAGTAGAAAAAGATGAATATCAGTTTACACGTTATTCTAAACGCCTCAATATGTTTGATTTTCATTTGCCATTTAAACTTAAAAGGATTTAATCAGGTCTTTAAAGAGTTATACACAGAAGGTAATTTTTTTTTTTAATTTGAAATGAAAAACAAAAAAGTAAAACTGTAACCAGATCAATTTGAATATAGTACAAGCATATATTTTACCTCATTTATTGGCAGACATGAAAAACATTAAACTTTTTAGATTATTACTTTATATTGTAAACTTTTTTAAAGCAATATGAACGTCTTAGATACAACTTATATTCTTTTTCTGGAGATATAATTATCACTCTTATAGCATGTAAAACTACATTAAGCTTATACTGTATCTGAAAATAAAAACATAACTTACCAAAACAAAAAAAAAGGTAAGTAATATAAGTGAAATTTGTTTATTACTATTCAAAGCTTTTCGGTTTACAATTTATAATTTTTCTTTCATTCATATTAGACCACTTTACAAATGCCTCATGTTTATTTACAAGTTGATTTCCTGTATGCGATTCTTATGCGTAGTTCAGAGTTTGATTTTCCTTATATGCATGAACCAATGCATTTTTCTTGATCAACGTTGCAATTTTTTTTCCATGAAAGATTCGTTATAATATTTTTGCTGAAGTTTTTTTTCAATTTGTGTTTAGTAAGATGCTTTAGCAAAAAAGCGAAAACGTGTTATTTCATTTGGGCATTTTGGATAAGTATTTTAGCATTTCACGAAAAATGCTACCATAGCAGAAACACTGTACTGAGGTAATGACAAAATTTCCATTTTATATATACAGTAAAACATTATTTACATGTTTTTTGCATTTATACATCCTTTTAATGAAGTCCTGATTCATTCCTATTCAATTTAATGAAAAATTCATGTGTATGCCACACAGTATCAGTTATATGTCTTTTCTACTTTTCTAAAATTCACAAAATTTCACGACCGATCATTACTTTACCATTCTAAATATAAATTTTGATCAGTATGTGAACTGTGATACAATATCATTACTTTGGAATTATTCGCTATCTATTAATTAACAGAATAGAAAATAGAAACTGTCCAGTGTTAATTAAAGAGATGATGACATTGAATGCGAAGAAGTTATTCTACTTTCCTTTAAAGGTGTAATGGACTGCTTTTTTTTTTTTTTTTTTTTTTTTTTGTCGAAACACCAGGGAAAAATCATTTACAGAACTTAATTCACAATATAGTTCTTAATACTCACAGACAATCAACACATCAGGTAATTATTAAAAATTTTATGTAATTAAATAGGGATATAAATCGTACAATATTTATGATTAGAGATATGCAAAATACATAATTAATACTCAAAATGTGTTAATATAGTTTTCCAGATATGTAATACAAAACTCAATATCTTAGTATACTCAAGTCATGTATTAATGATTTTTCTAACTTTTTTTTTTTTAAGTTTAATTATTTTCAAATATAAATTCCCTATGCTAGTTACTATCTTAAAAAAAAAAAAAAAACCTCTTAATTAGTATGAATTTTGCAGATAAATTTGCAGTAATGTAAGTTTTCTTTTTTTTATTTTTATCATCACATGTAAAAATTAGAAATGAAATAAAC
Organism: Salticus scenicus; assembly: GCA_963930645.1. Classification (NCBI taxonomy): domain Eukaryota; kingdom Metazoa; phylum Arthropoda; class Arachnida; order Araneae; family Salticidae; genus Salticus; species Salticus scenicus. The sequence goes on from OZ005649.1 coordinate 184,082,576, forward strand.
ATTATAAAAAATCCAAAGTATACCATGCTTTAAAATCATTAATTACAGTAAAACTATTACACATAAATGAGGAGCAAACATTCAAACCATGTTTTCATCTTCGGATACAATTTTTCAGACAACAAAAAAACTAATAAATTAAAAAATAACTTAATTTTTTTTATTTTTGGAAAAAACTTGGTTTGAACGTTTGCTCCTCAAATGTTTAAATTCAATAAAACATTAAAGTAGTAAACATATGTAATATGTAATGTATAGCAGGTATATACCTAAATTTGGAAAATATATAGCAGCATGTTAATTAGTAGCACTGTTTGAAAGTACTTGCTTTGTTTGTATTGCCATCTTCAGAAACTAAAATATTTTTTTGTCAATTTTAATATCAGTGTTGCTAACATATTTTCATTATATAATCATACTAGCAGACCCGGCCACGCGTTGCTGTGACTAAGTTATACGTTGAATTATATGGCTGTAAACTATTTAGTACAGTCAAATTATTATTTACGAACAAAGACGAAAACGTTGTAGCCGATGTAAAAACCCACAGGGTTGAGATTTGAAACTTAGGTCAAAATTTGGAAGCGATTGATAAAAATTTTCGTAGTGTTGATATTAAGCACAAATTAATTTTATTGTAGGGTCCTATAAATTTTAATGGAGAAGTGATATATATTATTTCTAATGCTACTTTGGATAAAATTGCTAAAATGACTAATATATAAATTAAATTCTACTAAAATTCTATTAAAATAAAAGTATAAAAGAAACAGACGATTTTAAAATCAATTTTTATGGAGGAGTGAAATATAATATATGCTATAATGGATAATTTTACTATAAAATGACCTCATCATTTTAAATATTTTAAAGAGGGCAACAGCTGTAGTTATAAAAAGGAAAACAATAAGGCTAAACCAGAAAAATAAGTAAATTTGATAAATATTTTAAAACTTTAAAATTGGAAATCTTATGAAATATTGGACATTTAAAGTAAATACATGTATCATTTTAAATAGAAAAAGATTTTGGAAAAGTTTAGTGTATTTTAACGAAGTGATGAGAAGTTTTTGAGTATGTTAAAAGTTTAATAGTAAATTCAAGTTAATAAAGATGGGAAACATTGAGGATTAAGATAAGAATAATTATAAGATTAAAAAAAAAAAAAAAAAAAAAAAAACTTTTTAGATACCATGCTTTTAAATTTTAATATACTAATAATATACTAATTAAAAGGAAAATGATAAATATTCTATCATAGTTTGAAGTCAAATTTGTTTTCAAATGTCTAAATAAAATATCTGATGTAAGATACTAATATTTTGCAGCGGAATAGATTTCATTTCTGTCATCCTTGGCGAAAAAAAAAAAGAATATCGCCAAATTATCAGGCGAAAATATTTAATTCCTTTCAAAAATCATCGTTATTTTAACAAATTATATTAAAAGAGTAATGAATAATATGAAACAATATTTCGTACAATACATATTACATGTCATACATACGTACAATGAATAATACATATTACATTTCGTACAATGCATACATCTGGCATGTATATTTTCGTTCTTTTGATCACCAAATAATAATAATAATAATAATAAAAGCCAAGGGCGACAGAGTTTTGAAATTTAAAATTAAAATTTTGTCAATTTGACAGCAAAATAATTCAATCTAACACCCGCGATAACTAATACATATCTCTACCCAAATATAAGGATTAAAATCGGGAAATAAATTTCCTCGATTTTTAATAATTTCTTACAAAAAATCCAGTGGGCAATTAACATAGGAAATCTTTCTCTTGGCTGCACAGACGGTCAGTGAGTCACACTTCGCTTGCGTATAGAACTCATAGATATAGTATAGCATATATAGAATAGAGTGATCATTGGGGAGAAAAAAGTTATTCCTTTTCATTTGGGAAAAGACGACGTTTTTACCAAAATATGGCCGTCTTTCCCCGAGTGAATACACACGGGAATACATACTAATATTTTAGCAAATAAAATTTATGAATAATTTATTTGCTAAAGGGTAATGGAAGACTCCAGATACAGTTTCAAATTCAAATTTCTTTCTTTCTTTTCTTTTTTTTTCTTTTTTCTTTTTTTTTTTTTTTTTCAATACCACTTAGTGGCTGTTTCCAAAGCTTTTTTTTTTTTTTTTCGGCATCAAAAATCTTTGTACGATAACATGGGGATGAGCGATCTATATATATTACTATATCTATGATAGAACTACATTAGCACTTTATCAATGTGTATAAAATCTTTAAATTGATTATGACGTCAATTTTCGTGAGATGCATAATTTAACTTTTTATAATTTTTTAACGTTCACGTTTGATTAAATGTATTTATTTTTATGTCGAAAGAAAATGAACTCGTATTTAGTTATTTATTTATTTATTTTTTTTTTGGCAACAATTAAATTAATGGAACTCACAGATATTTTGAAGCAACTTTAATAAAGGTCTATAATTAACAAATAATTGCAATAAAACAATATTGTGACAATAAATTGAGATAAAAACTATCCTATCTCTCAAGTTGGACCAAACTGCACACAGTGTGCAAAATTTCATTAAAATCGGTTCCTTAGTTTAGGAGTTTACCCCGGACAAACATCGTGACACGTAATTCATATATATATACAGATAGGTAATGATGATGTATATAAATGTGGATTTTTGTAGGCGTATGAACTTATTAGTTTTCATTTTATTTAATGAAATATAATTTATACCCAAATCATCCCGATCATCCCTACTGTATTAGCAATTCATAAAATACGTAAAATTTGCATCTACAAGGAAAATAAATTAAGAATAATATACACTTCCATTACTATGATTTAGAGGTAAGTATTTTACAGTTTTATTTTCTGAAAAAGTAGTTATTCATAGATAATTTTTTCCAAAAAGTAAATAAATGTCTGATGGTCAGTTGGCTGAAACTGAAATATCCTCAATCATAAACAAATCACTTGTAACCTCTATTTTCCGAATATGTCTGTTTTAAAGTTTAAAACTTCAATATCCAAACATTTACTCAAAAAATTTGTTACAGTAATAGAATAAATTGAAACTAAATAAATAAAATTTCAGAATAAGGGAAAAATGTGCTTTACGATACTGCTTGGCGATTTTTTTCAAACTCGCCAGTTTGGCACGTTTTCGCGGTTGTGTTTGCCAACTTTTTCAAAATGGCCAATTTTACGTGTTTTAGAAAAACTACCTAAAAATAAAGCGTGAAAAGTAGCTTTTCAAAAACTTGAACAAAAGAAAATACAAATTTTAAAAATTTCCTCAATTTTCATAAAGGAAAAGTATAAGATATTAATTATTACAAGGCAGGTAAGTAGGGTTTAATGCCACACTAGTATGGGTAATTTTAAATATTAGGGGAGAAGGGGGTACATTGGGGCACGGGGCACATTGGGACAAAGGCTTTTATCCCTTTATAATTGCAAAATAAAATTTGTAAAAAATCACACTAGATGACACTTAGTAGTACATCTTCATATTTGTGATTTCAACTCATTCATTCAAGTCTGCTGCCTGTGAACAAGGTTAGTTTATTTTATCATATGAAAAGTAATTTTTTTCAAGTAAATTAATGTTGATTTTTTAGGTAATAGGAAATAATTATTTTAATTTTTAAAAGTACTATGTGTTTTTACAAACATTAAGCTTTCATTTCCACTATAGATCATTAATTAGCCCATGTGCTTTAGAAAATTAGACCTAAACATTTGTTTTGAAAATGACCTGATGGGGTACATTGGGACACCAATGCATGGGGCACATTGGGACTGCTCCAATGGTCCATTCATTTCTAACACCAATATATTTTTATTTATTTACTTATTTTTTGCACATATAAGCTAACTGTATTCATTTTTTTCTAGAAAATTATTAGAAATTATAAGCCAAAAACTGAAAGAATTAAAATTTCAGAAGAAAATATAGAAAAGGCAATAAATGAAATAATCAAAGATAAACTTTCTGTGAGGGAAGTTGCAATTAAATATTATATACCAAAATCTACATTATTTAATAGATTGAAAAAAGTGAGAGAAAATAAGATTGAGTTTGTACTACAAATATAAATTATAAGTTTCAATCCAAATATACATCTCAACAAATATTCACAGCTGAACAAGAACTCTTGTTGAAAGATTATTTAATATCATGTTCTCAACTTAACTATGCCATCAACACGATCCTACATAACATTAAAGTTTTGTGTAGACTTGCAGAGTTTTGATGTACGTTAAGATATGAATATGGAGTAATGCTTCATAACAATTTCATTTTTTCATAATTACTACTTCATTATTATTTGTTATTGTATCAAATTCATTGTTTTGAAAGCCTTTCATTTACTTTAGCAAAATATTTTGCAATATTGTAATTAGATAAATAAAAAGATGGTTGTCCCAAAGTGCCCCATCATTAAATCAGTGTTGTCCCAATCTGCCCCTGCACGGGGAACATTGGGACACTTTTTCATAAGATATGTTTTAATAATTTCTGTTTGTAAAACACATTAAACAATGCTCATTACACATTTAAAAGGTGACCAATAACACATATATTTAAATAAAAATGCACAAAATCATTAAAACTTTTATAAATTGGAAAATAATATGCTTTTATAAAAAGTGTTCCAATGTCCCCCTCTTCCCCTACAAAACAAAAAATACCACATATAATTCAAAAAACACAACAAATAAATAGAATAAAAAAATAAGTTTTTTCACTTACCCAAACTTTTGTAGAAAATATTTCCCTTGGAGTAAAATAATGAATCCTCCGTCAAAAATAAAAATTTCCATCTAAACTAAATAACCATCTACACAAGTCAAATTAACACAATTTAAAATACTACTCTAAACTTTCTGTCAAATATATTCTAAAAGCATTAATTAATAAACTTTTTACTTTAAAAAAGAAAGACCAGACCAGAAACATCTACTAACAGCAGCATGGACATAAGTAAAAATAAAAAATCGTCTACTGTTGCCATTATTAAAAAGAAAAAACAAACCAAACATATCAAATAAACTCCAAGGTACGTAAGTAGATTGGATTCAACGTCGCTCGTAATCTGCACCTCAACCTTACCCGCAATCTGCATGAATCTTTAAAATGCACGAAATTTCGTTTCACAGCGATTAGTAATATGCACGTTTGTATGTTGCACGTACATAAAGACAAAAAAAAAAAAAAACATCATTAAATATCCCACCCGCAATATGCATGGAATCTTTAAAACTGCATGAAATTTCGTTTTGCATCAATGAGTAACACGTACATGAAAACCACACACACACACACACACAAAAAAAAAAATCACTAAATACTTACGTCTCCTGCAAACTCCACGAATCTTTGAAACGTACGAAATTTTTTTGTTTGGCAACAATCAGATTCGTGAAAATCATACAGCTTCAAAACATCATGGTCAGGTTACCATATTTCAAACATCGGTCGTTCAACAATGGATAAACATCGAGGGTTCCACGGTTGGCATCTTTATCAGCGATCGTTAACAAGACGCCAAGCAGTATCGCAAACTGCATTCCACCTGAGAAATTTTATGCTTAACAACACAAATAATTACCAAATTGAGAGTATTTTATTGTTAATTGTTAAAATTCTATTTTTTTTTCTCAAAGCTATTTCTCGAAATCCGTGATAATTTAATGGCATATTATTGAAATACAGAATATTTTGCCACTAATTAACAAATTTATGTTTATTTCGTATTTTGGTATAAATAGCCTTAAAAAAAAAAAAAAGTTATATCGATTTAGAGCAAAATAAGTCTATTTCCACAGTTTTGCATTATTAAACATACATTCGGACTGTTAGCGGCAAAACTATTGTGCATTTCAATAACAGATTACAAAATTATTGCATATTTTGGTAAACAGAACAGAAAAAAGTAAAAATTTTCTTTATAGGCAAAGAAATAATCATGAATTTTGGCAATTATTTGTATTATTAAACATAAAATTTGTTAATTAGCAGCAAATGATTCTGCATTTCAATAATAGGCCACAAAATTATCACAGATTTCGTGAAATAGCTTTGGTGGGAAAAAATAGAGAATTTTATCAATTAGCAATAAAATACTCTAATTTTAGCAATTATTTGTATTTTTGAGCATAAAGTTCCTCAATAAGCAGCAGTATGATTCCATATTTTATTAACAAGCTGCAAAATTATTGCTCAATTCAAAATAGTAGTTTTCAAAATATCACAGACTTTAAAGATCCAAAAACAAAATAATTGTGTATTATGGCGATCGTAAGTAAACATTTCAGGAATAGCATGAAAAAAAGGGCAAATTTTATTGATGAGCAGCAAAATAACAGAATGTAAGCAATTGTGATTAAACAATGAAACTGGTAATTCAAAAATTATTCTTTACTGCTCTCAATTATAATAAGTTTCCCACAATAATCTGCAGCACTTGCTGCATTATTGCTGTGAGCAAAAGTTTTTTTTTTTTTTTTTTTCAAGATTGTAACTAGCATAGGAAATTTATATATAAAAATAATTAAAATTAAAAAAATAAATAAAAATAAATAAATCATTAATCCACGATTTGAGTATACTAAGATATTTATATTTTGAGTATTGCATTACATATCTGGAAAACTATATTAACACATTTTGAGTATTAATTATACATTTTGCATATCTCCAATCATAAATATTGTATGATTTATAACCACATCAGTAGTTATTTAATTAAAATATAAAATTTTTCATAATCACCTGATTGTCTGTGAGTAGTATTAAGAACTGTATTGTGAATTAAGTTCTGTAAATGATTTTTTCCTTGTGTTTTGACAAAAAAAAAAAAAAGCAGTCCATTGCACCTTTAAAGGAACATAGAATAACGTCTTCACATTCAATGTCATCAACACTTTAATTCGAATGAATTTTTCATTAAATTGAATAGGAATGAATCAGGACTTCATTAAAAGGATGTATAAATGCAAAAGACATGTAAATAATGTTTTACTGTATATATAACATGGAAATTTTGTCTACCTCAGTACAGTGTTTCTGCTACGGTAGCATTTTTCGCGAAATGCTAAAAGACTTATCCAAAATGCCCAAATGAAATAACACGTTTTCGCTTTTTTGCTAAAGCATCTTACTACACACAAATTGAAAAAAAAAAAAAAAAAAAAAAAAAAACTTCAGCGAAAATATTATAACGAATCTTTCATGGAAAAAAATTCGCAACGTTGATCAAGAAAAATGCATTGGTTCATGCATATAGCATAAGAAAAATCAAACACTGAACTACGCATAAGAATCGCATGCAGGAAATCAACTTGTAACTTGTAAATAAACATGAGGCATTTGTAAAGTGGTCTAATATGAATGAAAGAAAAATTATAAATTTTTCTACAATTTACAAACAATTCTACCTCTTTATATATTTCACAATCTAATAAAACATGTTTTAAAAGAATACTGACATTTATGCGATCAGAATATCAACAGCGGCGGAGGAATACAGTACCCCAGGAACAGTGTAAACAACTTTAGCGTCTACAGCGAGCACCAGAAATTTTGGATCCGGAAGATATACGCATGCGCTCTACAGACCATCGACCATGGTATAAATTCCTGTGCTTGAGTGCTTTAAACTCTTTCGCTTTAATAAAGTTTTAATTTATGATGAATAACGATGAAATAGAATATTTATAATTAAAAAATACTTCGTTTATTTTAAATATTATCTAAATACGTTTTTGACGAAATGGGAAATTTTAAAATTAAAAATATTTTCTTCATAACATATTACGTTTCTGTTTCATTGCAAAAAAATTCGACTTTTTAAATTATAACACGCAACGTATTAAACCCAGTGCAAAACCATTTTCAGGAAACTTAACATACCACATTAGACATAACATACTGCAATCATAAAGTAAAAATATTAAATATCTCATGATATATGAGCTTTTTTACTAAATAATTATTAATCAAGCATACGCAAGCTTTAACGAAATTTCATTTGCATAATTGAATAACCAAAACTATTGAGCTACTTGTAGGAAAACCCTAAACAAATAACGTGTGAATTCAAAAAGTTGTACGCGATAGAATGAACTGAATTTCAGTTCCTCTCAAAAATAAGGAAAATGATAAAGGGGTATTATCAATATTTATTTACAGTCAACGAAACACTATATTACCATTCATTGAATCAAAATAAAAATGTAAATAAAACCCCCTTATAGTTCACTTTTTATTTTTGAGACGAACTGAGTCATTCTGTCGCGTACAACTTTTTGAATTTACGTGATACTTATTTGGGGTTTTAATATACTTATCATATATACTTTTAATATACTTATACCTCAATACTTATAGCTATTAAATTATGCAAATAAAATTTCGTTAAAGCTTACGCATACATAGTTAAAAATTATTTAGTAAAAAAGCTCATATTTCATAAGATATTTAATATGTTTGCTTTCTGATTGCAGTATGCTGTGCCTAATGTAGTATACCATGTTTCCTAAGAATGACTTTGCACTGGGTCTAATACCCTGTATGTCATGACTAAGGACAGTTACAATTTTTTTTTTTTTTTAATTTTTAAAGAAACCGTAATATCTCCATGAATTATATATGTGATTTTTTTTTTTTTTTTTTTTTTTTTTTTTTTTTTTTAATTTTATACAAAAAAAAAAAAAAAAAAAAAAAAAAGCCTCACAATCATTTGCTAAAACCAGAACAACTTTCAAGCATCACTTTTTACAAGGGAATCGCAAACATTTTCCCTTTTCTTTAATTTTTTACTGCTTTCGGAGTAAAACTTTCGCTGAAATATATGAGGTATGCATGTTTTCTACACTCCTGAAGTTTCAGGATGATTCGTCCAATACGTTTTGAGATATATGAAAAAATATCTGAAATCGGAAGTGTCTGGTTATTATTTGTTCTTAAGAGAATGTCTACACAAATTAACTAACTAGCTAACTAAGAAGCTGTCTAACATACAGACAAACATCACACCACTTTTGTGATTTAACACGTTCAGCGCCACACTGAACTTTCCGTTTAGGCTACGTCTGACAGGGTGAAATATGATATAAAACTAAAAAAAAAATACATAGATTTAAGTAATTAATGACAATTTATTTAAAATTTACTTAATTTTTATTTTTAATAGGATTATATCATTAAGGCATTTTAATGGATTTTATTGAAACACGGTAAACATAACGCGCTTCTAAGCAGCAAGCGTGGCCTGAATGGGATTTCTTTAAGAATTCGCGGGGCGCTCAACGTGCTAAGGATTCTTTTTACCTGAAAATATGTAAAAATTAAAATAAAAATAAAAATAAATAAATAGATTTCAAAACTGTTCTCGGATATTTAAGCTCTCCATGCTTATACAATGATGGGAAACTAATACCTCTTCCAATCTAAAGAACTATAAATTATAAATTCTGCCTATTTATTAAATTGTAAAAATGACAAATGAAATTTTTTAATTTAAACGTCCCCCCCCCCTTTTTTCCCCCGCAAACGATAACGGCATTATTTTACCCTTTTTTTTCTGCTATAGTGTGCATAGATTTTCGATTATTTCTATCCCTTATCGGGCAAGTATATGTATATTCATTTTTTCCTGTACCTTTCTAACTGTACTTAGGGACAAGTTTTCTAGATATTTTTTTAAAATAAGGTTTGAATCGGGATTCACAAACTCCATTAAATTTCATCGACATTTTGCAAGGGCGATACAGTGTTTCTGGCAGGCATCGATCTTCAAATATGAGAAACTGAAAATATATTTACGGTAGACTTTCGATCGTAGATGTAAAATTTCTGCTCTTTAAAATAGAGCGTTATTGGAAAAGATTTGTGTTGGAATCTTTGAATGTTGGACAAACCTCACTAAATCTCTGAAACATTTAAAACCGTATAGGAAATACGAACTATATTTCTATTGAATAGAAAAGCAATTCGTTTTTCTATCTTTGTTATTAGATTATTAGGTTCTTGTAACCACATAGTTACCTCGAATGGTATTTACTGTAAATTCAGCTATATCAAATTTAAATTTAAAGCTTATATATATATGCATTATTTTGTTTGTATAATAAAAAAGGAAAACATAGAATAATTCGCTTTTGGATTTGGGGAAAAAAAAAAAAAAAAAAAAAAAAAAAAAAAACATAAAATTTTGAAAACAAAAAAAGGGGGTGAGGGAATAAGTAAATAAACAAGTAGAAAGAAACGATAAATGATGGTAAAAATATTCAACTTTCAAGTGTATTAAATTAATTCTATTACGTTATATTAAAAAATGAATCATAATAATAAATATAGTTGAACTTGTTTATTTATTACGATTCCTTATTTAACGAGACCCAGGTTTAAAGAGGAGTTTCTCTTCAGTTGATTGATTTAATGATAAAAGGCTACTGCATAACTCTTTAACTACGATATTAATTCAGATTTAATCGGATTTTTTTTATTTTTACTCCTGACATTTTTTATCTCTAACTAAAACGTATTATTCTGCGGAAATTTCTACCATTTAAAGTGTTGTTTAAAATGTATAACTGTTCTATTGCTTTCCTTTGTTCTAGTATAAATAAGTAAAGAAGGGCAACAGAATGACCCCCCCCCTACACACACACACACACACGCACACACACGCACACCATGCGTAGTCTTCTGTTCATAAGACAAAATAGGTAGCATATGGATAAGTATAGTTCCTTAAAACTTTCTCAATCGATTCATTATCCCTGTCTTTTGAATATTATACAGGGTAGATACGGTTAAACATCTGTTATATATAACATACTGCCGAAATGAGTGATAGAATTGACTCCAAATTCGGTATGTAGTAGTTTCATGAGATCCGCTCAAGAACTTTATAATTTTATAATTTAAAGTATATTTACCAGGTGTCGTTTACAATGAAAAACTGCAAATTAAACGAGCGGGATTACTTAAAAGAGGTATATATATTAATAAACTCGGTCTTTACAAGCACTCAGGTTTAATGAGCAAATTGTGTCAGCTGTCTCTTCTTCCTTTTAAACAAGTTCGATTTAAATTAAATATGAATTGTAATGAATTCTTTTATTCGTTTGAAGCATTTAAAAAAAAAGGTTATTTGTTTACTTTAACTTTTTGTAGATAAAGTGAATTTCAAAATAGCAAAATGATGTTTATAATAAAAGGTAAATTATAATGAATTTAATAATAAGTAATGGATCATAATGCATTGTTTCATAAGTTGTATTCTACTACAAATGCAAGGAAATCTCAAAATGTGTAAATCATCGAAAACCGGAAATCAAAAGTATTTCCAAATCTTATTTTTTTTTCTTATACATGTAGAAGATATACGCAAGCGAAGTGTGACGTCACTGACCGTCGTTGGGACCAAGTAAAAGATTTCCTATGTTAATCGTCCATTGGATTTTTTGTAAAAAGTTATTAAAAATTGAGGAAAATTATTTCCCGATTTTAATCCCCATATTTGATATAATTAAAAATTAGACATCAAGCACATTTGTTAGATTACGTTATTTTGCTGTCAAACTGACAAAATTTTAATATTAAATTTTAAAACTCTGGAAACAAAATAGGCATAGATTTGATATATGTTAGTCTTTGGTGTTTTCTGTATTTGGTGATCAAAAGCGTAATACAAAAATATACATGCTATATGTATACTTTCGTAATACATATATATTATACGAAATATTGTTTCATAATATTGATTGCTCGTTATTAAAATAACCGTGATTTTTGAAAGGAATTAAGTATGTTCGCCAGATAATTTGGCGATCTTTTATTATTATTTTTTCCCGCCAAGGACGGCAGGTATCAAATCCTTTGAAATGAATATCATTCCATTGAAATTAAATGTATATGTTTTTATTCGGAAATGGGAGTTTGTCATTTTATTTTTCCAGAGTTTTGAAATTTAAATTTAAAATTTTATGAATTTTACAGAAAAAATAACCCAATCTAACACACGCAGACAGTAGCTTATATAGCTATACCCAAATATGGGGATTGAAATCGGGAAATAATTTTCCTTAATGTTTAAAAAAATAAATAAATAAAAAATAAAAATAAAATAAAATAAATAAATCCATTGGCCGATTAACATTGGAAAACTTTTGCTTGACGGTCAGTGACGTCATCACTTTGCTTGCGTATAGTAATAAAACTTTTTTTTTTTTTTTTTTTTACTTTCCTAACACTATAGTGAGGAAAGAATTGTAATCATGTCAAAAATCCGAATTTGAGATTTTGATGTTTCTAAAAGTTTCAAGGTCCCCTGAATCTGTCGAAGCAGGTCGTTTCGATGCCGACGGTTCGACGCCAACGGTTCGGCGGGGGCAGTTCGACGCCGTACGTTTCGACGCGGGGTCAGTTCGACGCCACATTTTTTTTTCGTATTTTTATTTATTTTTAGAATAAATATGCAATATGCCTGATATAATATATATATTTTATATATTATATATATGAAGCGTGATTCAAATAGATAAGCAATATGACTGATTTTTATTTATTGAATTAGTGATTGTTTGCATGCATATTTGAAATAAATATATGTATAAAAGTGTTCTAGAATTTTCTTTATGTGTGTGTCCCAGATTAGTGAGAAGCCCCCCACGCCAACTTCAAGCAAGAGACATGAGGGAGGTTTTTTATTCATTTATTTATTTATTTCACATAACAGCATCAAAAAGGCAAAATACAGAAATGGTAAATAAACATATGGTTACAAAGAAGTTATATTGCAGACAAATATAATTACAGATAAATAAGATTACACATAAATAAGATTACATATAAATAAGGTTACACATAAATAAGATTACAACACAGAACTGTTATTATACTAATCCATTGCAAAATCATGCGCCACACCTTTCAGGTATTCCATTATTTCTCGATTTTCAAAATCTTCAACTATTAATTTATTTCTCATATCAACTCGCAGATACTTATTCCGCTTGTGCGGCGGTTCATCTCCACTTACAAATTGTTCATAACTTTGATTAATTGTCTTTTGAACACGGCTGAGACCATCTATAAATTTCCATAATGTGGGGTGTGAAACACCAAATTCGGCCTTCAGACGCCCGTGCGCTGCTTCCGCGAAATTATTGGTGCGTCCTTCCTTATTTAAGGTTGTAGCATAACATGACCACATTTCTGGTTTAAAAGTAGGACGACGGCGACGATTATTTCTCCGAATCCTTCCAACGTAATAATCTTCAAAGTAATCTAAAATTGGGGTTAACTGATTAGGTAAATTCTCAATCAAAACTTCTAAAGCATTTTCAAGTTCTTCGATAGGTACAAAACTTAACGCAGGAATCATACGTGCATAGAGAGCAAAATCAGCATCGGTATTTGAATCACGCTTCATATATATAACCTATAAAATATATATATTATATCAGGCATATCGAATTTATTTGAATGATGATACAAACTTATTCTAAAAATAAATAAAAATATGAAAAAAAAGTATGGCGTCGAACTGACCACGCATCAAAACGACCTGGTGTCGAACTGCCCCCGCGTCGAAACGTTGGCGTCGAACCGTTGGCGTGGAAACGTTGGCGTCGAACTGACCTGTACCGGAATCCGTTTTCATTATTTTTACGATGATGTGTGTATGTGTGTGAGTAAACACGCTAGCGTCTAAACGCTTTGTTCGAATAAGCTGAAAGTTGGTACGTATATTGTAAGTCACCATCGTACGAACCCTATAGATTTTGGTGAATCTAGCACTTATAGTTTTTTTTACAGGGACACCAGGAAAAATTCTTTATCATTATGGCCTATGGGGCCAAATTTTTAAAAGTGCGATAGCGTCTAAACGCTTTATTAATCTGAGCACAAAAATTGTACACATGTTATAGGTCACAGTTGCACCAACTGTATAGATTTTGGTGAATTTAGCACTTACAGTTTTTTTACAGGGGCACAAAGAAAAATTCTTTATCTTTATGGTCTATGGGGCCAAATTTTTAAAAGTGTGATAGCGTCTAAACGCCTTATTAATCTGAGCAAAAAATTTGTACACATGTTATAGGTCACAGTTGCACCAACCGTATAGATTTTGGTGAATTTAGCACTTACAGTTTTTTTACAGGGACACAAAAAAAAATAATTCTTTATCATTATGGCCTATGGGACCAAATTTTTAAAAGTGCGATAGCATCTAAACGCCTTATTCAATTGAGCTGAAAATGTATATGAATATTATAAATCACTGTTGCACTAACTGTAAGCATTTTGGTGAATCTAGCATTTATAGGTTTTTACAGTGACACAACGAAAAATTCTTTATCATTATAATCTATGGGTTCAAAGTTCAGTAGCGTTAAATAAAACATAGTGTAATATATGGAGAAAAATACTCAAACACTCTATTATGGTTTTCTCTCTTTTGTTTGTTTAACAACTTCTCTCTCTTTACTTTATCTACAAAACTGTTAATTACGCAATGTTCGGAAAGTCGAGGGGAGTCACTCTAGATATTTTTTTAAATAAGTAGTCAGTTTGAATGCATTTATGAGGTAGATTCTCTGAGAAATTTCCAAAAACATTTCACAATGGATTCCAGGATCTAATATAAACAGTAGCCGTTAAATTAAAGTACACTAGTTGATGCCGCATTATAAACTTTATTTGAAGAACAATCATTGTGCATGGTGTTGATATAGTGTTTCGAAAATGCAAAGGTTTGGTGTGAGAGAGAGGGCATTTGACATACGTATGTTTAGGTCAGTGGATTAGGTAGTTCGCTTAATGATAGTCTCAAGCAGATTGGGCGAAATACGCCAAGAGTTAGAAAAAATCGCCAATTTCAAAGCCAAATACAACCCTTTGTCTCTCGAACAAATTAATATAAATATTTTGAATTTAGAGAGTTTGTTATAAAAATTTATGCCAGTCATTTAAGCCAACTTTTCGTCTCAAAAATCGTCTGCGCAGGGGAGATGAAAAGATTAGGAATTATTACGACATCCTGTCATTAAGATATATATAAATCACACTTTAATGATATTTCAACAGGCAATTATTGCTCAGTTTAGCTATAATAAATAAACTTGTGCAATTTAAACGAATGAATTGTAACTTATGGATAAGCAGCGGTTAATACATGAAAGTAATATTTTTATTTTATTTTATCAAACGATTTAGCTTTGGAAGAATAGAATTCTGAAAGAGCGTTATTTAACAAAAAAATGTATTTAACCCTTTAACGTTCACTACTTAATTTATTTTAAAATTTACTAAACTAATTTAAAAAATGGCTTTTAGACACATAGCTGATCATAAATATTTAAAAAATAAAAAATTAGCATTGTTCCTTTTCGAGAAATTTTCGGTTTGAAACACCTGTAAGTAAACCTTATTAAATTCAAATAATATTTAATTTAATAAATAAATCATTTTATAAGTAAACATTATCGACAATAAAAACTCGTAAAAGTTGCATCGATCCCAACATTTCAATTCATTCAGGAGTATTTTAACCCTTTGCTGTGCAAGGTAATTCGGATCATTTAAATTACACTGCCACAGGAATTTACGAACATAATTAAAATAGAAGAAATTTTAAATTTTCACGTTAAAAAAAGGGCCTTTTCTGCTATGTTATAAATGTAAATTTTTGCTAAAAAATTTCCATGATGAGTTTTTGTACTTGAGAATTAAAATTAGGTATTCCATCAGCGGGAACACTACGACTGAAAGGGTTAAATTACTAGGGATAAATTATTAATTTTAAGGAATACGTTTTTATTCTCAACAGATTTATTTAATAGATTAACTGATAAAATATTATTAAAATTAAAGTATTTATTTATAGAGAGACAAATGTGATTAAATATAAAAGATAATTTAGAATTTCGTTTGATATTTTAATATGAATTTTATTTATTGAAAGTATAATATTTAATTATTAAATTTGTTTGAAAATGTAAATAAAATCAAAATATGTGAAGAAACTCCTTCACAGCATTACGTTATTGCTTAAAAATATGTCTTCAAATTAAAGCTGACGTAAAAAAAAAAAAAAAAAAGGAACTCTCATAAATCAAATCCTTTTTTAAATTGCGTATATTTTCAACAGTATAAACTTTCAATTTACCACTTATTTACTCAAAGTTCTACCATCTAATGGCTGTTTTCTCTTAGAATAAAAATCTGAAGTCGAGAGTATAGTGAGGCTACATTATACAAATTACTGTGTCTATGGTTTCATTTGAGTTTTCAGAAATTGCCAGATTTAACAACTTTCTACTTTAGGTATTTTTCAATCTAAAAGAATACGTGTATAAAATGGAAAAATGCATAAAAAATAAAAGTATTTTTAAATACCTTCTTGACATAATAGGAAAATAAGTTTTGTATTCTGCACATCTGGCTAATCATACCTTTCGAATGATGCCACCAGCGGCCGAGCGGTTCTGCGCTCAAAGGTGGTAGACGTAAGGTGCCGGTTTTGATCCCAGGTACGCTCGTCGGCCTATCAATTCGGAGTTTTCTCTAGTTTTCTCCAAAACTTGCATAAATACGGGCTAGAACCCCTTCGAAAGACCCCCCACGGAGAGCACTTCCCCTTAGTCCTAGGACCCTAGCGCAGTAAGTTGGCCTTATTTCCCATTATCCAACCCAACCCCTTTCGAATGATATTATTTTCACCCCTCTACTCCCATAATTATTATGTTAAAAGTGTACCACAAATTTCATGCTTGCCTATTAATATACAGATAGAAACTAAATATTCTTTGGGCTATAATAATAAGCTTTTTTTGTAAATCAAACTATACAAAATTTTGATTTAAAAACAATATTATTTTGTCTATTTCTTGATTTGACAACAAATGAAAATCTAGACAATCTTTTTTCTTATTTTGTTCCCTGCAGAAAGTTTAATCTTTTTCGCTATTTTTTTTTTTTTTTTTTTTTTATTTGTTTGAATCTTTCTTTAGGAAGAAAGAAAAGAAAAAGAATAAAATGAAAGATGGTAAAGCTGTTAGAAAGTGGATTTCAATAACAGGAAATTTTTACTTTAGGTTAATAAAAAAGATGGATTATAATGAGTTTTTTTTCTTCAATTGAAGCTTTTAGATTTATCTTTTTGTTTTATTTAATGTCAAGCTTCTTTTTTAAAGAAGTAAATTTGACTTTTTGATTATGTATCATAAGCATTCAGTTTTTGAAAAAAAAAAAAAAAAAAAATCTAGAAATTCTTCTAAAATAAAAGAGTGAAAATATAACTATTTGCTAATAAAAAATATATAAATATAAATATGTGTATAAAGTATAATAAAAATATGACGTGAATAATTTAAGTATTAGGTTCTTTATTATATATATGTTATTTAATATCTTGCTAATATGATAATAGTCAAAGTTTAGACTTCTACTTATCCATTAAAAATCATATGTATGTGAAATTAATTTAGAAAAATAGTTCCATTTAATATTGCTTTTTTTTGTTTCAGATCTTACTTAATATAAGAAAAAATATTTTTATATTTTTATTAGATTAGTACGGACAACTATGTTAATATAAATCTTATATAAATGTATACATTTTTTCAAAGTCTGATTTTTCGTAGGGACATTTTTCGAACATCTAAATAGATCTTTATTTATTTTATTTTTATTTTATTTTCTTAACAAAAAAATTATTAATTTTGACCTTAATTTGTTTCAATTTTTTAATTTCTTTTAATTTCGTTATTTTAGCTTCTTCAAATCTACAGATGCTTTTTATGCCTTATTTCATGTTATAATTAAAATCAGTAACTCTTAATTAAAAAAAAAAAAAAAATTGGATGACAGGTTAAAAATTAAATAAATAAATAAATAAAATAAATAAATAAATAATAATTGATGTGCTATGTTAGGCATTATTATCAGGTATGTTGAGTTTAAGTGGGTTTCACCATGTACTAAAACTACGCAATGGATTATTGCAGATGATTTGGGATCCACTGCTGAAGGTAGTCCAGATATACGCCAGTACAATTTCGATCTTCCATGGACGGAATGGCGCTTCCGCTTTGGTAGATCGATGATCGATACATGAAGTATTTAGAACTTGCCGATGCATAATCATCATCATCATCGTGAGGCTTGAAGTGTCTCCATGACTCTTGAAATAGTCGCTTACCATCACATGCAAATATGGAGAACATGTGACTTGGTTTGGATGATAAAAATATTCAAGTTTAGTACAAATGAATGTAGCCTTGGATTTTTTGAAACATATGTGATTGTGTATGCCTGTACGTGATGGTTGTATCATAGGCAAAAACGACGTATTCACGTCAAGTTTACAAGGAATGTCGTTGATATAGATGTTTAAAAGGTATAATCCGTCAAGAGGATCTTTGGAAATGAAACGAAGAACAAGTTTCGGGTTAAAGTGGGAGTTTTTGACTTTTATCAGAAAGTGGTCTGTTAGAGGTAATCCACAAAGACTTTGATGAGTTGGTTGGGACAACCCAACTCTACAAGCTTAAAGAGATGGATGGCATAGCAGATGGCATACCAGATTTTGACTTTTTATTCGTTGAGAAATATACATTTCTTGTTTAGAATACCTCTGTGACGTCTCTGTTTTAAAATCCATCGTTAATGAATTCTCCAGAACTATCTCTCCAGAACTGCAGTCGTGTTGAATGACGCGTCCTGAACTAGAATTGCCGAGGTCATGAAAAACAACGAATTAATTTAGTCTTTTAATGGGAATATATATACTCATAAAACTTCAAAAGCAATAAAGAAGGGGAATGGGACGATATTTAAAATGAGAATGTCTATATTATACATGTACTATTGTAAGCAACAAAAATTATAAATTCCTAGTTAGCTTTGCCCGCTTCGCTGGTCACTAAATTTAAATGAATCTTTTTTATAATAAGTTCTTTTTTTTAAAAAAAAAATTCCTATATTTATTAATGATCCTCAAAAATATGAACAGTTATTGTATTTGTTACCATGTATTATTTTTGAAATAACTCATTTGTAAGGTATAACCTTCAAATAGCAACACTCTTAAAAAAAAAAAAAAAAAAAAGTTTTTCTACGAAAAGGGCTTGTATTCGTTACGCAGACAAATGAAGTATTTATCTCTAACGTGGAAAAAACTTCTCATATCTATCTATCTATATCTATCTATATATATATAAATATGCGAAATACCACTAATTCGCTCATTTATCTATGAACGTCGAATCCAAATAGCTGAAGCAAAAATATGCCATTTGGACAGTTAGTTCTTTTCTTGAAGTGGAACCAAACAGATTTAAGGAAATTTAACCCTTAAAAGGTTGAAAGTGGAAGTCAAGTTTTGTTAGCCTTTCCTCGTATCTCTGCAGAGGTTTCCAATAGAAGTTTGAATTTCAGTAAAATATCTTGTCGTTGGCCGTACTTAAGGTAAAATATCAGAATCTTCTAAAATTTAGTATTTAAAGAGATGAAAGGAGGCGTGTAACAGTTCTACCCATTCTTCTGTTAATGAGTAAAATCGGTTTTTTCTGATCGGTGGTTTCCCGTAGAAGCTTCAAATTTAGGAAAATATCTTATCATGCGCCTTAATTAAGGTAAATTACTGTAATCTTTCGAAATTTAACACTTGAAGGGGGAAGAAGGAGTGTCTAGCACTTCTAGTAGTTCTTCACACATGGGAAATCGCAAAGGTTTCCAGTAGAGTTTTTCAACAGATTAAAAAAAAAAAAAAGCTTGGTCTTCACCAGAACTTAGAATAAACAATCTCTTGCCTTCAGGTCAAATAATTTTTTTAATTTTTCCCCGTGTGAAAAACGGGTAGAACTGCTAGTTGTATTGTAATTTGGAGTCAAGATTAATATTTCTTACTACTTATTCTATCGCTAGTAAAGATTAAGAATTTTCTCTATTTTAATGCACTTTTTTTATCCAATATCTGCCAAGAAATGACGCCATTTTCAAAGACGATAGAACTTTATTCGGGAGTTTTCTGAAAGTAACGTCATTTTAATATGTTATAACATTATTTTGATTTTAATTATATATAGACATTATGTAGCATGGACTTATTCACAGTAAAATGTTTAAATTGCATGCATGAAATTTTGATGAAAGCGTAATTTTCGAACATTTTTTAATCATTTCACCATTTTTTAATTTCGAATTTTATAAGCCTATACTTAGGGAGAATTCAGAATAAACGAATAGAATAATAATTAGAATAACATTAAAAAGAAGTAACCTGCATATCAAGTTTGAAGTTTCAAGCTACTATATTATTACTGTTGAAACCATACAAAAATATAGTTTTCTTGAGGGTTTTTTCTCCCCCCCTCCCACTGCGCATGTTCTGGAAATTTGAAACATCCACAGAACTTCAACCCCAGTCATAAAAAGTAATTGTTTCAAGTTTGGTTGAAATCGATTCAATGCTTTGTAAGGAGATGCAAGACATACGTACAATGTCTGTTATTTATACAGTCACAACGACCCCATCGGGACAACTGAATTTGGATCGTTATATCAAATGGTCGCTATATCAAATAAATCGAAAATAATTTTTCAAATGATGCCTTTTCATTAAATTTGGTTTGATAATGGTTACAAATGACATACTGTATGTAAAATATGAATTGTATTAGAATTTATGAGTGAAATAAAATTTTAAAATTAAAATCAATTAAAAATATTAACAAATGAGAAACATTAAACTTTTCTCAAATTTGACGAAAATGGAAATAAGGATTGCAATGACCATTTGAATTAATTATACAGTATATGTGTACCATAAAGTGTAAGTGGTACCATAAAAATTTTAAATGAAAGAATAATTGTATTTTGATAAAATTTACATAATAAAAAAAAAAGTGGGGGGGGGGGGGTATGAATTGTGTACAAAAATCAGATTCTCCTATCAATTTATGAACAACTAATTACATGTTTAATATTTTATGAAGAAAGCAATAATCGAGTTTTGATGTTATTTTGAAATTGGGAAGAAGCATTTTTAAAACGAATGGTGTTTTCAAATGATTCATTTTCATAATTTTGATTTTCAAAAGTATCCGAAAGTTTGTTACGCATTTTCGCAGCTCATTTTTGATTGTGGGATTACTTTTTGGAATATAATTCATGTTTTCATTATTTTCTACATTTAATACCATTTTTGCCTTTCCACTGTCAATGATCTTTAGGAGGAACATTCGATAAATTTTCTTCACTCTCCCTGAATTTGAGTAAATCTGTTTGTTCGAAGTGATTTCTGATGGGTTTTTTGTAAATTTCTTACAAACAACTTATGGGGTTCGGATTGCAATTAAAAGTCTAACACCAAACTGCATCTCATTTTCTTGATGAATTAAAATTCGTCGGATTTTATATCTTTCTGTCTTTTTATCTTTCTCTCTCTTTTTTTTTTTTTTTTTTTTTTTTTTTTATAATTTTATTTAAGTAAGGATCACATCTTAAACTATAAATTGAAGGAAGTACAGTCGTTTACTGTGTCGTTATATCAAGAGTGTTTTCTTTTTCTGGTTGTTATATCAAATGTGAAATAACATTATTTTTATAGGAAGTCAATCGGGACTTTTCAAAAGGTCGCTATATCACGTTGGGTAGTTATAACCCAAGGTCGTTATAACGCGAGTCGACTGTATTAAGATTTCTTAAAATACAAGTAAAAATACAGTTAATTAAATAGCGTCCATCTAATAATAACGCTATTACTTAATTTATGTTTGTTTCAATAAATTCATACCATAAATAATCTAAGCAATTATCTGAGTAGCAAAGTGTTCAAAAATACTTCTCTATTTAAAAAGAAAATAGTAAAATGAACGTTAAAGTGCATGTAAAATAAAAATGAACTTAGTGTAACAATTTATGCATGTATTGCTTAAGGTTTATTAAATGAACAAAAATTAAAACTTCCAGAAATAGAAAATTCGTTTCATATTAAATAAGTTAAAGCTTTAAAAACAAAGAAAATAACACGGTATTACGAATAACACTAGTTGCAGTTGTAGAAAAAAGATCATTCTCAAGAAAAAATGTACTCATATTTTCCCACTAGGTCGTGCCATTTTGTTTATATCGCTGTATTTCCTTAAAGGATTTTTAGCGTTTTGCGCTGAACTAAACAGGCAAACTTTTGACGATTATTGGATAAATTCTGCTTCGATTCGCCAAATCATGACACCATGAAAAGACCTTTTTCAGAATGAAGAAGAATCAGTGTGCCAAGGGAAAACGGAGAAAGAAAAAAAAGCACTAGAAAAGAAAGGAAATTTTTGGAAAATAATCTAATGATGAAGTAAAAGTTAGAAAAGGCGAAGAAGTAAAGAAAGCCCTCACATCTGAATGATTTTAAATGTAGTGTGATTGCATTAAGAAACAATCAAGTTAATATTAAAAATCTCCAGGTAATAAAACCTTGTTACACTCTTATACATATTTATATAGCTGATAACGTTTTATGTTATTTTCGTCATAGCTAATTTAATCCGCTCTAAAAACAAGCAGTAGCCGGTATCACCTAATTAACCTTGTATAATACAGTTATTATTCTGAGCAGGTTAAGGTTGTTAACTTCACAGACTTTGCTTAATTAACTCATTAATGAAGTTAGTGTAGAAAAATGTTGTGTTTTTGTTTCAAAAATAATTATTTATATCAAAATTCAAATTAATATCGACGTCATTTTTAATTAATAACTAATATTTTACGTATTTAAGAATATCTTTAAATACTTATAGCAAAAATAATCTTCAGTTAACCAAACCAAAATACATTTATTAATATCACACAATCAACAGATTGGGAAGAAAATCATATTTATTGAAAATTTATTTTTCCAACTAAGTGAAAATAATGCCTGGACCGGAAGTCGAACCCCGGATCATTGACTTACAAGGTCAAGGCTCTACCAATTGAGCTATCCAGGCCGACAACCGGTGTAAGTCAATGATCCGGGGTTCGACTCCTGGTCCAGGCATTATTTTCACTCAGTTCGAAAATAAATTTTCAATAAATATGATTTTCTTCCCAATCTGTTGATTGTGTGATATTAATAAATGTATTTATTCCTTCCATTGTTTAATGGTGTTTTCCATTACCTGCGGCTTATTCTGTTGAGCTATCTACATGATAGACCAGTTGCTTTGCCTAAAGGCTGTCTGAGTGAGTAATGTCCACCGGTTATCGGCCTGGATAGCTGAATTGGTAGAGCCTAGACCTTGTCAGTCAATGATCCGGGGTTCGACTCCTGGTCCAGGCATTATTTTCACTCAGTTGGAAAAATAAATTTTCAACAAACCAAAATAATTTGAAATATCAATTAGCACCTACTGTCATACTTTCAATAACAATTTTAATCTATATAATATAGAAGTTTAAAACACAAAACTTAATATATGTACTCTGATCTCTATTTGCTTTCATATGGAAGATTCATACGTTGGCTTTTACCAAGCTTCCAATAATTATTTGTAAGAATTTATTAAATTATTTTTCTTGATAATTCTCAAACCACATAATTAATTTTGTTGCTCTATTATTTCATGTATTCTTTTTATTAATACCTTTACCACAGGGCTACAAATTACTGCCTTTACAGGGTGGCTATTAAGTATCCGAAAAAAAAAAAAAAAAATTGAGGAGCTTTTATGGACTGTCTATTTCATTATAACCACTTTTTTGTTGCTGTAATGCTTTTATCTTTAAATATTATTTATTAAAATAATTTTCATTTACTCAACGAGCAGTTTTTGAGCGTTTCAGGGAAAGCAAAATCTATTAGATAAATAAAAAAGTTTCGTGCTTTTTTTTCAAAGTACGGCGCATCTAGGTTTTTACTGTTTAAGTCTCTAAAAACTCTCAAAATCATCCCAAACTTTTGGAGCTAGCTCTAAAGAACACCAGAAAACGAAAAGATGCAACAAGGTCTTTGTTTATGGTTTGGGCTGAGTTTTGCAACAATGGGAAGACTCAACTGGCTTTTATCGAAGAAAACTTAAAAAATAATGGAAAAGTGTATAAAAAAAAATGTTTTAGAGAAAACTGTACTTCCATGGAAGCAAAATCACCCAGCTAAGACCCATCACAAAGTTTGTGCTCAGGCCCATGGGGTCAAATCAACGTTTGCTTTAATCGATGTCAAAGTGAAAAGGTATCTGACCAAAAATCTGTGTTCTTCTAACAGCTCTGATTTGTATCCAATGGATTTTTCAGTGCGTGGGTTCTTAGAAGAACAATTGTGAACACAGAAAATCATACATTTGATAGACTCAAGAAAGCCCTTAGCAAAATATAGGATGATTTAGATCCAAACTACTTGCGCCGCACTGTCACCCCTCTTCCGAAGAAGATTGCAGCTTGCATCAAACCGATGACCGTCATTTCAAAAACTCATAGTATAAAATAATTATTAGACGTTACTTGTTGCAAAAATAGAATCTTTAAATTCGTTTGTCATTTATCAAAATATCTATTATCAAATAATTTTTCCGGATACTTAATAGCCACACTGTATATCTCAATAATAAGCCTCATGCTAATTTTCTTTTCTATGGTAAGAAAAAAAATTCTGTAAAATTTATTTCTCTAAATTATTTTAAATCATTAACAACTGATAAATTTTCTCGTTGTCTGCTTTCTCTGGTATTAAGGACCGCGGCCAGAGCATAGAAAATTTACTCTGTGTTTTGATGACAGAGGATGAATGACAAATACTTTAATATTAATGTAAACCTAGGAGAGTGTGTTCGGTAAGATTCCACACAAAAGAGGATCAGAGAAGTAATGTTTGCACAGTGGCTCCAGGTATTTGTACAACAGCAATAGTGGAGTTCTACTTGAATTTGCACCGTAATTATTTTGAGAATCTGGGATAAAGCATTCTTATTTTAATTTTTTTCCGAAATGAGTGCTTGAATTTTCATGAATCTTCCTCTGAGTTTCTATAAAATTGCAGAAGTCCAAAATATTATAAACTTAAATGGTTTCTCGTAAGCAACAAACTTCCTAAAATAACCGTACAAACACTAGTGGTTCTTTTAGAAACGGCAATGTTTAAATTAAAGATTGTGAAATGAGTGAGTTTGCGCATCTGCAATTTAGAAGAGATAGTGTTATGTTCCCATTAGTTTTCATGATAGGAGATACAACGTACTTTAATTGGTAATAACTGGCCAATGCGGTTGAGTGCACTGAATGTCAGGAACTGTACCAGGAGACAGCTTCGAACTGTTAAATATGGCACTTGTGGAAGGTGGTTGCACAAAAGCTGTACCATTTACTATACTATTCTATAGGTATTGTAACCAATGTACTATAATTACATCGGTTATGCACGACGACACTTTCGGGGATCAAATAAGAAAACTTAAAATACGGAAGTGAAAATGAATTAATTTTAAGTCAAATGTGTTGTCTGGTAACTTAATTTTATTTTATTTTCTAATATTACCTAGGTTTTCTTTTTCTGATTCTTTATTTTTTTTAAATACATTTAAAATTCTTTCATTATTCTAATTCTTTAACCATTAGTTTAAAATATTAACTCCTATTGTAAAAATAACCTTACAAAGATGTTATTTAAGTGCAATTATTTTTGTAAAAAATCTTAATTATTATTAATAACAAACTATCCATGTGCTTAATCACATCAACCCTGTGAAGGTGTGAAGACAGATTAATGAAAATAGTTTTCTTTCTTTATATTATTAACTAGCAGGCTTTGCCCGCTTCGCTGGACATTAAACTTAAATGAAGTCTCAAAATACCATATCTTTATTAATAACCTAAGTTCTCGCTGTGATTGGTAGAGGTTTTCTCGCTCGCAAAGTGAGGACTCTGGGTCTCCACTGTCTTCGGCACAACTTACTCACTTTTTACTTCCCCTTCCTCAGCGGTGAGTTCGAAGTTTTGCAAAATCACACTAATGTACATAATGCGTACACTTAATCAATATCCAGTCTGGGTCCCCACTGCCTTCGGAACACACTTCTTACTTCCCCTTCCTCAGCGGGTGAGTTCAAAGTTTTGCAAAATCCCACTAATGTACATAATGCGTACACTTAATCAATATCCGCGCACAAAAATTCACCATTCTAAGGTAATTCAAAGCGAATTCAAACGGAAAAACATGTTTTTACACATGTTTATTGGGAACAACTTCAGTATAACCCCACAACGATATTTGGCGATTTTTTTTGTTGGCGCTTATGGCTAAATCATAAATCTAAAAATCATAAATCATATATGATAAATGATAAAATCATAATCTAAATCATAAGATCAAAAATCCAAAATAAACAACATATTAGGCTGCCATATTATATCGCAAACAGTCCAGAACGACATCGTTATCCTTCAAAACGGCGCCAAAGAAAAATCGCCAAATTCAGCTGTGGGGTTATACTAAAGTTATACCGTTTATTGCCCTCCGACTCCGAGAAGGTGTGGGGGGGGGGGGGATTTCGAATTTCGTGAAATCCAGTTACAATAAGTGCCGGATGCAAACAAACAATTTACGCACCAAATTTAGAGACCACAGAAGTCTTTAATAGAAAATATTATAAATAAATAAATACAAAACGCACAGCTTTAGTATGGGAACCCTTTGGTGACTTTAAATATTTTAAGCCATTTCTGCGATGAACTGAATTGGCTATCTCAATTGTGCAATTAAAGATCTTGGCGAGAAACGTCCGAACTACTTCGGTTCCGAATTTCAAATTTTGCCAAAGGGATCCAATACTAAAGCTGTTCCACATCGAATCTGGGTTGAAAACGGAAAAAGGGTAAAATAAATTAGAAATATCAGACCTATATTTATAAATTTGATACCGAATGAAAGGGGCGATTTTGCTGAATACAGGGGTTCAAACAGTTTTTCGATGCGACAATTAGATTTTTAAAAAATAACTAAAGTATGAAATTTAAGTGGCAACGGAAAAACGGATAAAGGGAAAAATAAATTAGAAATATCAGACCTATTGTTACAAATTCAGTACCAAATGAAAGTGGTGATTTTTCTGAATCCTGGGGTGTAAACAGTTTTTCGATACGACAATTAGATTTTTTTAAATTAACTAAAGTATGAAAATTAGATGGCAACACTTCATTTCAATCTTTTCATAATTTGTAGTGCGAATCACGCGAATACAAAAGTCTTTAACTTAAAAAATTATTTTTATATTTTATTTTTCCATTCAAAGCATTTTAGTGAAAAAAATATTTATGGCGCATGCGCAGGCGTTTTTTACCCACAATTTAAACACTAATCATAATTTTGAAAATTTCTATAGATATAATTTCAAGTTGGGTGAAGACCTAAGTTTCTGCCAAGCGCCGTTGAATTCCGTCCAGCCGTTCTCGAGTGATGCCCGGACAAACGTGTTTTAGTATTTTACCCCCTAGGGGAGGAACGGGGGGGAATTTCTGAAAAGTTGATAGATATAATTTTAAGTTGGGTGAAGACCTAAATTCCTGCCAAGCGCCGTTGAATTCCGTCCAGCCGTTCTCAAGTGATGCCCGGACAAAAAAAGTGACATTCGGACACGATGACACACACACACACACACACACACACACACACACACACACACACACACACACACACACACACACACACACACACACACACACACAGGCAAAATTTTCTGAAGTCATTTTCGGCTTTCATGGCGTGTAAAACGTGAAGATATCGCAAAATTTTTCGATTCCGACAAATTTACAGACAAAAGTCTGATTTTATTAATATAGATACTAGCAAGCAAAGCCCGCTTCGCTGGTCCCTATTTTTAAAAGAATCACTATAATTACTGAATTCTCAAAATTGCATTAATTTTTATCACGTGAAGAAAAAGAGAAACAAAATCTGATTGGGAAAAATGTCGCACCGAGTTCTCACTGCCTTCGGAAAAAATTCCCAAAATGCTCTAACTCTTATTTCTATTATTTTCCCCCTTCGGTCTATCCTAATAATTTTACAAATTCGAAAATATCTGCAATCGATTTGTAAGTATCAAAAACCTCTATGCACCAGTTTTGAACGATATATCTCTATTTTTATTTTTTGCCCCTCTGCTCCCCCTCCCTACCGCCAGTGCCTGATTTAAGGCAGGGCATTCGGGGCATGTGCCCAGGGCCCTCACACTGAGGGGGCCTCCAAGAAATTCCATCATACATTAAAAAAAATTGTGAAAATGAAAAATTTCCAGATTTGTTATAATGATCATTGTTTTTTCGTCAATGGATGAAGGTATTACTGAGCTGTTTTCTTAATCGGCGGTATGGTCTTTCAAGGAAACTATCAGCTCATTGAAAAAACTGCAACATTTTCGCTAAACGCAAATAACACTGCATACTACCGATACTGCATTCCAAACTAACCCGAGGCACGCACTGCAGAGCAGATACACAGGGGGATGTACATTAATCCGATAGAAAAGCGTTGGATCTAGTTAGGCTTTACTCTTACCAATAAGAGTAAGAAAGACGTGAAGTGAAGAGAATTTTTAGACCCATGAATAAAAAATATGCGGTTTGTTTTGTTTGTTGTTAAAGTACGAGGTAAAGGGGCCCATTGAACATGAGTGCCCTGGGCCTCCAAGTGAGTAAATCGGTCCCTGCTTACCGCCCCTCCCAATAATTTAAAAAAATCGAAAATATCCGCAATCGATTTGTAGGTATCGGAAACTTCTATGTACCAATTTTGAATGATCTAACTCTATTTTTTCCCCTCAGCCCCCCCACCTTCCCGGCCCTCCTAATAACTTTACACTTTCGAAAATATCCCCATTCGACTTGCAGGCCTTTAAAACCTATCTGTACCAATTTTGAACGGCCTAACTGTATTTCTATTTGTTTTTGCCCATAGGTCCCCTTCCCACCCCACTCCCCTTCCCGCCTCTCCTAATAATTTTATAAATTCGAAAATATCCGCAATCGATTTGTAAGTATCGAAAATCTCTATATACCAGTTTTGAACGATCTAACTCTATTTTTATTTTTTTGCCCCCCCTCCCCCTCCCACCTTCCCGGCCCTCCTCATAACTTTACACAATCGAAAATATCCTCATTTGACTTGCAGGCCTCTAAAACGTATCTGTACCAATTTTGAACGCCTCTATTTGTTTTTGCCCATACCCCCCTTACAGCCCCACTCCCTTCCTGCCCCATCTAATAATTTTACAAATTCGAAAATATCCGCAATCGATTTGAAGGTATCGAAAACCTCCATATACCAATTTTGAACGATCTATTTTTATTTTTTGCCCCCCCCCCCTCTTCCCTTCCCCCCTTCCTGCCCCTCCTAATAACTTTACACAATCGAAAATAGCCTCATTCGACTTGCAGGCCTCTAAAACGTATCTGTACCAATTTTGAACGCCCTAACTGTATTTATATTTGTTTTTGCCCCAAAGCCCCCCAGCTGCCCCACCTGGGGGCTGAATTTCTAAAATTCCAGAAATTGATTTTTAGATATTTGCATTAGCTATATTTTAGAGCAAAAATTGGACGTATATCTATTTTTTTGTTTGATATATATAGGATTATGCGAAATCACGTTTTACGCATGTGAAATCACGTTTCCCCCCCCCCCCCCGCCCCCCTTGGGGACCGAATTTTGAAAATTCCAGAAATTGGTTTTTAGACATTTGTATTAGCTACATTTTAAAGCAAAAATTTTACGGATATCTGCTTTTTGTTTGAGATATGAAGGATTTCGTGAAATCACGTTTTGCTCCCCTTTCCCCCCTTGGGGGACGAATTTTGTAAAATCGCTTCTTAGTGGATGCCTACGTCATAGAACGAACATTGTCACAAAATTTCATGCTTCTAGGTCTAGGGGTTTGGTCTGGGCGATGATGAATCACCCCCTCAATCAGCCAGGAAGAACGATTTTATATATATAGATTAAAGCTGCTGTATTAAATTAAAGCATAACAACAAATTAGCAATGGAAATGCATAAAAAACAAATGAGTTAAAAATTATTCATAGATAGTTTCGAAAAAAAAAAAAAAAGAATTTATTTTCTTCTATATTCAATAGAAGAAAATATTGTATTTGTAAAAATTTTTGACTTACGGTTTTCTACGGATTTAAGCGTTTTGAGAGGTACAGAACCATTTGACCATTTTTAGAAAATGTTTGTCTGTCCGTCTGGCTGTTTGACTGTCTATGTGAAACAAAAATTTTGTGCCAACTGTATCTTAGGAACTACTGCACAGAATTGCACACAAATTTCTATGCAGATGCACCTTGACCTGAATAAGTGCCTATGAACTAATGGTTAAATCGCTCAACGGATGTCGCTGATATAGATCGATTTCCACAATTTAACCCACAAAAATTTATATGTGGATGCATCTTGATGTAAATTAGCGCCCTTTAACATTTGGTGTCAATAGCTCAACAGGTGGTGCTGCTATATAGCGATTTCCGCAATTTAAGGGAAAGCTATATCTCAGGTTCTATTAAGTATAATAAAATAAAACTTGATATGTAATAAGGCTATTATAAAACAGTATGCTGATTCAATTTGTATGCATATCGGCCAATAGGGGGACATACTATACTGCAATTTTATCCGAGAACAGAAAGGCTATACCTCAACTGGCATATAACTGCACGAAACTTGATATGTGAGAAAATCATTATGAAAATGCAATTTTAAAGATGCCATTTATAGAGAATAAAGTCTTTCTTTGCATATTTAATGTTAGAGTTGTTTAAAATGAAAATCGTTTGCATTCATCATGGTAGATAATTTTAATTAATAATTTTAATAAATTATTGAACTGCGAGAATTTGTATAGACAATATAGAAAAGTGTCTTGTGGTAGCCACAACATACAAGTTTTTAATTATTATTCTGTCGAATTGTGTGCAAACTCTCCTAGATCTCTATCCATCTTTCTAATTACACTTATACATTAATTCCATTAGAATATCTATAGTGTACTATATTTTGTGGTTTTGCGAGTGAAATAAATTGAATTTTTTTTTCTCAAAATATTAATTTTTCGTAATATTTTATTCCGTCTTGAAATACACATATTTATTTTGCTTTTGGTACATCACTCCTATTTATTAACTCATTTCTGTGTTATACGTGTATTTTATGTCTGCTCTGACTCATGAGAAGTTCTTGAGAACCATAAAATACATGGTTCTATAATTCATAACCCTTTGAGAGTAGTTAATATAACATCTAAATATCATTTAATGTTGGAAAAATTACAGTTACGAGACGTTACGAGCGATAGAATAAACAAAATTGAATTTCTTCTTAAAAAAAAAAAAAAAAGAACGATGTTGGTTTTTTTTTATCAATATTTATTTACAATCAGCAAAAACACTGTACGGTACGGCTACATATCATAGAACTAGCAGTGAGGACGCGTCCAAAATGTTGGAGGGATACCAGCTTGACCGACAATCTGAAATTTGGAAAACATCCAATAATTCCGCGCTCTGTGTTATTGCTCATTTTCTCTGAGTCAGATGACTGTCACCCTTATTTTAGCATTGGACTCGTTGAGTTACCACTTGCGCAAATGCTTCCATGGTTTCATAAAACGTGG